>CM046884.1:9988969-10057799 GCA_025688845.1 Cucumis hystrix
AATTTTCACCATCATATTTGTGAAGTAATATTTTAAGAACATACACATATTATCATATTATTGAGAATAACCATTTTCATATATAACTCTGTTGAAGGCTGAATTCACAAATATTATGAACATTTACCTCAAATGCTATAACATGCAGGTTCACTCGTCCAAGAAGGCATGTGCCGCTGTATATCCGAGCACGACGCAGAACGGCATAGTGTGGTTCTGGCCAAACTTGGACCCCAAATTCAAAGATATTATTATGGAGAAGAAACCTCCCTTTATTCCGGAGCTAGACGACCCATCTTATGTCAAGTTAGAGGGGAATAGGGATATGGCATACGGGTAAGCATTTCCGTTCTTTGTTCTTTCTGATTTTTGGTGCATTTTGAAATGTCAAATGGAAAGAGCTAAAGCAAAACGAATCAAAATTCTGTTCACTCATTCAATCAATGTTCCAAAAAACTATTTAGGCTTATGCCTTGAGGCACAATTTTAAGTTTTTGCCTCAGAGACTTATGCCTTCTTCGTTGAACAGTAAGAGGCTTATGCCTCTCATAGAAGATGCTTACGCCTTCGTCAAAACGCATCGAGGATTAAAATCCACGTGCCTCGTCTCTAATGATTAGAAAAAAATTAGTGATTTACCTAGCTTTTTAGAAAAATATTAAATTTTGAGTTGTGACAATTTGAGTTAGGACTTCTTTTGTCGTTGTGACTTTAAAAACACTCAAGGCAAAAATTTATAGTGTAAATCAGTCCTATTAATGATTATAGTAGTGGTGATTATGAAGATATCCTTTTAGAGTTTTTTATTAAGTGAAAATTGTGGGGTGAACTTTCTTTTCACATTTTTATATGATAATCATGTTTAGCAGTACTATGGCATACCAATTTAGGAATTTTTAAAGTACTTTCTATTCACTATTTGAGGCTCAAGAGGAACAGTTTCAAGACTGCGTCTAGCATTTTAAACCATTGCTTCTAGTATCTGAATTTAGAGAATAACTATCTGCATGCATTCATGGATCAAATTGGTGCTGTCATGGATATTCACACCATGTTTTCCAAAAGATACTTAACGACCTTCGTAAGACTAAACCGAAGTCTGAATGAAAACTGCAGTGTCAAGAAGGTGTAATGTTTTTGTGTAATTGTTGATGTGATTAGCCTCTAGATAGTGTTTCGGATTAGAATGAAAAGGAAAATGGTGTTGAGGCCGTTGACTGTTGAGTATAACTTAATTCATTCATTTGAACTTCTGAGTATAAGAAAAGTAAATTGTGAGTTTGAACTCCTATAATATCATTTTGTAGTGATATCCTAATCCGATTACTTTGTCATTGAAAATTGGAGTTTCTAGGTATGAGGTACTGATTGAAAATCTTATGGACCTTGCCCATCTTCCATACGCTCACTACGGGATAATGCCAGCCCCGCCACCAATGAAAAACAGATATCATTGCCAATTTTTTCTTCTCAACTCTTGCATTTGAAGCTCTTACAAGGATTGCTTTGACTAACAACAATCATGCATTTATTCATTCACAGTGAACACTGACAGGGAACGCGGCAGACCGCTCGAAATGGTTGTTGAAAAGTTGAAAGCAGATGGTTTTGTTGGCAAAGACGAAACGCTCCGTCACAAGTTTTTTGCACCTTGTGTCTATTATTACTTCACTGATCCAGAGCTGGTTCAAGGAAATGTAGAGAGCAAGAACGATGGATCTGTATCGTCAACTGCAAATGTAAAGGTATATTAGCAACATCATTACTGCATTTCCATGTCTCTCGTTGATGATTTGTTAAATCATCCATCAAGTCAAAAGTTTATGCATTATTGACTACAGTAAATTTAATTATATCAATAATTCAATACTTTAGAATGTCTTGAATCTGTCATCTGACACTCCAAACGACCCACTCTAGTGAAGCGTCAAGGCAATGCCCCCAAAAGCCTAATTTATATTCGTATTTATGCTATTCACACTATTTACATTTTTTGCACCATATGAACTCCCTAACTCTACTAGCACCTCTGAATCCGTAATATGATATTTTCTCTCTTACAATAAACTAATCTCTCAGCTTGTAAACGTAGGTAATATACTGTTAATGAACCATGCAAATCTTATGTTGATTTCGCCGTTCTTTACAATTTCTTTCTAAAAAGTACAGACACGGATACGAGACACGAATACGACACGAAACGCTATCCAAACTAAAGTGTCCGTGCTTCTTAGTTTTCTTGCTTTATTTGGTTGTTGATTTCCACACACTTCTCCTCATGCTAAATCACCGGTCAACCCTCATATATGAGGTTGAAGTTTTATAGAGGTTCAATTATAGGATATAACATGCTAAATCACCAATCAACTTATAAACTTAAGCGGATAGGTTACAACCAATTTCATTTAAAGCAATACTTCAACAGCAATCTAGACTTGGATTCTTAAACTGCATTTTCTTGTTTTTTCTTTTTTTTTGCTGGTGATTCGATCTGATTGATGAAAAGTTTTGTTGGTTTAGAAACCACCAACTGAAATCTCGAGAAGAACATTCTTGGCTTTTTTCTGCATCCCCGTTAGTCCAGGTAAAAGCAGATTGATCTGGGCCTTCCCTATTAACTTGGATAAATGGGTACATTTTATTGTCCCACGATGGATGTTTCATATAGTACAGAACTTGATTCTAGATTCAGACATGTATCTTCTTCATGTTGAGGTAAGATGTTCATTTTGTTTGTTGATATTTTCTTCGGCTGTCAAATACAGTTCGTAATGAAGTTTGTTCTGAATTTTAGGAGCATAAATATGAGGAAATAGGCACTTCCAATTGGCATAAAGCTTGTTATGTGCCAGTAAAATCAGATGCTTTCGTTGTTGGATTTAGAAGATGGTTGAACAAGTATGCTGGTGGTCAAGTTGATTGGGGAGGCAAATATTCTGGCTCCCTTCCTTCACTTTCTCCTAGAGAACAAGTGTTAGAAAGGTATCCTCTGATTTCTAAAACTCATCTTCCCTACTATTTTTAGAGGGTAAATTTAGTCTGCCTACCATAACGATTTGGTTTTTAGTTTTCATGTTTTCGAAATTTTTGTTTCTTTTCTCCTAAATTTCATGATATGCCTTTTACATTTCTAGAAGAAAAACTTGAATTGTTAGTCAAATTATAGAACCAGAACAAGTTTTTGGAAACTGATTTTTATGGTTTGGCTTTTGAAAACATTGGTGAATATTGGATATCGAAATAACAAAAAAAGGGTGATTTCAATGTATTGCGACATTTTAAAAGAATTGCAAATCTAGCAACATTTTGATCTAGGGACTTCAAAGTGGGCTTCCTAATCACAGTTGTTCTCAGTCAGATTTTGTGTTTCACTTGATACATGGTGATGGATTGTTGACCCCTCTTCATCTTTTAACGTAAAATCTCTCGTGGATCATTTGATGAATTTTGAGAATCCTTCTAAGTGTTGTCAATTCTACTGATTGTCTTCAATGTCGTATGCCTTATATGTCTATCTCTCCATCTTAGTGTGTTACATGACAGAACCATTTTGAATCCCCTACTCATCTGCTTATGCATTGTTGCTTGCCTCCTAAATCAGGATACTATTTTAGGGTCTTTACCCCTACTATACTCATCTGCTTTTGATTGGTCTTTAGCCTACTCTTGACAATATTTTTGACATTTCGGCTTCCATTTTAGTGGGCCATCCACTTCATGGTAATAAAGACTTTTTGGCTGTCCATTTTGTGTGCTTTGTTCTCGACATTATAGGATGAGTGTAATAAGCGTCTCTTTAAAGATTCATCTTCTTGTTTTGATCATAGTTTTATGAATTTAATTTTGTCCTACTAGGTTGTACTGGTGCAAAACTAGCACCCATTTACAAACTTTGATCTTTCTTATTTAGTTTCCAACTAGAAATCTCTTTTGTCATCACTTAGAGGTGTTCGGAGTCTCTCCTTATTTCATTTATTCAACGAAACGTTTCTTCTCTGAAAAAATAAATCAGGTACTGGAGCCATGTGGTGAATTGCAAGAGCTGCAATGGAGCATATAAAGCTCTAAACAAAGTTGAGAAGAGTCTTCAGATGATCTCCATAGCTGCAATTGGAGCTTTGGCATTAACACGAAATGGTGTAATTTCAGCAAAAGTTAGAGCCACCATTTTCATCATTGCAATACTCTGTTTTGCTGCTTCAAAGTGGTTGTCCCATTTCATTCAAGAAACTTTCCGCTTCCGTGACTACATTCATGCCTTGGTTTGATGAACAACTCATTTATAATCTATCTTGTGCGTATTCAAATCATCCAAGTTCAATAAGTAAGTCGATCCTATCGACGAAGTTGAGTATTCGTACTTTATTTGCTAAGTTGTATTCGGATTGACATTTTTAGAAAGATTCAAGTTTGATTTTTTTAAATTATTATTTTAACATTTTAGGTTTAAAAATTGTAAACCTAAATGAAACCAAATCCAAACTCGAGAACTAAACAATAAAAATTAAGATACTTAGAGTGGGTAACACATTTAGACTAATAATTATTAAGTGTATATCGAATTATTCAACAATTGCAAATATAGTAAAATTCATCATTGATAGTCTCTTGCTGAAGGCTCGTATGAGTTAGATTGTAAATAGAAGAAACAGTCATATTTTGCATGTGGTTTTAGGGTATATTTAAATTGCAATTTAAATAAATCTCTTTTTTTACAAAAATGAACTTTTATTTGATTTTCCAACCAATAGAATACAACGTACATGTCATCAAATGCAATTAATATTTAGAAAACATAGATACTGACATGCAACACGATTACACCCGACATGACAACACGCCATTTTACCGACATGAAAATATGCAATATTTTGCAGACGACACATCGGAGACATGCTAATTTTTTAGTAAAAAAATCAAATATATGTCATGCATATAAACATATAGTGAAATATTCTAGTTAAAAAATCAAAAGAACAAGTTAAGAGCATGTTAGGATAGACAAATTAGGCAGCGAGAGGGGAGCACGAACACAACACTCGGGAAAGAGGTGGAGAAGAGATGTGATTCATGAATACTAAAGGGTTGAAAAGCTAAAATAATAATAAAAAAAAAAGTAACCTAAAAATAAAGATAAAATTAAAAAAAAAGTAACCTAAAAATAGTTTGATCGTGTCGAAAATAAAAACAATAAAATAATTGACACGCCAACTGATATGTCAGTGTCAGAAACGTGTCTAACACTGACATTTGATCATCTTAAGAGGATCAGTGCTTCTTATATTAGTATTAGCATCAAGACATAATCGTCTAGTAAGCCTCTCATTAACATATTTAAGTTATAGACAATTTAAAACATTTTACAAATCTAAAACACCAATATAGACGTTTTGAAATTTTATGACTAATAGACATGATCTCCAACTTGAACCAAAATTAAAATTATCTAGAAATAATAATAACAATAATTATTTTTAAATATAACAAAAATGAATCAAAATATTTATAAAATATAACAAAATATCGTGATTTATTTAATTCCAATAATATAGACCATTTAGATTGTTGTTCTATCGTATATCATGATATTTAAAAATAGTTCTAGTAATAAAAAAAAAAAGTAAATAACACGTGGTTTTCCGGTTTTCATCGTTAGGTTGGTTCGCGCTAAAATGTTTATTGAATAATTCCGGAGATCATTATCCTGTTCGTCAATGGCTGAAAAGCATGCAAACTTTCCATCTTCTCCATGATTCATTTCCACAGCTACACGCCTTGATTTCAATTTTCTCAGCTTCAACAATCCTCCGATTCTCCCACTTCCCCGCTCTGCCCAAATCAGAATCAGAATCACACCCATGGAGGTTGCCAGAATTTCTTCTCCTCATCTAATCCTCATCCCAACCACAGTCAACAGAACCCTAACCCCCAATTCCTACTGTATTACCTCCAATCGGAATCCGCTGCTGAGATCGAGATCATTTTCCAATTTCAAGACGCCGACGCATCGAAATGCGATTAGAAAGTGCGAATTACTCCGCACGGCCATGGCGTCCGACGTTGTCACTTCAGAACGACCGGAAGTGGAGGAAGAGAAGTTCGATTGGTTTGCGGAGTGGTATCCGGTGATGCCGGTGTGCGATTTGGACAAGAAAGTACCGATTGGGAAGAAGGTTTTGGGGTTGGATTTGGTGGTGTGGTGGGATAGGAATGAGAATGCGTGGAAGGTGTTTGATGATAGTTGTCCTCATAGATTGGCGCCGTTGTCGGAAGGGAGGATCGATCAGTGGGGGAGATTACAGTGTGTGTACCATGGATGGTGCTTTAATGGCTCTGGTGACTGTAAATTCATCCCTCAAGCGCCTCCCGATGGCCCTCCGGTAATCATTTAGTCTCTTTTCCTTTCTAACGTTTGTTTTGGTGTACTTTTAAAAAAGTGATGAAAAAAAAAAGATGAAAGATGGATTGTTTTGATTCTTTAAAAATAAGTATTTTAGTCTGATTATATAAATATAGTTTAGTCCGCGATGGAGGGTCCATTAATAATCCCCTACAATGGAAGGTCCATTAATTTTAGAAAATAGCAAACAAGAAACAGAAAACAGGCTAAATTACCATTTAAGTTAGAATTTAATACTTATGGTTTGTTAAAATCTCATTAATAGTTCTTATTTGATAAAATATTCCCTACCATATGTGCTATTGATGGGTGTCATCAAACCATAAGAATTAAATTTGAATTGTAAATCATAGAGGCTAAACAAAACATAAGGACAAAATTTCACTTATGAAATTTAAACAAATTTAGGGCTTAGACTGATACAATTATTATCTTAAAACTTAAATTAACACAACTTGGAAAGTTTACGAATATGAATTGATGTAGACCCCCTTTTGTTTTAAGTATTTCCTTGTAAATTCTTTTATCTTGCTCAATGAAAGCTCGGTTTCATATTTAAAAAAAATCTAAGAACTAAAACAATCACTATGTATGTTTTGAAAATGTAAGGACTACAGTTGACAAAAGCTAGATCAAAATGGGCGTTTTAGTACTGTATTGATCGATATAAACAAATGCTATATCTATTCATCTCTTTTGATAATGTGTGGGGTAACATGTTTTCCACGGGTAATAATTTTTTTAGTTGAGTTAACTTTGAATTTTCTTTTTAAAGCTTTTTTAATCATTTTATAAATAATTTTTCCACTCAAATATCTTGTAAGGTAGATGCTATATAAAATTGTGCTTTGATAATTGTAGTTGAATTTTTGTATTGGGATCAATATGAATCTTATATGACCTCATATAAACTTGTGATCTGAGCTACTAATATATATAGTTTGGTATCAACAATATTTTAAGATTCAGAAATAAAACAAAGAAAACGCAGATGACAAATTTACGATGTCGAAATGATAAAAAGAAAAACTTGGTTAAATATATAGGAATAGAACAGGTGATTTAACTGTTTGCATGAACTTGTATACAAAATAGAAAGAGATATACACAAACAATGATCTAGAATTTTACTTTATCATTTATCAACTTAACTTAAAGCATAAATCGGTAGTTAAACATTTCTACCAGTCTTATAGAGCCTATGGTTTGAATTTCCACCTTCATATTTGCGAAGTAATATTTTTCAAAATATACATCCATTATCATATTATTGAGAATGAGTATTTTTCATATAGAAGACTATTGAAGGCTGAATTTACAAATAATGTGAACATACATCCATTGCTATAACATGCAGGTTCACTCATCCAAGAAGGCATGTGTAGCTATATATCCAACGACAGTGCAGAATGGCATACTGTGGTTCTGGCCAAACTCGGACCCCAAATTCAAAGATATCATTGTGGAGAAGGAACCTCCCTTTATTCCGGAGCTGGATGACCCATCTTATGTTAAGCTAGAGGGCAATAGGGATATGGCCTATGGGTAATCAGTAATCACTTCGAAGCCTTTCTTTGATTTTCATGCCTTTTGAAATGTCAAATGCAAAGAGCTAAAGCAAACAAATCAAAGTTTTGTTCACTAATTCTTATTTATGTTTTTTAGGTATTGTTTACTAATTCTAGTATCTGGATTTAGGAATTCTAGCATCTGAAAGTTGTTTTTATCAAAAAAAAGAAAAGTAACTGAATTTAGGAAATAACCGTCCACAATCAAATCTACGGTGTCATGAAGACCATGTTTGTTGAAAAGATAGTTAAGTATCTTCGTAAGACTAAACCAAAGTTTGAATAAAAACTATATTGTACTAGAATGGTGTTATGTTTTTGTAATTGTTCATGTGATTAGCTTCTAGATAATGTTTTGGAGGTGAATGGGAAGGAAAAGGTTGTTCTTTTTCACACCCGTAATTGTTCGAGTTCATTTACATGCATCTCGACCCTACGGGTGTCAAGGAAACCCATAAGATATTAAATCTTAGATAGGTGACCACCATGAATTGAACTCACAAACTCTTGAAAGGGAAAGGGAGTTGAGTATATATAGATCTTATTCATTCATTTGAACTTTTGAGTTTAGCGATAATATGTATCGGAATAGTAAATTATGGGTTTGAACTCCTACAATGTCATTTAGTAGTGATATTCTAATCTGATTACTTTGTCATTGAAAATTGGCGTTTTCAGGTATGAGATACTGATTGAAAATCTTATGGACCCTGCCCATGTTCCCTACGCGCACTACAAGATAATTCCAGCCCCACCATCTATAAAAAACAGATATCTTTGCGAATTCTATCTTCTCAACTCTTGCATTTGAGGCTCTCACAAGGATTGCTTTGACTAACAACAATCATGTGTTCATTCACAGCGACTGCTGACAGGGAAGGCGGCAGACCACTTGAATTGGTTGTTGAAAAGTTGAAAGCAGATGGATTTGTTGGCAGACACGAAAGGCTCCGTCACAAGTTTTTTGCACCTTGTGTCTATTATTTTTTCACTGATCCAGAGTTGGTTCAAGGAAATGTAGAGAGCTCCAGCAAGAACGATGAAGCCGTATCATCAACTGCAAATGTAAAGGTACATTAGATTAGACAACGGCATAACTGCATTTACATGTTTCTTCTTGCATTGAGTCGCTAATTGTTAAATCATCCATCAAATTAAAAAATTAAGCATATGTCCCAAAAAACCTAATTTGTATTCGAATTTATGTTATTTAAGATCTTGGCCCTAAGGTTTAGAGGAGTGCGCTATGTAAATTTTATAACTGTACCGTCTTTGAATTTGTAATACGATAATTTTTATCTAATAATAAATTGTTTTTTTTCTAATATGGACGCATGCCAACACACTGTTAGTGAACCATGTAAATCTCTGTGTCGATTTTTCTGCTCAATCAGTTTTTCTTGCTTTCTTTTGTTGTCGATTTTTCATAACAAACATTCCCTAATATGTGGGCTTGAAATTTCATAGAGGTTCAAATTTTGGATCTCGTAGTTATAGTAAATCTCATTTTATCAATACTTCAACTGTAACTCAAACTTAGACATCTGAACTGCATTTTCTTTTGCTTTTTGCTGGTGATTCGGTTTGTTTCATGAAAAGTTTTGTTGGTTCAGAAACCGCCGACAGAAATCTCTCAGCGAAGATCATTTCTGGTTTTCTTCTGCATCCCAGTTAGTCCAGGCAAAAGCAGATTGATATGGGCCTTCCCTAGGAACTTTGGGAAATGGATGAACTATATTGTCCCACGATGGATGTTTCACATAGGGCAGAACTTGATTCTAGATTCAGACATGTATTTTCTTCGTGTTGAGGCAAGACAGTTGATTTGTGGATATTTTATTTGCCTGTCAAATACAGTTTCTGATGAAGTTTGTTCTGAATTTTAGGAGCATAAATATGAGGAAATAGGCCCTTCAAATTGGCATAAAGCTTGTTATGTGCCAGTAAAATCAGATGCTTTGGTTGTTGGATTTAGAAGATGGTTGAACAAGTATGCAGGTGGTCGAGTTGATTGGGGAGGCAAATATTCTGGCTCTCTTCCTCCAATCCCTCCTAGAGAACAGGTGTTCGAAAGGTATCCTCTAATTTCTTAAACTCAACTTCCTCCACTCTCTCATTGTCAATTAATTTTGAAAAAGAACTCCATGTTATCTAATATGAATCAAAGTTCATAAAGCCTACTTAAGCATTTGGTCCATAAAACAAAAATTATGATTTGATTCAAGAATAGTAAACCCAAGAAGCACCATCTTGAGGAGGCATTTTGGAACTTTAGTTTGAATTTGTTAAGACAGCAAACCTTTCACATTTATTTTAACCCACAAACTATAATGACTAATTTATTGCCCTAAACAACCCCTGTTTTGTTTAGGTATGATGTTTAATAATTGAGCTTATTTTTTTACAATTTCTTAATCATTTTTTCATCTTTTCCCAAGTAAACACCAAACTTCTTGGCCAAATCATAGAAACAAAAACAATCTTTAATGTAAAAAAAAAAAATAAGTTGACGGAAACTTAATCTCAAAAACCAAAAATCAAATGATTATCTGCCTTTATCAAAGGTATTAGCTTTGTCGTTCCCTAATTGGTTATTGAATTTCAGGTACTGGAGCCATGTGGTGAATTGCAAGAGCTGCAATGGTGCATACAAAGCTCTAAACATAGCTGAGGTGAGTCTTCAGGCCATCTCCATTGCTGCAATTGGAGCTTTGGCATTGATAAAACATGGTGTAATTTCAGCAACAGTTAGAGCCACCATTGTCACCGTTGCAATACTCTGTTTTGCTGCTTCAAAGTGGTTATCCCATTTCATCCACAAAACTTTCCACTTCCAAGTTTACAATCATGCCCTGCTTTGACTCTTCTCTTCATGTTAGAACTCGATCATTATTTATCTTGTACATAAAGTTATCATATTTTTCATTTGAGAAAGCCAGATAGTTTGGGGTTTTTTTTCCAGTGAAAATATATATATATTCTCTTCATGGTAGGGATGGAGGTCGCATTGCTAATGTAGAATGGTAATTGGTACCTTATTCACTAAACTATATATGGACTGACGATGCTTTTAGTTTAGAGATGTATTTATTTATTTTAAATATGAGGTGAAGGGTTTGAATTTCTTGTGAGTTGAGTTAGACTTATTTAATTATTTTTATATATAAATATGGACAAAATTGTACGAGGGAAAAGTTCTTTATTTTTAAAATGATAATAGTGAGGTTGGAGAATCAAACCTCTAATCTTGAAGTTGATAACTTGAAAATATTTATATTGATCCTCATCATGATTTATGATTTAATTTGTAATTGTATGGGTGAAAATCACAACTTAATGGTGAACTAAAAAAGCTAAAGTGAGCACCTGGTTTGAATCCTCCTTACATTTATTCTTTTAAAAAAAATATCCTCTTTTGTGGTTTTTGTCTTATTTCCCTATACAATAATTCAATTAATAAAAGCATACATTTATGAGTTGTTTTTTAATAAATTTCTTTGTGAATTTATACCAACGTTTGAATACTTCTTCCCTTCTTATATTTTTAACTTTAATTCATTTTAATCATTTTATCACACCTTTAAAATATTCCCTATCTTAAAAGTGACGATCTTGGTCATTCATTTTCACTCTTAAAAACTAAAGTATTTTTTTTAGTACAATTAGAAATCGAGCGGTGTGGAGATTTAAACAATGAATCTCTTAATCTTTAGCACATATTAATATTGCTATTGTTGACAAAATAGATTAAAATTGAAAGTATAAAATTACAACATTTTAAGAGTTCAATCAAATACCTCAAAGTTTAGAAATATAAATTAATATTTATATAATAAAAAACGACTATTTCTTGTCAAATATTTTGTTTAGTACAATTGTTTGTAAGTGATAAATGTATTGAAAATATTTAACAAAGGTAACAAAATTTCATATTTGTGTCAAGATAGACATGAATAACAATATAATGATTTTGAGATTTTTTTATTTCAATTTGTTTTTGCAAAAATTGAAAACAACTTTTAATAATAATAACAATTAAAATAATATATAATCCAACAACTTTAAAGAGAGGATTTTGAAGCAAAGCAACAGAGCATCGGCATCACTTCCAGATCTCTCCAAAATTCGGATTTCTCTCAAACCTCTCACCGTCTCTTCTCCATTTTTCTCACTCAAAGCAAATCCCAATCTTCCATCTTCTTCTTCTTCTTTTTATTCTCTTTCCGTTAATCCTCCATTTATTTTTCATTTTTTACGAATTCTTCACTCGATTTGAAGATCTGCTTCAAATCCGGACCTGGGGTTTTGAGAAAACCCCATGAAAGATTCAGATCCCACCACTGAGCCCATTGGGCAGCATTTGATTAAGCTCATAAGTAATCTTTGTTTCTCTGTTTTTGTGTTTTCTGTTCTTATTATCACAGTCATTGCTATCACTTACCAGCCTCCAGATCCGTGGCTTGAATCCACTCCTGCTCTTACTAAGTTCTTCACTTCTTCCGAGAATGCTACTTTCAAGAACGATGAATCTGTTGTTAAAACGGGGGAGGATTTGGTCTCTGTTCTTCCGCCTGCAGTCTCCCCTGCTTTGGGAAACCAGATCACTGAGGAGGTGATTGAGAAATCTGAGGAGGTAATTGCTAATTCTACTACCCTTAAATTGAATTGTGATGAACTGCGTGGTGTAAATTGTTCCGACCCACGTATTTTGATTGCGGTCGAAAGGTTTAATTTGAAGGCATTTAAGTCTATTGCGTTTCTTGAGTATCAATCTCCTGTTAATGGGTCGAAGGAAGATGAATGTGATGTTTCGTGGAGATTTAGGAACAAGAAAGAGAAGTCGTGGAGGAAATATAGGGATTTTCGTAGGTTTAAATTCGATGTTGGGGAGGATTGTGATTATAAGGTAGTTCATGCTGGTGGTTGGCATTCAGGTATAAATGCTCGACGACCGAGAAGTGCGATGAACAATCGTTCTAGAGGTGGTGGAAGTGGTAGAGTTGCTCCACCGGTACGGGATGAGGAGATTAACGACACAATCCCGACATTGGGATCAGAGACAAATTTTAGGAAGGGGAAGTACTTGTACTATTCACGTGGAGGGGATTACTGTAAAGGAATGAACCAATATCTATGGAGTTTCTTGTGCGGTTTGGGAGAAGCAATGTATTTGAACAGGACTTTTGTGATGGATTTGAGTGTTTGTCTGTCAGGTAGTTATAATCCGAGCAACAAAGATGAGGAGGGGAAAGATTTTCGTTTTTACTTCGATTTCGAGCATCTTAAAGAAGTTGCATCAATTGTAGAGGAGGGTGAATTTATGAGAGATTGGAAGAAATGGGATAAAGGCCACAAGAGGAAGATACCTGTTAGGAAGGTTGTGAGCCATAAAGTGACACCAATGCAACTGAGGAAAGATAAAAATACAATTATAATGAGGCAGTTTGACGCTCCTGAGCCTGAGAATTATTGGTACAGAGTGTGTGAGGGGCAGGCTGCAAAGTATATTCAACGACCATGGCATGCCGTTTGGAAATCAAAAAGATTGATGAATATCGTGACAGAAATTAGTGGTCGTATGGACTGGGATTTCGATTCAGTTCATGTGGTTCGAGGAGAGAAGGCACAAAACAAAGAGCTTTGGCCTCATTTAGATTCAGATACAGCTCCTGATGCTATTCTTGAAAAGTTGAAAGGGATGATTCAGCCTTGGAGGAATCTGTATATAGCCACCAATGAACCATTCTATAACTACTTTGACAAATTGCGCTCTAATTTTAAAGTCCATTTGCTTGATGATTACAAGGAATTATGGGGAAACACTAGTGAGTGGTACAACGAAACAACGCTTGTAAACAATGGTAGACCAGTTGAGTTCGATGGGTACATGAGAGTCGCGGTGGATACGGAAGTGTTCTACAGGGCAAAAACCCGTGTTGAAACATTCTACAATTTGACTAAAGACTGCAAGGATGGAATCAATACATGCTGATCTTGGCAAGCGCCACATTACTCATAGGTGATTCGTGTTCTCCATTACTTTTTGATTTGATTCCATGATGATACAACATTTGAAACCATTCTAGGTTCATTCAAGCTATGCTTGCAACGCTTTTCAACGTAATATGAATTCATGATTTTCATTCATTTCTCTTGTATTTTTGTATCATAGAAACAAGTCGTTCCAATATCCATGTTCATCTTGTAACAGTTATATAATATCTTTTTAATGCCCTCTGCTCTGCGTTATCTTCCAGTTAAGTTTGATTTTCAAATTCAGGTTTAAAGCTAATGAACTAGGGACTTAAAATGGTTGATGTAAGACTTGCTAAGATATAGAGATCTCTGAATTATCATTAGTCTTCGCTATTCATACACCAATGATATGTGTTTTACTTATTGTTATGAATCCTTGATCTTCCCCTAGACATATTGATATATTGAGAACAGCCTAATTTTCTTCGGCCTTGATACTTTACTGGTTTGATTCATGCATTTGTGGATCTGTTAATTTGAGATGAATCAGAAATGACAAATATACCTCATCTTAATTTTATCTTAAATTTTTAATTTTGTGTTGAACAAATGTAAATTTTCAATTTTGTGTGCGATAGGTCTTCCCAGACTTCCTAGATACAAAAACGAAAGTGAAGTGTCCTTTCACACCCAACTCCATTTTAAATCTAGTAGATGAGTTGAGTTTCTTTTCCTTCTAATTTTGAATATGCAAAGATAAGGAACTTATTTGAAAGTTCTTACAGAAATTCGCTGATAATGACCCAAACAACATTCCATCTCAATCGTACACAATGTTCACATCCGGCCACAGTCACTCACCCTTCTTGTCTGTCCACGAATAACTTTTTGAATAGGAGGTCTAACAGATTCACAGTGAGTTTGAGGAACTTTTGGGAATAGTACTTTCAAGTGAAGTAATTGTTTTCTTTTTGAAGAACCCGTGTCGACGAAGAAAAATACTCATTTGAAGCATTTTTTTTGAACTTGTTATTGCATTTATAACTCTTTGAAGTCTTGTTTGATTGAATTTCCCTCTAGGTCTCTTTGAAGTCTTGTTTGATTGAATTTCCCTCTAGGTCTCATTTATGATGGCTTGGAAACTTTAGGGTTGAATTATGAGCATGAGGGTGGTTGTAATGGAATGAATTCTTGTCATCCTTTTTCTTGTTTTTGGTTAATACTTCAACTTCAACAGCAGCAATAGAATTGACTTGCTGCCTAACATATTTGAGACTTCTCATCAGAAATAAATTTTAGGTTTAGAATTGGGTCCAACAAACAGCTTGCTTTTGAAGGCAATTATAGGCTTTATAGTCAAAACTTTTTAGTAAAATTGAGAAACCCTAACTTGTACCTACTTCTGTTTGTTAATTCTTATACTTCAATTAGGAGTAAAAGTTGGTTCGATTTTTGTCGATTTTGGGGCCAATCAAGAATCAAATTGATTTTTTTATTTTTTATCTATTTATGGATTGAAATGGGACTTTTTTTGTTTCTTTTTCTTGATATTTGATTTTAACTTAGAAGATAAATATTTGATTTTTCACATTTTACTTTTTAATTTTTCAGTGGGAGTCTTCCCTTTTGTATAATGAACAAAAGATACAACCAACTGACTTGGAAATAACATCAGTCTCCATATTTCAAAGCCAAATTTCAAAGCATTTTACTCAATAACACTTAGTATGATTCTTCAATTTTGGAAGTTATATGATTAATTTTGAGCGTTATATAAATTCGAGGGTTGAATTTTTATTTAACTAAAATTGGTTTTATGAAAATGTAAACTATATTCATTAAAAAGAATAGTTTGGATAAGTACGATTTTTTTTTTTAAAACAAAGTTAAATCTATAAATTATAAAATTCAGTTTATTGTATTTTTTGTTAAATATATAAATTATAAAATTCATTTTACTGTATTTTTTGTTAAATAATTTTAAAATGAAAATAAAAATAAAAAAAGAAGTTATTTTACCCGCACAAATATTTTTCTTTTATGAAAATAAGATTCAAAATAAATATTTATTTGCGGCAGTTGAATGAGCAATTTTGATCAGTTAATAAATTTCATTATGTTATCACAACAAACCAACGCTCGTAGAAATTATAAATGAATTAGGTCGAGTAATTAAAATACATGGTTGACTTAAAGAGCAGGTAAATTCTCCATAAAGAAAAGTATGCACTCCGAATTCTCCTTTTGAAAAATTCTCTATAGTATGAATTAGGTCGAGTAATTAAAATACATGGTTGACATTGCTCTCATGCTCTAGATTCTCCCTTTGAAGCTCTCACTTATTCTGGATTTTCCCTTTGAAGTTCTAAAGTTCTTATCCATTCCCTTCGCTGTAAAGTTCTTCAAAGGTTATTACCTTCTGATTAAGGATGTTAAGAAAATTGGAGAAAATTAAGTTTTAAGAAATTTTACCTTTGCTAAAAAAAAATTGTACTTGATGAAGGAATGTTTACCTTGTATCTTTTGCTTTTAAAATCTTAAAAAGAAAAAAATAATCACGAACGCCTAAATATTTTTAGTTCCTAAACTCACTTTTTTTTTTGTTTAAAAATAAAGTTTAGGTTTACATATCACTTTGGTTCCTATATCTTTTACTTTTGTTCAATTTTATTCCTATATTTTTAATTTTGTTCATTTTGGTTCCCGTACTTTCAAAATGTTCATTTTAGTCATTGTACTTTTAACTTTCGTCTATTTTGGTTTTTAAACTTTCAAAAAGTGATAATTTTAACTCTTAAAAAATAAAGTAAAAATGAAAGGGCTAAGTGATAAAGTTTTTTAAAAAAAATCCTCCTAAGCTTTACACTTTGTGTAAAAAATGCTCATGAAGTTTCAAAGTTTAAAAAATACACTTAAACTTTCAAAGTGAGTTTCAAAATGCTCTTATTATTAGTTTTTGATGGAAATCATTAAAATTTTGTTTAAAAAATATTATCCATGAACTTTTAAAAGTTTAAACAATATCTTTAAATTTAAAAATGTTAAAATTTTATTTTGATCTCTAAACTCTGTATTCCGTTCTACTTTGATCCCTAAACTTTAAAAAATGTTTATTTTAGTCTCTAAATTTTAAGGAGCGTCTTTTAAATAACAAAATGATGAGATGGCTTATATACATTGACGACTTGCCAAATCACTCTTCTTCAAATTTGTTACTTGAGGATATTTTATAATCATTTTAAAATGATTTCTTGCACCTTTTTTTTTTTGGTTGACAAAGCAAAAACTTGTGAATTTGCTAACTTGTGCATTTGCTCAGATGTATAAACGAGTTTTGAAGAATCTAACTCACTTGGATTGTTAGCATTTATTGGATTAACTACAAAATTGTAGTTGAATGAAAAATTGTACTTACACAGTAGGTCATATTGTGTTGGAAAATGGGTATGAAGAGAGAACTATAGACGGTGATAACTTGTAAAAATATCAGTTATTGTGATTTTTTAGGTAGAATAATGAGATCAAAACGTGTGGTACGTGTGCCAAAATGCGTAACTTATGTTGTAAATATACAATTATTTAGAAATGCATTTTACATAAGTTTCATGTCTGCTTTACCTCATTTTTAGTGTCTAAATAAATGATTATTAACAAAAGAATAAGCTGACAAATTACAGAGAAACTCGCGCAGAGATAAGACAAAAAGATCAAATCACTACACGAGAAGACGTTTGCTAGAAGACAAAAGTGGCAGTTGGAGTGATGTGACTTGACGAAATAGACAACTTTTGGCGTTGACATGGTTAGAATGATAGATTCTCTGTCGAAAGATGCCTATATAAGAAGCTCCATCATCACCGAGAAAAAGAGGTATGTATGGGTCATAAAGGCCAGATGTCTACATTGATTGGCCATCCCTAGAGAGTTGGTGGAAAGGACTAACCTTACCACCATCTCTAAAGTTCA
Source organism: Cucumis hystrix (assembly GCA_025688845.1). Classification (NCBI taxonomy): domain Eukaryota; kingdom Viridiplantae; phylum Streptophyta; class Magnoliopsida; order Cucurbitales; family Cucurbitaceae; genus Cucumis; species Cucumis hystrix. Next base: position 10,006,880 of record CM046884.1, read on the forward strand.
TCTTCCTCTTCTCCCGTTAGTGTGTGGAGTGAAAACTTGTAGTCTGAGTGAAAAAGTGTCCATCCCCATCTTCCCCTAACTTGTATTATCTTTTCTTTTCTTTCCATTTTGACATTTTTTTAAATTGTATGAGTTCATATTGTACCGTGGTCGAAGGCCTTTAGGGTGATACATAATACCTATATGTGTGCTCTGTGTCTATTTTTCAACCCTCTCATACCCATTTATAGTTCCATCTAACAAAGTCTTCCTCCAAACGAATTCTTAAAAAAACCATTATGAATTAGTCGAATAGTTAAAATGAGTCATAGATATAATTAGTAAAGAACTTAAGAGATCGAGTCTCTACAGTGGTTACCTATTAGGATTTTGTATCAACCTATTAGTTAGTTTGATATCCAAAAATTAGAGTCAGATATATGGCTCTGACACTTGGATAATTAGAATGTAGAAAGAAAGAAAAAATGACCACCCGAAGCCCAAGACAGGTAAAATACCAAAAAGAAAGGGCATATTAGTCTTTTACCTAAATTAGAATCTTCCAGACTTGGAATAATCACACAGGAAATTTGGTAATAATATCCCAAGTTCTTTTGATATAATTTTAAAGATATGAAATTGAAGCACAATGCAAGAGGACGATGGGCTGAACTCCAAAGAGAGAAATTAAAACAAAAACAATCAGGTCCAATTCTATAAATAAATAATATTAATTAACTTGAGACAATTTAGAAGTACCAAAGCTTATCAGTTGTGAGCTAAAACAATTACATAAATATCAAAAGACAAAGTCATTGCGTACCTAAAGTAAAACCTCCACTCTGCCTTCGTTCGTTTTATTTTTGAGGACTTGGAAGAATTTGTGTTTCGCTGGCAATGCACCATACAGTCTCATCATACTGGCATGGTTTGAGCCTTATATGCTTGTATTTTTGTTCGTGGTTGAAGTGTCTTGCACTCTCGAACAAACCGTGAGACAATAGGAGCTTCAATGCCCCAACTCCTTCTTGTAAAGCAGTATCAATCTTTTTAAACAAAAATAAAAGTAATTGTTAAGCTAGGATGGATACTAATTAAGTATAATGTAATCAAGCATTATTTGCAATGAGTCTGATGTAATTCAAAGTCGGATTAATTTCTCAGAATGAATTCTATACCTTCAAAGGCTAAGAGATGAGGTATTTATTAAGAGCTTTGTAAGTTTGTTACAAAGTAGTTATAAGGAAGTTGTTACAAAACAGTTAAGTATCCTAACTGTTCTAACTATCTTGTAGTTTAGCTATGGTTATCTCTATTCTTATTCTTATTACATCATTCCACCCCCAAGAATGGACTCGTCCCAAAGTGCATCAGCTGCCAAGTTTGAAGTCATTCAGCACATGGTATGGTTTCAAGTCAGTAACATGGAATACTGGATTTATGTGTATGTCTGGCAAGAGTCCTATTTTAAAGGCATTATCTCCATACTTTTCTAGTATAGGAAATGGACCGATCTGTCTATTTTTCAATTTGTTGTAGGTGCCGGTGGAAAATCTGTTCTTCCTTGGGTGTATCATCACCAAGTCTCCCATAGAAAAATCAGTTTGTCTTCTTTTTTTGTGTGCTGTTTTTTTATAAGAGTATGTAGTTTGCACAAGGTGATCATAAACTTCTTTGTGCAATCTTTCAATGTTTTCTATCATGCTTTCTGCTTCTTTATTAAGGTCCACGGTTGTAGGGGGTGAGGTAAGGTCAAAAGGTAACCGAGGTTGCTTAGTGTATACTACTTTAAAGGGGCATTTTCCAGTTGAACGGTTCTTCATATTGTTGAAAGCAAACTCAGCTTGTGCAAGCGCTAGATCCCACTGCTTAGGTTTTGTCCCACTAAGACAACGTATTAGGTTGCTTAAAGTTCTGTTGGTTACCTCAGTTTGTCCATCTGTCTGCGGATGGGCTGTAGTGCTGTACTTCAAGGTTGTGTCAAATTTCTTCCATAGAGTTCGCCATAAATGGCTTAAAAACTTAGCATATCTGTCAGAAACAATTGTTTTAGGTACTCCATGTAGTCGAACCACCTCTCTAAAGAAGAGGTTGACTATATAAATTGCATCATTTGTCTCCTTGCAAGCTACGAAGTGAGTCATCTTGCTAAATTTGTCTACTACAACCATCACTGAGTCATAATGCATTTGAGTTTTAGGTAATCCAATCACAAAGTCGATTGTTAAATCTTCCCAAATAGAGGTTGGGATGGGGAGTGAGGAATATAACCCTGCATTGGTGCTGAGCCTTTAGCTCTTTGGCAAATAGGACACCTCTTCACGAAATTATTTGAATCTCTCCTAAGTTGAGGCCAGTAGTACCTTTTGGAGATAATTTCAAATGTCTTATTCTGCCCAAAGTGTCCAACTAAACCGTCGGAATGAGCTTCTTTCAATAAGGTTTCTCGTAATGAAGTATGGGGGATGCACGGTTGTCCACCTTTGAATAGAAAACCTTCGACAATATGGTAGTCATCAGCATTTATGTAATTGGAGCATTTGTACCATATGTTTTCAAAATCAATATCTTCTCCATATAGGTCGGGTAGGTGTTTAAATGCTACAACTTCAGAAGATAGAAGTGTAAGCAAGAAGCTTTTTCTATTTAGGCCATCAGCTACCTTGTTTTCTTTACTCGATTGATGTTTGATCACAAAGTCAAATCTTTGAAGGAAAGAAATCTAGTGTGCACTGCTGATGTTTCTTTGAAATTGAAGATATTTTAGGGAAAAGTGATCGGTTAGAAGTACAAACTCTTAAGAGAGTAGGTAGGGTTCCCATTGCTTTAATGCTCGAACGAGGGCATATAACTCCTATTCATAAGTGCTCCATAACTGTCTAGATAAGCTTAGTTTCTCACTGAAATATCCAATTGGATGACCTTCCTCTTGATGTCATCAAGGCTTTCTTGTTGTGTTAGGGTCCACTTAAAGCTTCTCCTTTTTAAACAATCAGTGAGAGGTGTTGCCAGGGAGCTTAAGTTTCTGATGAACTTTCTGTAGAAGGAAGCAAAGCCAAGGAAGGCTTGTATCTCTTTGATAGAAGTTGGTGTAGGCCAAGTATGGATGGCTTCTATTTTCTTTGGCTCCATACTTATTCTTCCTTGCTTAATTATAAACCCAAGAAAGGCAATCTCCTTCCTTAGAAATGTACACTTCTTAGGGTTGATGTATAATTTTGTTTCTGTTAAAACTTGAAACAGTTTTTTTAGGTGTAGTATATGTTCATCACACTTAGTGCTATACACAAGTATGTCATCAAAATAGACAGCTATAAACCTGTTGAGGAAGGGGTGAAGCACTTGATTCATCAACCTCGTGAAGGTACTAGGAGCATTAGATAGTCCAAAGGGCATGACCATCTCTTAAATAAGTCTTCATTAGTCTTAAAAGTTGTCTTCCATTCATCTCTGAGTCTAATACGTATTTGGTGATAGCCACTCTTTAGATCAATCTTTGAAAAACTGATGGCTTTTACGAGTTGTTCCAAGAGATCACCAATGCGTGGGACAGGAAAACAATATTTCACAGTGATTCGGTTTATAGCTTTGTTGTCTACACACATCCTCCAGCAACCGTCCTTCTTTGGAGTGAGTAGGGCAGGTATAGCACAAGGGCTCAAACTCGGTTTGATGTGTCCCTTTTTAAGTAACTCTTCAATATGTTCATGGAGAATTTGGTACTCTTGAGGGCTCATTCTATAATGAGCTAAATTCGGCAAAGATGCTCCTGGAACAAGATATTTGTGATGTTGTATATCTCGAAGAGGTGGAAGTCCCTCCGGTAATTTCTTCAAGTGTGGGAACTCATCAAATAGCTGCTGCAATATAGGTTCCACAACCTCAGGTAGTTCTTCCTTGGACTTATTAATAATAATCAATCCTAGGAGGTCTTGTTCCCTCTCTTTGAGTAGTTTCTTCTCACTGACAGTGATGAATAGTTGTTTATCACTTTTATGGTATTTTGTTCCTTCACCATTCTTCCTTGTTAATGGGAGTAGAACTACCTTTTTTTCCATCCATTGAAACTCATAAGTATTCTCTCCCCTTATGTAAGGTTCGAGTATCGTGCTATCAAGGTCTTTCTAATAGAAGGTGACACACATCCATTTCAATGACATCACAAACAATTTGGTCCTTGTACCCACTCACAATGGAAAGAGGGACTGTACAGATTTCATTAACCATGGCTTCTCCCCCTTTCTTCACCCATCCTATCTTGTAGGGATTTGGATGGGAATCAGCCTTTAGATTCAAAATCGTTATTAATTTCTTTGCCACAAAGTTTTCACTATTGCCGCTGTCTATTATCACATCACATACCTTTCCATTGATTGTACACCTTGTTTTGAATAGACTGTGGCGCTATGGATTCCTCTCTTCTTTAAAAGCAATGAGTACTCTTTGGATGACACAAGAGACTCTGTCTCCATCATCAACTTCAATCAACTCAGCTTCTTCTTCTGCTTCTTGGCTATTTTCACTCATTGAATCTCCTTCTTCCTCAACTAATGCTATGGTCTTTCGTGGGGGGCAAGTATTGGATAGGTGACAAGTTTGGCCACATCGAAAGCACTTACCCAATGATGGCCGAGTGTAATTATTCGGCTTTTGCCTCTGTTTACAACCTCCTTCTTCTTCTCATTAATTATCTCCTGAGTGTCAACCTCCTTCCCTTTTTCTTGTACTGAGGTTGAAGGTTGGTCATTTGCTTTATTAGGATAGTTTATCTTCTTAGATGAGGTTGTCTCCCATGTTGACCTCCTGTTTAAGTTCTTGGTTCTAATGGCAATCATTTCCTCCACTGTTTCTGCAAAAGAAATCACTTCAGATAGAAAACGAAATGGTTGCAACTTTACTTTTTCTTTGATATCGAACCGAAGACATCCCACAAATCTGCAATTTGGTGCTGTTCATTTTCACCCAGATTTATCCTTGCACTCAGGCGATGAAATTCTTCAATACAGTCAGCTACTGTTTGAGAATCCTGGCAGCAGCTTTGGTACTGATTGTATAAGGTCTATTCATAATTTGGGGGTAAGAATTGTCCCAAGAACGGATGGTTTGCTTCCCACACCTTTGCCTATTGATCTCCAATTGATCCCACCATGCCGAAGCACCAACTCAAAGTTTTAAAGCTACCAAATGGACTTTCTTATGTTCAGGCGTGTCCATGTAGTTGAAGAAGTTTTGGTGTTCTTTACCCAATCCAAGAAAGATTCTACATTTCGTTTACCGTCATATGTTGGGAGATCAATCATCTTGTAGTCATGGTATTCTTCTCTTCTGGCATCATATCTTCTATTATTTTGTTCTATCCGCATTTCATCATTGAAGTTCCAGATATTCCCCTATTCGTCACCACTCGAGGAGTCATCCTTCTTGAAGTTCTTGCCATGCTTCTTGGTCTTCTTGAATGTCTTCTTCAAAATATTGCGGTGGAACGTCACCAGGTCTCCTTCGGTGGAAGCCCCGTGGGTTGTTGAGATTCCTGTGGTTTCCTCTAGCTCGTCGGCCTTGTCTGTCGCCAAAATTGTGACTTCAAAATATTTGCTTCAATTCGCAGTGACGCTGGTGGTTCCTCCATTCTTCGATTCAATAAATCCACATTCTCCATCAGCCTATCAAATTTGTTATGAAGATCTCCCAAGGATCCTTCAACAGCCAGCAAGCGAATCGTCGATGTCTTTGGAGGGAGGGCGGCGGTTTCCTCCTCTTCTTCTTGCACACGATCGTCCTCCACAGTTGGGTTTATTACTCTCCAGCCAGCCATTTGTCCTGAAAGATCGCGGCTGCTCTGATACCACTTTGATGTAATTCAAAGTCAAATTAATTTCTCAAAATGAATTATTTGCCTTCAAATGCTAAGAGATTAGGTATTTATTAAGAGCTTTGTAAATTTGTTACAAAATAGTTATAAGGAAGTTGTTACAAAACAATTAAGTATCCTAACTGTTCCAACTATCTTGTAGTTTAGCTCTCTTTCTACTTAGGCTATCTTTATTCTTATTCTTATTACATCAGAGTCAGCGAAAGGAATAACTGATGTGAAGATACAAAGTACTTACAATAAAAAAAATGGGATTAGAAAGGGGTAATCGTTATAAATGACAAAACTATTGAAAATATAGCAAAATGTCATCTGTGATAGACGATAGGCATTGATAAATTTTGCTAGTAAAATTTGGCTTAATTTACTATATTTGAAAACTGTCAGGTATTTAAAGAACTTTGAAGAATCATACCCCAAAAGCTAGCTATTGGGATGGGAGAGCCAAGCCACTTAAGCACCTCGTTGGTCATCCCATTCTAACCAATGTGGGACGAAGGCATCCCATACTACCTTGGTTCCTAGCAAAAACATCCCATAAAAAGGATCCAAAATACATTTTTCAAAAGTATGCACTTTTAGCAAAAGAATGGAGAGTAAGAGAATTACATATAAGCAGAGCAAGTAAGTTGTGGTGTGGGTGAAACATGTGATGGCTCAATGAAACTAGGAAAGATAGAAAAGTTTCAACTATAAGTTTTGTGTAATATAATCAGCAAAAAGGCTCACTCGTTCTTGAGCAGTGTTATTGAACTTTTGAAGCAAGAATGCTTTGGGATCCATTTGACCAGGTGGCCTTCCAATGCCTAGAAAGAAAAATGATCTAAGAATGGAGAAAACATAAAAAACTACAAAATAGCGTAGGCAACAAAACTTACCAATTCTTAACCTAGCAAACTCTCTGTTCCCTCGAAAATGATAAATGACACTCTTCAGCCTAAAATAAAAATCAATTTCAAGATGTACCAGAAAGGCAACATAGAATAGAAGTCGTGTGGGTTTTACTAAAAGAAAGAATACTGCCAGCAAATTTACAAGCATGGACAATAAAATGTATGTCTCAAAAAATATATATAAAGTTAAAGTTGTAGCATGCCGGCTAAATGTCAAATTTAGAGGAATTGTGTTGAAAAACCTTCGTGGAAATAGATAGCATTCAGGGTTTTTTTCTTTTTTTAAATTTTTTTTGAAGCAATAGCATTCGATAGTCCTATTAGAAGATGTACAACGTCTTGATCCCTCAAATGCTATGCTTAGATTCTTTAGGAGCCTATAATGGAACAATTCACTGACATGACCGAATATAACTAAGAAATTCAAATAGGATATATCAGATAAGCATCGCTCTTGCCTGCTGAACACTAAATCTGAAGTGATAAATAATCTTACAAACTCCTATTGGATCGTTTTCTCTTCAAATGAAAATAGTTAATGAATTTAATCTATGGAAGGTGAAAATCCCAAAGATTCAGTTTGTGTGGCAAGCAGGTCATCCATGGAAGGGTTAACACTTCAAATCGGCTTGCAAGAAAGATGTCTACTTTGATTGGGCCTTTTTGTTGGATTCTTTGCTGGAGAGTGGAGGAAGATGATAGACCCCCTATCATTCACCAATATAGTAGAAGAGGGCAGAAGAAAGAGAGTGTTAGTGCTGGCACGTGTGAGTCAGTTAAGTGAGTTAGTTAGAATGTGCAATATAAATAGAATTGTAATCTTGGAGGGAAAGTTAGTTAATTTTTGAGATTAGTAAGGAATTCTGTGCACCTTTGAAAGATAAGGTAACAGAGAGAGATATTGTAACCGAATTGAGATATTCTCAATTCGATTTGTTCCTTCTTTCATTGTTCTTGTCTTCGAACGAAGAATCTATTATCGATAAAGTTCTATTGATTGAACACAACTTGGTGTTCCATCAGAAGATCATAATCATATTCCTTGGAGCTGTGACTTCGTTATGTCTGTGCTGTTTTGATGTGTTTGGCTTTCAATGTTATAGACATAGAGGTTATGAGGAGATGATCAAGGAGTTCCTTTTCTTCATCCAGCTTTGGTTCAGAAGATGAAGTTTTTTGTGCAAGCAAGGATTTGTTTTCTGTTGTGGAGTTTGAGGGGAAAAAGGAACGGGACCTTTAGAGAGCCTCGAGAGGCACCTATCAATGCTTGGTCCCTTGACAGATTCTATATTTCTCTTTGGGCACTGATGTAATGCCTCTTTGTGATTATTGGTCTTATTTTACTTGATGTTGATTGGACCCCTTTTATCTAGTTGATTCTCCTTTCCTGGGGTATTTTTTTATTGGACGCCCTTGTGATTTCATTTCTTTCTCAGTGAAAGTTCAATTTTTTATTATAAAAAACTAGTCAAATGTATGTTAATGTAAGAGGTGTAGAGACAAAGGGATTGGGGTTATAGAGTGGAAATAGGCTACAATAGAAGACAACTAAAATATAAAAATAAAAAAAATTAATAAAATAATTTCAATGATACCCATTGTGGTAGCCGTGTCCTCCATTGTGTTGAAGCCGAAGCACTCCACAAGGTAAGGTCATGTCATCGTGAAACTGCAGCAGTCAAATACTCAAAACAATACCGAGGCGTTGTTCATTTAAGAACTCTAATGAGGAAAAAGAATGATTCAAATGCACATAAGGATTTACCACGAGCACACGGTTCAGAGGTAGCTTGTAATAAGCTGCAAGTGGTCCTGCCTGCAGTATGATGGCAAAAACAAGATTTATGACATCAAACCAGTCTCGGTAAAGTAGATATCATTGACATGTATTGAACTAGCTACAATAGCCTTCGCAGGAACTGTATTCCTAACTTCAAAGTCGATATTATTTTGCAAGATGAATTCACTCAAATGAATCTATGAACTCTAATAATAAAAACCTAAGAGTCTAAGACTACAAGAAACCTAACTTATAAGAAGACAGAAGCCAAAAGAAGTTTCTTAATCACATACAGATTCACCACTCAGGTTCATGTAAGTTTGAGGCTTTGCCAGAAAAACAGGGATGTCCCCAACAAAACCTGACATTAATAGCCAAAATATCTTTGAACTTCATGCAATCAAACAACAATAACACTTGAAAACACTTGACAGATGAAACAAAGAATTATAACATAAAAAGTGAACATACCTTCACCAAACACAGCTTTACAGTGAACCCTGTTCATTGGAATTCCAACAGACTCAGCAAACACATCAATCATCTCAAAGCCCACCTGTACTGAACCAAAATAAGAATGACTGAACGAATACCTCCCATTACAAAATCAAAACGTGATTCAAGATGAACAACGAAAAATGGTACAATAATTACATTGTGCCTAGTTCCTCTGAACTTCTCTCCAGGGTTTCCTAACCCCACAAAAAGCCAAGGACGTGATGATATTGCCGTACAAAAGCCACGCTTGGTTAACTTACTGAACATTTTCCACTAAAGGAAAACCCGCTCATACACTTCCCTGTTGAATGAAAACATTAAAATAAATAAATAAATAAATAACCCATCAGCTGCTAATCAATCGATAACAAAATGAAGAAATCCAAAATGTAAAAGTAATAAACAGCATTGTGGTTGAGTTGCCACCAAAGAATGATTGGAAATGATGTTCCTGAGTTGATTACGAACCAGATTACAAAGATTGTGCAGATTAACGGGAAAAAGAAGGAAGGTTGTAACCGTCGATCGGAGCCGGTGGGAAGTTGATTCCAGAACTTGAATTGAAGTGGGAAATTGAAAGAACAAAGACGAAGAGAAGATAAGAGAGGATTGGTGTACGAGTGTAATTGAAGAAGAAACCGCGAAAATGGAGAAATCAGAGCGAGCTGACAATGGGGAGTGAGCTGATGGACCTAAATAAGTGATCTTTATTATATTGTGTTATTTTTTTCAAATTGGACAAAATTAAATATTTACTTTTTATAAATTGCAAAAAGTTAGTAAACAATTTTTAAAAAATACCCTATAGACAAACAACTTTGGACACTATAAATCCTAGAAAGTCATTATTGAATGAAAATCATGTTCCAAGCAAAGCATAAAATGTATGTGTAATCGATCAAGGTCGACAACCTGACGAGGTGATTTTGTCAAAAGCTAACCAAGACAATCGAATTCAAAAAAGTAGTGGTGAACGAACGGTCAAATGAGATTTAGGATTTTGAGACGACTAAATTTGTATATACACATTTTTTAAGTACAACAAACCACTTTTATATGTTTCTATATGAAAAATTGAAAACTTGAAAGAAAAAAATCAAATTAGTTTGAAAATGAAGTGTACAAAATAATGAAAAAGAATACTCAAATCGAATTGAATATGTAACAAAAGCTTTGGACAAATAAAAAGTTAGATAAAAGCAAATTTGTTAATAAAAACAAATAGAAAGTTAGGTAAATACAAATTTGTTGATAAAAGATTCAGTATAAATCGAAGAAAAAAAATTAAAAAGTTTTTGGTTATTGTAATTAATTTGATAAAATATAAATTCAAATATAATTCAAGGGAGAAAATAGTATTCATAATTCCACTTTATTCATGATTTTATTTTCATTTAAGCTTCCACGATTACATTATATTTATAACTTTTATCAAGCACAAAACCTAGAACCCACAGAGAAAACAACAAAAATGAGCTCACAAAACTCAAAAGGAGCAACAAAAAATCTAACACCTTTTCTTTAGATTATACAACCAACGTTCTGATTTTACATTGTATTTCTATCGGAGACGAATCACACTTATCCAAAATATTGGATATCTGACCATATTAGGTACAATTCAGGGATTGCAAAAGTAGACGTCATATGTGCGTACTTTTGTCAAAAATCTTATTATTTACGTTTTTTCCTACTTTGATATTTCCTTCCATTTCTATTTTTTAAACTTTACCATTTTAGTAGTGTCGAAATAGTAGAGTATTGTAATTTTATCAAAATATTATTAAAGTACTGTAATTTTATTCAATAATAATACTAAATAAATAATTATATATCAAGCTTTCAACTTTTGGGCAAAAAAATGTTAAATGACTTAATTTTGGAAGAAAAAATGTTAGAATTATGACTCTTTGCCACCAAATTCAAACGAAATTACCAAATTGTACTTGCACGTACAAAAACATACATCTCACTCTTGCTCGTCTCGCTTCTCTTCTTTTTTCCCTCACAAGTCACTACTCTTTCTTTGTTTGTTGCTCAGTCTCGATCTCAACCACTCTCTCTTCTGTCTCAATTTTGATCTCTCTTGCTCTCTCTTCGTTTCCTCACTCACTAAATCACTTCTCTTTATCGCTCTTGCTTAGTGAATTGTCAACTCCTCACATGCATTCATCGTGCTGAAAAAGAAGAAAACGTGTAGAGGAAGAAAAAGAAGAGGGAGATAGACGAAAAAGTGCTACAGAAGAAGAGATCAAAGATTAAAAAAAAAAAATCAAGAAAGGAAGGGGAATACAATAACTTTGTGGTCATAGCATCAACAAAAAGGCATTTTGGACCTTTCAAATTATACTTTTTTTTACAATTTTCTCTTGAATTCCCCCAAGCCACAAGTTCAACTAGAAAACGTGAATGTCAAGTTTATCATGTGAATTTTGAGGTTTGATACATCAATGAATTTTCACCGTTATTTGCCGATTAAATAAACTTTAGAAATATTCCACAGATATTTAAAGTTTTGTTTTTATTAAGTAAAAGTATAGTAACAAAAAATATACAATAGATTTTTAAACTTTTATTTTTTTACAATTTTGAAAGTCAAATAATAACAAAAAATTGAAAAAGCATTTTCAAAGACTTCGTTAGATCATCTAATGACCTGAGAGCTTAAATTGACCAGTGAAGTAAAATTTAATATTATATCAATACTTTAAACTTTAGCATTCTCTTTCACTTGTGGACTTAAAATATGTAAAAGACCTAGTAAGAAAAAATAAATAGTAATTTGGGAGGAAATAATATTATATGAATTTGTTGAATATTAGGGTTGTAATTAAACTAAAAATTTTAGCTAATGGATGAAGGTAAATTTAATATTATATAAGCACTTTCACCAAATAGATACGGTTTAAAATTCAGACAACAAATCAACACAAACCTAAAGTTTTGGAACTAAACTTAGAAATTTAACACAAAAAACATGTGATATATGTGTATCATCAGATTATAGGCATAGCCTTTGCCTGTTCATGAACTGTATACTCAGCAACATAAATTACATAAATTAGCTGAAACAAAAGGCTCTCCTAACATCCAAACATTTGAAGGTTGAGATGACTCTACAAAACATTCTAAAGGGTCAATTTCATGAACAGTTGAAAAAAAAAAAAGAGATTATTGAACAAAAAGTTAAAAAAGTTTCAGTGATTATTATTGCAGAAAATTGTGTATATGTTGTTTTAATGAGAACAGGAGCATCCAGTTTCACTTATACCTTCAGAAGCCAGCTTATAACTCTGATCCCAAATGTTTGTTGGTGTTGCTTCAGCATGAGGAACATGACGAGGATGTTTCTCTCTTTTGTCCCCTTTCATTTGTTTCAATGCATGTTTAAGGCTCGGCAATAAGGCCTCCATACACTCTGCTGCGGCGTTGGGATTTCCGGGCATGTTGATAATCTGAAGAAGAATAACATGAGAGAGAGATGCCATTGTCGTGTACTCAAAGATAACTAGTGATAGATCTAGAACTTCTATGTTAAAAGAAGTACAATTTCGTGTTAATATAGTTAGAATGCATTGTTGAGTTGTCTATGAGGAGACTGGTTGCAGCAGAAAGGCTGGCAGAATGAAGCTGATGATGAGGAAGAGAGTACTAGAAACTTTTTATGAGCCAAATGAAATGGATAGATGGTGAAAATCAATTTGAAATATTGTTACTTGTTATTAAGAAGAAATCAGGTCTCAAATTCGTTGATTTAACCACAAAAGTGTGGTTTGTTCTTCCAAATGGGTTTGAAATGTCTCTCAAGACGATAGCAAATTATTGGTTTGAGTAAAGATGGCTGATTCCCTTTCCGACGGTTGGCAAATATTGTTTGGCACTTCCATTTCGAGATAAAAAGTTGTTTAGCAAGCTGCTATTTTCATCACTACAGAATATCATGGTGACTTATTTGGGATTCCTTCCATCCTAAGGCACCAGTCTTGTACTGCCGCGTGTTACGGTTGTTCAGTGGGATATTTGGCTGGAAAAAAACTAGGATCTTAAAGCAAAAGTCTTTTGATTGGGATACATTGTAGGAATTTTCTGGGCTTGTATTGGCCTACTCTTTCTCCTCTTTTATGTAACGGGATTATTACTTACTAACACTAATTGGGGTACATTTTCGTGTTCTAGTGGCTTATCACTTCTTCAATGAAAAGTGGTCATTTGCCCTGAAAAAAACTAAACAGAAATATAAAATGAAAATTGTTGGTGTTACCAGGGTTGATCCTCTAATCCCAGCTGCAGATCGTGAGAGCACAGCGAATGGTGTAACCTATCACAACAGGTTCAGATTAGAATAAGACCAATCACAATTACTGTGCAAAATAAAGGTATGATAGAAGAATCATCAGACAACAATATGCAGCAGAGACTAAATATCTACCTTAAGGCTTTCTTGCATCATAACATATAATAAACCAGGGGTCTCTTTATGCAATAATGGTTTGGTTGCTTCAGGCGTCACATCTCTTGGGGAAAATCCAGTTCCACCTAGACGGAGATTAAATTTTAACAAAAAGAGAAAAATAAAGGGAACTGGACAAAAAATTGCACCTCCTGAGCGGGGGAAGATTGAATTTAGTGAGTATTACCAAGTGTTAGAATAAGATCGACTATGTCAATGTCACACCATTTCACAAGAACGTCCTGAATTTTACTGACATCGTCTGAGACAACCGCTGTTGCAACAATACTGACCCCTCCTAATTTTTCTGATGAGGCTTGAACAATTGAAACGGCCCTTGGTCCACTATATGAAAGAAAAAGATATTTTGTCAAGGCCTTCATGCCCAATAGTGAAAGCACAGCAATTTCAAGAATTTCACTTGCATACAAGTGTCACTAAGAAAACATTTGGAGGAAGAAGTGTAGTTAAGTTTAGATAGTTGTTCAGTTGCGTGCCCTATAGTATAAGAGGTTTTTTTTTTTTTTTTTTAGAAACATAGTATAAGAGGTTAATAAGCTATAAAATTTCTTAAATCACCAATTGACCCAAAAGCTTAAGCTAATGGGTAGGGTATATTTAATTATACATCACTAACCCTCCCATTCACTTGTGGGTTTGAAATATTTTGCAAGGCTAAATAAGTGCAAATCAACTTTAACCGGAGAAGAAACGACAATGCAAGGGTTTGAACATAGGACCTCCTTGGGTAACCTGACTATGATACCATCTTAAATCACCAATTGACCTAAAAGTTTAATGAAGTACTTTAGTCGTGAGTCCATAGGGCAAAACAAAAGGTGGACTCCACTCCACTCCCAACTCCTACTCCTAGAGCCAAACATGTCCAAGCATTTCTTTTTAACAATAATAGTAATATTTTATTAGGTCACCTAGAAAACTCAAGAACAACAACACCCAATAACAACAAAGAGTACAAAACACATTAAAAGGTAGAAAATTATATTGCAATATCAAAAGAAAAATTATATTGCAATATCAAAAGAAGTTACAATATAAGATAGTCTTTCAAGAGGCTATTTTCTTCCAAAATTCCAACAGAATTTCTACTAAAATCTCCACACCTTGCTCCCAACTCCCTCCCTCTATTTATAACTAATATCCTTATAAACTCCTTGGCCACTTTACTAATATCTTGTCCATAAACATTCTAATAATCTTAATGTAACCTAACTAGGGGTCTTACATATTTCTTGACAGACCTGAAAACTTTAATTTGGTAATATCGCCCAAGCAGTGCACATGCGTGTTTTTTTTTTTAACAAGAAACAAGCCTTTTCATCACGATAATGATATGGAACTAATGCTCAAAGTACACATCTCGTCTCCGGTCATCCACTACCAATCCCTTTGAGGAAAAAGGAAGCGCTCTCAAGGACAGACTTGGCCAAGTAAATCTCCTACAGTCCAAAGACTAGCCAGCAGGAGATCTCCCTTAGCTGAATCTGGCTAATGGCTGCATTGAACTATTGCATGGCCACCAATAACCCGTATGTATAGACGGAGGGGCAAGAAAGGAATTTCAGGATAGACAATATGGTAGTTAGAGATGTCAGTGGTCCTTGCACCACGTGGCAGCAGTAGGAGGGAGCTATATAGGCAGGTATTTTGTGCTAGGGTTGGACATTCTGAATATTGAGTGCATTTTGGATGAACTAAGTTTCATTGGGAGAGGAACAGCCCTCTTATTTGGCTGGAACCGTATTTTGGCTTCTTGTTGTTTTTGTGTTAAGAGTTATAAATCGTATAATTGTTCCTCTTGGTATTTGTGTTTTGAGTTACTGTATAGAAATATCTGTGTGTTGGTGTATATTGTTGGGTTGTCTCATTGCAGGTACGGGGTAACCTACCAACTACCCCACTCGTACTGAGCACCACTATATAAACCTACTAAGTAAAAATCTACAAATGAATCCTCTCCATCATGGCAGGAGCCAGGGCAAGAAACACCAATGGTCCAACAAGAAAATGTACATTCCATTTCTTGTTGATAGGAAAGGAGAAAGCCCTTTCTCTTTTTTTTTTTTTTTATAGGAAACAAACATTTCATTGATAAAATGAAATAAGGGGAAACCCCATGCACCTAAAGGTGATTACAAAAAGACGCCAATTGGCAACTAAGACTGATAAGCTAAAGTTTTTAAAAAGGTGCCCAATTATGCACCAATAAAAAGTCGTGGATAATATCATGTCAAAAATAAAACTAAAAGATGAAAAAGAATCTTGTAAAAGACACCTATTACACTCGCCCCATAAAGTCCAAAAGAAAGCCCAAAGAACAGCCAGCCAAATAACCTTCTTGTAACCAATAAACAGGTGACCCACCATGGGAGAGCTGAGGATGTTCGAAATGTCATTGGACAAAGCAGTAGACCAACCAAAAGCCTCCAAAATGAGATCCCAAAATTGTCGAGCAAAAGGACAATGAACAAAAAGATGAGCAGAGGATTCAACATTAGCACAACATATCATACACGAAGAAGGAGAAAGAGACATATAAGGTTGACGACATTGGAGATGATCACTGGTGTTTATAGCTTTATGACTAAGCTCCCAAAGAAAATTTTTATTTTCTTCGAGAAGTGATCCATCCAAATAATCAAATAAAAATCCCTTTCAGAAGGCTCGAGAGCACCTGTCAAGTCATCGATCATAGATTTCACAGTAAACATAGATGAGGAGTCAATAATCCATCTCACAAAATCAGGCACCATACAAAATCTGCTAGAAGACAAAACAGTAGACAAAGATACCCATTCCTAAATTTCGTGATCAATAAAACTACGTCTAAAGTGCAAGTTCCAAATCCTAGAATCAGCAAGCCACACTTCAGCAACAGAAATATCAGGAGTACAAGAGAGACGAAACAATCGAGGAAAAATCACAGAGAGAATACCACAATCATGCCATCAATCTTTCCAAAAAGAGATAGTCTCACCTGTACCGAGGCAATGTTGAGTCCTAGAAAAAACAAGATCAGCAGTATGGCAGATAGAGCTCTACGGGAACTTTCTAACAATAGTCGGCCAAACAAAAAAGGGATAATAGTACTTAGCCGCAATGAGCTGACACAACAAAGCATCCTGCTGATGTAAAAACCTTCAGATCCACTTCGCCAAAAGGGCAAAATTTCGATGACGAAAATTGCCAATGTGAAGACTACCAAGAAGCTTAGGGCGCTGAGTAGTAATCCAATTAACGTTATGCATACCATTTTCATCGCATGAACCATCCCAAAAAAAATCACGAATTAGTTTCTCTAAACAATTAATCACATCATTAGGAGCATGAAAAAGAGAAAGGTAATAAATAAGCAAACTTGAAAGGGTGGCTTGAATAAGTGTATGACGACCTCACTTGGAGATGTAGGCATATTTCCATTTATGGAGTTTTTGTTGGAACTTCTCCATAATTGGTTGTCAGAAAATCATTGATTTAGAGTTGCCACCAAGGGGAAGGCCAAGATAAGAAACTGACCATTGTTCCTTCTTACACCCAAAAACAGTACCATCCAATCCAGATCATCATCAGAGATATGAATTGCAAGGAGCCACTTTTAGAGAGATTAATACATAAACCAGAAGCTTGTTCAATGACATGAATAACCTCAAACAAGCATGTAAGGGCAGCACGGTCAGCAATGGAAGAGCAAAGTGTCGTCAGCAATTGCCAATGATTCAGGATAAAACTCGAAGCACCAATGGGGTGAGTGGCTATCAAATTTGTAGATAGACTATGGTCCAACAGACGACTTAAGCAATCGGCAACCAATATTAAAGAAAAAGAGAGAGATGATCACTTTGTCTAATGCCGCGAGTAGGGATAAAAATTTGCACTAGAGACACATCCGTGAATCCACCAATGCCAAACCCTTCCAAAGCCTTTAGCCTAGAGAATTGCATCTAAGAAGTCCCAATTGACCGTATCAAAAGCTTTTTCAAGATCAAGTTTAATACTTGGCTTCATGAAACCAATCATCCACCAATTTGTTAGCCATAAGGGATGCATCCAGAATCTGTCAATTTTCAATAAAAGCAAGCTGATTTAAAGCAATGGTAGATGGAAGAACCTGTTTCAATCGATTCTAAGACCGGAGCAATAATTTTGTAAGCACACGGGATGAGGCTGATCGGCTGATAATCAGAGACTATTCTACATCCAATTTCTTTGGAATGAGACAAATATAGGTTTCATTTAGGAAAGCATTGATAATTCCGGAGTCAAAAAAGTCATGGACCATATTCATAATGCCATCTTTTTAAGTAGTCTAGATGAATTTTAAGAATTCTGCTGTAAATCCATAAGCACTAGGAAACTTATTAGCACAAAGAGAAGAGATGGCAAGAAAACCTCCTCTTCAAAGACGAGGCGTGCAAGATCAGTAGCATTATTGTTCGAAGTTGGATTCCAATTCACATTTATGGATAGAAACCGAGAACCAGCCTTCTTAGTAAATAGATTGTTGTAGAAATCGTAAAATTCAGATAGAATACTGTCCAGAGTCAATAGGCTTCGACCGTTTCTGGAGAGAATTTCATAAATTGAACTTTTCCTTTTTACAAGAAGCAACAATACGGTGAAAAAACGAGTGCTTTCATCCTCCTCCGTGAACCATTTAAGTTTACAACATAGCCGCCATTGGATGTGCTCCTAAGCACTTAATTGTTTAATTTGTTCCCTCAATGGACGACTTGTGTCAATCGAGGATTTAACATGATGTAAGAGCATGAGGTCTTATTCAATGGACGACTTGTGGATAATTGTTCTGCAGAAAGTTGGTCTTGTTGCCTATATTATCAACTCTTAGGAGCTGAGAGATAAAGGGATGGTAACTAAGTAGCCTCTCTACGCTGATTGTTATTCCATGAACGAAGGAACATTTTTAATGCTTTCAGCTTCATCATCAATCCATGTCCAGGCCAACCAGCAACCCTATTGTTTGTCCACCAAGTTTCCACATGTGGCCGAAAGGGTGGAGTAGAGAGCCAGGAGTTCTCAAATCTGAAAGTGCATGGATCCCAATCAATATCACCTCCAGTCATAGCAAGAGGAAAATGATTCGAAATGACACTATCTAATCGATGAACCTAAAAGGATCCAAATTTAGTAGCACAAATGTCAGTAACCAAAAAATGATCAATTAAGGATGCATATTGGGTACGTCCAAAGCTAGACCAAGTGTAGGGTGCATTTTTCATAGGCACGTCCCTCAAATGATAATTATCAATCTATTGGTTGAAAAGCCGCATGTTATTTGTAACAGATTGATCATGCGATGAGAAAGCCCTTTCTCTTCAATGGCCTTGACAAACATTTCATCCCAAAAAAAGCAAAAAAAAAAAACATTTTTTAAAAAGAGAAAATTGCTACAGAGGATCCAATCCAATCACATCAGTCACCAAGCACTAGTGCAAGGTCGTCTTATAAGTTAACGGGAAAAAAACAACAAGCCAACTAAACTTGATAGTAGCCATAAAAATTGAGAAATATTAAGAGCCCATCTCTACTTCAATTAGTTTAACCCATATGAACATCTAGGTTTTATGCTTAATGGAGTTGATGTATTTCCAAAGCACCAGTTTTAATGTTATACAAATGATACTTATAAAACGCATCTTTAAAAGAGAACATTTCTAACTATATCCTTCTGAAAGGGCTCTCTTTCTCACACAAGCTACTGTAACATTCCAAAATTACGCCTATCCCTGTTCTTGCTAACTCCCCATATTAATAACAAACTGTCCTAAACAAACTGCCAAGTAATTATAATTATCCCTCTACTGATATCTTAATAACATTCCCAATACTTCCCCAAGTAATAATCTAGTGAAACAAGCCCAACAATACAGGCAAAACTTTCAAGAATAAGAAAATGGAAACCCCTTTGTCCAATACTCGGAATCCTAGATTATTTCGTAGATGTTGTGGCAAAGCATTTAATATTTTCCTTTTCCCTTCTAAACGAGGAAAAATACAATAACAGCTTTGCTCATTTTTATTTAGCATCAATATAGTGGCCTCTAAGAAACAAACATTCAAAGAGGAGTATCCAGATGCAAATTATTTAAGACACTAGATTTCCTAAGCAATAAATAAAAATAAAAATAATATATATGAATCGGAATGACGAAGGGTTGAATCTCAGTAAATCGTGGCAGCCTTGAATATATATATAAGAGAAAAAAACCAACAACAGACATAGTCACCAACTTCTATGTCAAATAATTACATGTTACCTTTTTTCAGATGTAAGAACTTAAATATCGTTGCAGAACAATTACCATCTATACAAAATTGACTGAGGAAACACATATATTAAGTCTCCTTCTATCTTAAAAAAAATTTAGTTAATAGAAGAATCAAGGCAATATTACCAAATGTATGGGTTTTCGACATAAGAAAATGTGAGTACTAATGGAATATGGAAGTATTTCAGCAATATTAGTTCCCCAACAAAAACCTAGGTTTTTTTCAGTTGGCGCTCTTTAGTAAGACTAAGGCTTTTTGAGATTATGTACCACGAACCCTCTACATCAAGCAAAGTGTCGGTGTTAGATGCATGTCAGAGGACATGCTCCAGACCAACATGCCAAATTATGAGTCTAGTACTAATATGGGAAAAAAGAGCATGCGGTGATAAAAGGACACGTTGGCATAAATTTTGACAATAATTAAAATTAAAAACAAAACAAAAAACAAGCCCCAACCCATTCATTCTGAGACCAATTTTAAAGTCCCACGTAATAATAATTTAAGACAAAAGAAAAAAAAAAAGTAAAGAAGACATTAAAAGTTTAAAAAGAAAATGAAAACCCTAACTACCCTTCCCTTCCTTCTATGCAATTCACAAAGGAGTTTGGAAATAGCTGCAACCACCACCGCCAATCTCGTTCACCACCAATGTCAATGCTTTATATGTTAAATTTACATATATGATATATCCGAAAAAATTGTCTCCAATGTGCCCGTGTACTAATTTTCTTTATGTATTGTTGTGTCCCATCATATCTATCCTTTTGCTTCTCAGTTTTGAAGAGTTTTTTGGGAACTTTTTGGTAGGATTTTTGGATTGAAAGCTCAAAGCATATGATTCTTAAGAACAAGACAATCTGCCAAGGTGCAACCAAAAGAGGATTCCTAATCCCTCTAGCAAAAGAACCAATATAGAACACCAAGACAAAAGAATCGCCAACAAGGAGGAAAAACGATTGTGAAATGTAATACCTTCGATCAGGACCAGCCCCAGATGCAACCGTATCGCTCACCGTAAGAATAGCTACTTTGGACCCAATATCTTGAACCTGACTGCTAATGTTTTTGGATATATTACTTTTCAGAGAGACTGTTGAATCAAATGATAAGGAGTTGGCACAACCAGCAATACTGCTTATGTCAGAAATAACAATAGCCGATACAGAAGTTCCAGCAGGTATAGGATTTCCTGTTGGTGGCAATTCCAACAAAGCATTGGCAGATTTCAAATTCAAAAGTCTGCTGCTCACCTGATGACCAGTACTCTCCGCAGAGAAACTGATCCAAACAACAGTAATGTCAAATGAATAACATATAAAGGATATTCAAGAAAGTTAAAATGCAACGAGAGACAAGTTGCAATGGGTCCTATCGAGTGTAGATAGAACAATGAATCAGATTTACCCCAACTACTTACCCAGGATTTCCTGACCCGTCATTATCTTTCCACTTGATAATTGCACAATGAAACAGTGGTCGAATAGGATCTGACTTTATTGGCTCTGAAAGACGTACTCGCACTCTGGATTTATAGAGAAACAAGGAAAACGAGTATAAAAGAATTAAAAGGGATACGGTAAAAAATGAAAGAGAAGGACAAGATTTGATTTTTCAGCTACCTTAGAAGATGAGGATTTTCCCATCCACCAAGTCGGCGGATGGCAGGGACTACAAATAGTTGGAAACAAACTAAAGAGCTCACAGGATTTCCAGGCAACCCAAATGCAAGAATCTGATTTGATTCCTTCTTTTCTGTGTTCTCTGGTTTAATCTCTACAAAAGTCACAGGTTTTCCCGGCCTCATGAAGACCTGAAAAGACATTTTCAATTCCATGACCAAAACTACAGAGAATTGGGACAACCGAATGAAAGCATTTCAAGAACCATCTGCATACCGCATTAAAATATACAACCCCTTTCTTAGCAAGTAATGGCTTGACATAATCCCTATCTCCCATTGAAACACCACCAGAAGTCAGAAGGATATTAGCTCCAGCAGAAAAAGCATTTTCCAAGATCTTCTCAAGCTCGCCTTCATCATCTCTAGCAATACCAAGGTCGATAATTTTGCATTGGTGTTGAACAGCAGCAGCAAGTAACATAGCACGGTTTGAATCCCTAATCTACACAATTTATTTTAACAAATAAAAATTTTATAAAACTAAATAACGTACATTAACTCATCAAATGAGAAGTTGAATGATGAGAGAGTATGTGACTAAATACCTCACAATGTATAATATGGAATTATTTTATCAGGTAAAACACCAAACTTGAAAAAGTAACTAGATGGGTATGAAAGCCCGATACACAAATGCCAAATATACAAGAGACAGCAAAGTATGTTCCATAATACCTGCC
Organism: Cucumis hystrix; assembly: GCA_025688845.1. Lineage (NCBI taxonomy): Eukaryota > Viridiplantae > Streptophyta > Magnoliopsida > Cucurbitales > Cucurbitaceae > Cucumis > Cucumis hystrix. The sequence goes on from CM046884.1 coordinate 10,029,022, forward strand.
CACGACCCAGACATTCAGTCTGTGGCTGTACAAGTTCATCCCCTGTAGAAAGAACAGCAACTACTGGAGTAGGATATACCTACGAGACAGCGTTAAAAGTAAATCAGAAAGGAGATGGATGAGAGAATACATGCTTACAAACAAAATATATCGGAAATTATAATACCTTCACTGTCATGACACCCACAGTAGCAAGCAGGCCAATTTCTGAAGAACCTATTTTATCACCAGCTTTTAAAACAAGAGCATCCTTCTCGATATCACATCCCTGGGAACACAGGGTCATCAGCTATTAACGTTTAAATAGTAAATAAAGCCACAAGTCTAATAACCAAGTCTAGTATAAGCCATGCTCACAAGACATGAATAAAAAAACATCACTTTCTAGTAAAGATATTTGCATCAGTATGGCCTCATGCCTAACAAAAAGTGAAAAAAAGTTGGAAAGTAAAAAACTACTGTTTAAATTCCTCTGAATAGTATAAGACGCGTGAGGTAGTAATAAAAAAATAATGGGGAGTCTAGATACATCAAATCTCCCACATTGAATAAATTGCATCTAAGCTTCAGTCCTCATGGAACATAGTTCTCACTATATTAAGATTTTAACAAGCACAAAAATTCATGTTCAAACAATAATCTATCCAAAAATATGGGCTAATAAGTAGTAACATATTGACCTAGATCAGCGTTTACCAACATACCATAGCCCAAAGAGGAAAAAAAGGCAGATAAACAAACAAATAAATGATTGACTTCATGAACCAAACTGTGATTTAAAGTCTTGCTGCCTCCGTTCATAAGCCTCCTAAAGATCCAATCAAGAATAACCATTACAGGTCAAAAAAGAAGGTGTAGAATCTGGTTGAAGTACTTCAATATTTTTCTTCTTAAGAAATGCTTTAAAATATTTTCCAACTTGAATTGGACGAACAAAAGAGCATCCTTGTACAAATGGACCATTTATTTATTTAATTATCAAGAATAGCATTGCAGTCTACGTTGGTAACTTTATCCCTATAAATAATCATTTGGGTTGGACTCGGTGAACCGAACTAACCCAAATTTAGAGATAAAAGTGTTAAAAGCGGTAAAGAAAATAAACACCGAGTTACGTGAAAACCCGAATACCGAGAGAAAAACCACGATCTGACTTTCTTATTAATTTCTCATATTAACAAAAGATACAAAGGGAAAAATAAATATAAATTAGGGTAAATCCTTCCTTGGACCAAGCCCACTAATTCTAACACTCCCCTCCAAGTTAGGATGTCAATATTAATGCAACCCAACTTGCTAACACATGAGTCAAAGCTTTGTCTGAGAAGTCCCTTAGTGAGAACATCAGCAACCTGTTGGCTCGAGGGGATGTAAGGAATGCATATGGTTCCATTGTCCAGTCATTCTTCAATGAAGTGTCAATCAATCTCCACATGTTTAGTTCTATCATGTTAAACTGGATTATTGGCAATGCTAATACTTGCCTTATCATCGCAGAATAATTTCATCAGCACCTCACAGTCCTGATGAAGGTCAGATAAAACTTTCTGAAGCCAAATTTCCTCACATATCCCTAAACTCATGGCCCTGTATGCAGCTTCAGCAATGTTTTTGGCCACAAGCCCTTGCTTCTAACTCCTCTAGGTTACGAGATTGCCCCATACAAAGGTACAATAGCTAGAGGTGGATTTCCTGTCAACAACAAACCCTTCCCAGTCAGTATCAGTATAAGCCTCAATAGCTCTCCTATCGATCTTCCTGAACATCAACCCTTTATCAAGAGTTATTTAAGTACCTCAGGATTCTGTTAATTGCCTCCATGTGTTCCTCAGAAGGAGCATGCATGAGCTAGCTAACGAAACTCATAGCATAGAAGATATTCGGTCTAGTATGTGACAAGTAAATCAACATTCCCACGAGGCGTTGATATTTTTTCTTTCTCAACTGGAACTTTATCACTTTAATTTTTCAGCTTACAGTTGAATTCAATAGGAGTCTCAGCAAAACAACATCCCAGCATACCTGTCTCAATCAACAAATCAAAGGTATACTTCCTTTGAGATATGGAGATACCTTCTTTTGATCTATGTACCTACATCCCAAGGAAATACTTCAAATTCCCCAAGTCTTTAATTTCAAACTCATCACCCATCTACTTTTTCAATTGGATGATTTCAACAGTGTTATCCCCGGTTAAAACTATGTCATCAACATAAATAATCAATACGACGATCTTCCCAATTTTGGAGACTTCTGTAAACAATACCCTTGGGACTTGACAAAGGTAGTAACCCTATCAAACTATGCTCTCGATGATTGTCTTAGCCCATACAAGGATTTCTGAAGTTTACAGACCCGATGATCAAATTAGGGGTGGGGGGCTCATATAGACTTCCTCTTCCAAGTTTCCATTCAAGAATGATTCTTAACATCAAGCTAATATAAAGGTCAATCTTTACTCACAGCAACAAATAACAGGACTCTAACGGTATTTAGTTTTGCAACTGGAAAAAAAGTTACTGAATAATCGACACCGTAGATCTAAATAAACCCTTTTGCAACTAACCTGGCCTTGTGTCTGTCAAGAGTTCCATCTGCCTTGTATTTGAGTGTGAACACTCATTTACATCTCACAGTTTTATGTCCCTTAGAAAGAGTACAATCTCCCAAGTCTTATTCTTTTCAAAAGCTCTCATCTCTTCCATAACAGCAGTTTTCCACTCAGGGCATTCTAAAGCAATGTGCATATTTTTAAGTATCACGACAAAGTCAAGGCTGGCTGTGAAGGCTCTAAAATGTGGAGAAAGACTCTCTATGAATATAGGTTGTACACCCAAACACACGAAGGAAGACCTCAGAAGTAAGGTGGGTGGAGGGATACGACTCCTTGAGACAATCTAGGGCGTCTGGAGGTGGAGGACACGAGAGGGCATCCTATTGATGAGATAAGTTGCAGTAAGAACACCATCTTCCCACAGATAAGAAGGAAGGGAAGTAGAAAGCATAAGGGAACGGGCTACTTCCAAAAGGTGACGGTTTTTCCACTCAGCAACCCCATGTTGTTGAGGGGTGTAAGCACACCAACTTTGGTGAACAATCCCTTTGGAGAACAGGAACTTGCTAAGGGCATGGTTTTAAAACTCCTAGCCATTATCACTTCGAAGAATTGCAATTTTTGCATTGAATTGTGTCTCTACAATGCGATAAAAGTTCTAGAAAATGGTGAAAACCTCGAGTTTATCAGTGATAAGGAAGACCCAGGTAAGACGGGTCTGATCATCAATAAAGGTCACAAACCACCGTTTCCCAGAAGAGGCAATGAAGATGGAAGAGAAACTAAACAGAGAAAGAATGGTTCCTCCTCCTTCTCTGTAAACTAACTTTTCTCTACTGTATCTTTCATCAAAAGCAATACTTAAAGATAAAGCCTCCATTGAAAATGATAATGGAGGACATTTTACCCTTTAAGTGGGAGTCGGAAGAGGAATTCGTTTCCTTTCCATAATAACTCTGGTGTTCAAAGTTTCTGCACTTGTGAATAAATTATTGAAAATAAGCTCTGCTTTTCAATAGATAGTTGAACGTGCAAAATAATAGGGAAAAATAACTAAGGGAGCATAGAAAAAGCTTGCCAATCAGTATCTACGGAAGACTGTAGAGGAACTATTTTACAAGGAGTTGAAGAAAGGCGGCACCAAAAAGAGCTCACTCGACACCCCTTAAGCCTTATTGCCAAAAAGATTGCACCATATCTGTCGTTCTCTATTGTATTCTTTAGTTTTTAATGAAAATTCTTTACTTTCAAATCTAGAAAAAAAAATTGCATGCATTACTACTTTTTTTTTTTTGTTCCCCTTTGTGCTTCGGTAATTACTGTCCATCGGAATTTTTTGTGTAGATATTCTACGAAGGAAAATTTTCTTGCCTAACAAAATAATTGTCGTTGTGGTAGAACCTTTCAACGAAATAGTGCTTTATTTATTATTTAATTATAAGAAGAAAAAAAAAGTAATGAACTAATACCACGGGGCGGATATCAGCACCCTTCCTGGCTTTCACTTTTATTTTAACACGCTTGGATTCAATTTTTTCGGTGTCCTCAACTTGAACTACCGCATCAGCACCATCAGGTATTGGTCCTTAAAAATGTAACAATAAGAATGAATCGGAATTTCAGAACGGAAAGAAAAAGTTGCAATAAGGAAAAAGAAGAAAACATAGCACAAGGACCTTTTCTTGAAAAAATGACAAATTGCAAATTTCATCCCTAAATTATGGCGGTTGTTACAATTACACCCTCAAATTTTTAATGGTAAAAATTGACCCTCAAACCTATATAAGTGTTAAAATTGGACCTTAAAGATTATGATAGTAGTTGAAATTGAACTCCCAAATGATAAAAATTGAACCCGTAAATTCATATAATTGCTACAATTTCTATAATTATGCAAGTTTGAGGGTTCAATTTTAACACTTGTACAAGTTCAAGGACTCAATTTTTACAATTGAAAGTTTGAGGATAAAAAGCTACTACCACCACCATACTTTAGGGGTGGTTTTTCCAATTTGCTCAAAATAAATTATAGGATCAATTTTAATTCAAATTGAAAAAGTTAACACACAACTACAGATTGGATTTCATCACTCCAACTCTCAAAAAAACAACCTGAAGGCCGTAAAGACAAGATGAATCACACCAAAAAAGGGGAGGAGTTGAACAAAAGACCTTTGAAGTTGATGAGAATGATAGGAATATTACAAATATTTGTGAGGAGCACTCAATTGAAGGTCAAACACTATACACAGACGCAAAAATTAACAGAAAAATCATACTTGTCTAAAGATATTCAAGAGTTTCTTTCTTTTGAAAGAAGCCATGGAGAGCCCAAGACCACATTCAACCATGGAAACCTGGATTTATCCTTAAACTACCAGCCAGAGAACCATTTAGAAAGGTCATCTTCCACCTCAAGGGGCATGACAAACTCAAATGGTTCGCAGATAAAATTCCACCCTCGCAAGAATAGAAGATAAAGCAAAACTGCAGTGTGTAAAGAGGTGGTTAGGGGTCCCTTCATTCTTGAAACATAATGAGCAGATTTAGGGAGAGTGTAAAAACTTTGGATTTCTTCTCTACACTTTGAGGGGGGTATTTCAGTTGGCACAGTGCTGACCAGATAAAGAATTTGATCTTCTTGGGGCTATGGTCCTCCCAAATTTCCTCATCACTCCAAGTCTAATGATGATGGGCTTGAACATTTTGGATCAAATCCTTACCCCATTGCTCCACACAAGACCTAAAAACCAAAAATCATCCTAAATAAAGTCATGTTTGTCCATGTCCTTTTCCACAGACTGAAAGTTCACTTCTATAGCTCCAACTAGCAAAGTGGTGATGGATAGAGAAAAAATATCTAAATTTCTTCCTAAAAGTTAACCATCAGTTTATCCAAAAAGTTAATTTCCTCTACAGAGAAGCTCAACAGCCATTTGAGTAAAAGGGTTGTGTTCTTTTTAACTTTAGCAATTCCTCCCAAAGCTAGACCATGAAATTCGGTTGAGGCAACAAATTTGTTCCAGTTAACAAAGTGCTAAGTACCGTCCTTATCAACTCCCTCCAAGGCAGACCTTGAATACTTCAGTCATCAAAAAGCTTAGAAAGCAATTATATCGTTAAGTTGGTGAAATATCAATTTTTCTCTCAATTCAAAAAAAAATATCAATTTTTCTCCATTGCAAAGTTCACTTGTAATGATACTATTGGTACATCAACAAGAACTCCGTTTGGAATTTTCATCAAGAAAAGGTGATTAACTACACTACTTAATCAGTAGATGCTCTATCAAATGTGAATACCAAATCTTTTACGAATTATATTGAGCAAATATGTGATGTAATCTACCAAAAAATATACTTCTAGCATTAAGTCCTGTTCACCATATGCTAACTACAAAAATGGAAACTTGTTTATGATTCAAATATGATCAGAAAAGCACCTCCAGTGGTTACATAGGCAACAGTTCCTGGAGTAACTGTCACACCAACTCCATCGTTCCCAGCTCTAGATTCCGTAATCACCGGATACTCCCCAGGCCCATCAGAAGCAACCACTGCATAGCCATCCTACAAAGAGAGATTACCTGAGTGTCATGAATCTAGCCATCACACTTGAACAGAATTTCCCAAAGTAAACGTTAATTTATAACATAATTGCTTCCTCAGAAAGCAAAGCAAGAGAGAAAATCCACTGAAACATATTGATGTAGTAGAATTGTAGTAAATTAGAATATCTTGGTGAAACTTTTAATTGATTAGGACTAGGATTGTTTCATTAGTTTATTAGGATTAGGATTAGTTTCCTTAGTTTAGTTAGATTGACATTAGTTTCTTTGATTGATTAAGATTAGGACTAGTTTGTTTTCAGTTATCAATTAATCTATCAGCTCCACTAAAACCAAGAACCAACTAGCAAAGGCAACTTCTGACAAGCCTGTTGAGGCATTTTGTCGTACTCTTTGTCATAAGGCGGTGGAAGACTTGAATCATATTCTCTAGCGCAACAACTTTGCGAGTGGTGTTTGGGGTTCCTCCTTCCAGACGTTTGGTATGGCAAGCACTCACCTTACAGATATTAGAGGATCGGGGAGCTCCTCGGTCTGTTTTTTGGGGAAAAAAAAGGTCGGTTCCCTTCGCTTCTGAAGTTACTACAGTTTTATGGGTTTTGTGGGGAAAGAGGAACAATAGGGTGTTTAGGGAGTACAAACAAATTCTAGGGAGCTTCAGTCCTTTTGTTAATTTCATGTTTTCCTTTGAGCTTTAACATCAAATACCTTTTGCAACCATCCTTTATACATGATTTCACATAGTTAGAGCCCCTTCTTGTAAAGAAAGTCCCTTTCGTTTCATTTTTACTCGATGAAAGCCGCTAGGTATTAAAAACAACAGTACTAATCTGAAGGCATTATTTCATTTCTTTCGATCAAAAACCAAAGAACGAAGAACCCCACGAAGCAAAGTCCACCAGCTACACAAAGAGCAATCAAATTTTCTTCCGGCCAACTAAGGAAACGACCAATCCAGAACAAAAATTAAGCTCGCAATGGTGTGAAAGTACCTTAATGGAGGCTGGATAAGGGGGCAAAGGGTCAGAAGCGCGAATGTCTTGAGCCAAGACCTTCCCCATAGCATCATGAAGAGAGACGACGATGGGGGGGAGGCATCGAGCGACTTCCAGCACCGTTTTAAGAGCTTCATCTGAGGAAATCATGACGGTTGACTTGACACAAGAGTGATCCGCCATTGGAATGCTGTTGGTTTGGATGAAGAGAAGATTGGATGAAAGAGAATCGGGGTTTTATAGGATTGAATTGAGAGTGATTGAGGAATCGGTGGCAGTTGAAACTTGACTCTTCAGCTCCTGGAAGAGTGATGATGATCAATGAGAAAAATAGGAAGGAAACATTCACTAAATTTGGAACTTTGGATCAATAAAAAAATGAGAAATTTTCGAGGAAAAAAAATGTATGATAGCTCTCTATCTATTATCAATGATAGACCTATATCAAATTTTAACGATACAAATTTTCCATTAAAATTTAGATTTAGATTACTAGCATATTTAGTATAGGTTGAGGGGCTCGAGAGTCCTTAGACTTTATGGTCTTTATATAATATGTATACAGAAAACTAATTAATATTTAATATTTATAGACAGAGTTTAAGTTTTATTTGTGTATTTTTATTTTTTTTCTAAGTTACAACTCGAAAAACACATTCTTGAGTATAGATTTAAATGTAGGGCTAGGATTATTGAGTGGTGGTAAAACACTATGACTATGCTTTTATTGGTCCGTGGTCATCGTCATTATTCTTATATTGATGAACTAGTTATCGCTCATCTAAAAAATATATATCACTTTAATACAACGATTGATTTAAACTATAATCCAATAATTACATTAATTTAAATATCTATTATCGCTTTCCTAATGAGCTATGGAAAGGCAAAGCAAGTCCAACTCGAAAGCAGTATAGAATACTTACTTCAACAAAAAAAAAATAACGATCGAGGTGTCAGCACGACGCATGCTGTGTTGCACGAAAACTTCGACTAAGCTCACTTTAGCCAATAAATTAGGACGTGACGTCGAGATTCTAAACGGAAAAGGAAAACGAGCGAAAATTTATAAATTTCAAAAGCCACCAAGAAAAACGCAACCCTGCCTGAACCTGAAGCCGTTCTTCTTCAAATTTCCCCTATTTTTTCTCTTCAAATCTTTCAATATTCCACCATCAAATTCCGTCAATTTACCCAAATTTCTCAATCACAATCACAAAATCCTCCCCCCACTTCCATGAATTTGACCATCACAGTCACAAACTGAATTCAGATGGCTGACACCAATTCCAATACCCCCACCGTTACCGCGCCGGAGAAAAGCCCCTCCGCCTCCCCGACGAGCTCAAGGTCGGTGACTCACACTGTCAACGGCTCTCATAAGTTTGTGATCCAGGGTTACTCTTTGGCGAAAGGAATGGGACCCGGCAAACACATTGCTAGCGATGATTTTACCGTCGGAGGGTATCAATGGGCCGTTTACTTTTATCCAGATGGGAAAAATGTTGAGGATAATTCGACTTATGTTTCTATATTCATCGCACTGGCTAGCGATGGTACCGATGTGAGGGCGTTGTTTGAACTCACACTTGTCGATCAGAGCGGTAAAGGGAAGCATAAGGTTCATAGCCATTTTGAGCGGTCACTCGAGAGTGGTCCGTATACTTTGAAGTATCGCGGCAGTATGTGGTATGCTTTTTTATCTTATTTACTGTGATTTTTATCGATTAGGTGATCATTTATTGGATAGGTTGCTGTTGTAGATTTAGAACGTTTGAATTAGTGCATCTATGACTTGTGGTAGTCTTTTGGTCTTGAGTCAGGATTTGGGTTCTTAATTGGTGTTTTATGTATATCTATAATCGTGCAAGATTGTTTCTCCTTTTGTGTTCTATGTTATACATATTTGTTGATTGTTGTAGTATTGATAAATATTAGATTTAACTAAGTTTAAACTTTAAGCTTCTAGGTTGATTAATGGCTGAACGTGGTATTAAGATAGGAGTTCGTGTGTGATCCTCAATATTGATATCCACTTGTTAGGCCTTGTACAAATTTCCAACAAGTGTTGGAGAACGCTCAAGTATTGATAAAATGTTAAATTTATTGTAGTCCTTATAACTCCAGCCTTTGGGTTCAGTGGGAATTCAACACGTGATGACCAGTCATCTTATTTTTTAGTTTATTACTGTCTACTCCTTTACCATGACAATTTTACTTCCCCTTTTTAACTCTTTCGAAAAGAAAACTTCGATAGTATGGTTCTATGACAAGCTCAGCATAATGGCTGTGATAAGAAGTAGAATTACTTTGGGTTTTGTAACATGTAAATGTTGCAGCACAAGTGAATGGTCTCCTTTCCTGTGCAATATAACAAAACCAATTATCAAGGCCCCACTATTAATTAGATATGTGTGTGTAGTGTATATATATGTTGAGAGAAACGATTTCATTGATAAATGAAATGTGGGGTAAAAACTGAACCACCCAAAAGTGAATTACAAAAGACTGTCCAGTGGGAGACTAAATAAGAAAGGGTATAATGTTGTTTGCATTTTTTGTTGAAATGGTAGAGTTTGCTTGTGCAAAGTTGGATAACTCTAGTATCCATTCAATGTAATATGGAGGTACCGATGGCTGAATGAGCCAATTGGGTACTTCAAAATGAAGTGATATACAAATGTATTTTTATAAAAACTAAATTTTCATTAAGAAAAAAGGGTATACAAAGGATACAGAAAACACAACCTACAAGAAATCAATGAAGGGATGTATGGTTGATGGTACACAACTTGTTAGTAGATTAATTCATCACTTTGAAATGAGATATACGTCACATCACGGACGATAGATCAAATAAAGATCTTTGGGTTGTATACTGACGTACTATGACCTACAAACAACACGCATTATGATGCACAATGCATATTTTAAGTTTGCTCAATTTAAGTTATTAGGGCTATGTCTAACGGGTGACTGATGATGATGCTACCAAGTTACCAACATTGTCATCAGTTTTTCTTTAAGCCATTTTATTGTTTGACATCAACATTAGTTTGAAAGATATTTATCTTCTATATTGGTCGTTAAATATTATATTATCCATATTGAAAACTATTAAATATTAATTTGATCTTTATTATTGTATTAGAACACAATCAAATTAGAAATTTAGAACAGTATATGAGTATTATAATACAATATCAATATTTTAGCTCTGACTTTTTATTTACTTCACTTAACCAAGCATATATTGTATTGATCATTGATATCTTCGTGCAATGTTGTTTTTGATTTAATCCTCCTGTGGTCATATCTTATAAATTCTTATTAAGATCTCACATTTATAAGATGTTTCAACGAGCTCTTTAGCCTAGTTGACCTTGATATACCATTTTGTTCCTGGGGAACAAAATAATTTGTATATTTCATGCATTGCTTGTAGTTTGATTTGTGAAAAAAAAATTAGAAGTACTTGTGTTAAGTGCAATTTGTTCAAACTTTCATTGGTTTACTTCATAATATGGGTATTGGAAAGCCAGCTCTCTACTTCTTGAACTTTTGGCAAGAGATGTTTGGGCTTCTTTGTGGCTGGTTACCATTAGTGAGGTTAGTTGCTCTCTCTCTATGCCATCCATTTGTCGCTAGTGGAGTATTATTGGGAGTCTCATTGAAGTTCAGTGGAGCGTTAACCCCATGGATTGACCAAGTGGTCAAAGGGTTAAATTGTAGATAGGGATTGCCACCTCATCAAGGTGTTTTATACGGTTCAAGACTTAAGTTTCTTGATACCAAATGTCATAGGGAAAAATAAATGTCATAGGAGATTGGTGATAGTACCTATAATTTGGCCCAAACACACATTATTTATAATAAAACAAAAGATCCTGTTGTTAATTGAAAGGAATAATAGGCAATACCCATAAAAATTCTTGCTAAATAGCTTGGGAAAAATAATTTAGACTTTTTTTTAGAAGTATTTTGCTTAATTGGGACCTTATTCTATTCAAGACATTAGTTTGAATTGGAATCCCTTCATGTTCTCTATTTAACTTGGTTTGTTTCTTCTATTTGTAATTTTATTTTCAGCTATTGTATCTTGTATTTTGAGCACTAGACTCTTTTTATTGTATCAATGAAACTTCTATTTTCCTTTTCGAAAAAAATTGAAAAGAGGAATGCCTCACCTTGGGTAGGAGGCTTTGATGCTGGAAATGTCAAAAATAGGAAGTTTGCTTGAGAATCAAAGTGGCTTTGGATGTCTTTTAACGTAGATAAGATGTTGTTTAGGTTGAAGGAGGACTCTCTTCAAAGAAAAGATGGTGTGCCTCGTTCCCTATTTGTGAAGATGTGGAAATTGCGTTCCAACCAAATAATCCATAAAATTTCCCCAATGGATTTCAACCAAAGGACTTTCTTTTCTTTCTTGATGCGATGCACGTTGAATAAATGAGATAGGTTGCCCTTAGCTTAAAATTGGAAAGAAATATGCCACCCAAATGTAGAAAGGTGGTCTTGTACCTTGAAGTTGAAATAAGCTGCACCTTATTCATCTAACCATCAACATGCGATAATCTGTATAAAGTTTTAACTGATATTTTGAGCTCGTGGAATAAGCACCAGCCTTGTTAAGTCAGGCATCTTGGTATCAAAACAGACAAAGCATGGTTATGATAAATGAGAATGGTGTTTGGCCTCTTAAGTACCTTCGGAGGTAATCCTAAATCCTGCAAGTCTTTGAGTCGGTTGTTGGGAAAGTCCTGTTGAACCTTCTAAATGGAATGTTAACTCTATGTTTAGAGGCGTGAATTCTTTAGCTTCTCATCTACTTCATCTTTTTCTAAAGAAAATTATAAACCAAACTTTTCATTGATTTAATGTAAAGAAAAGTGTTCAAAGGTAAAGGCTCTTGATGGGAGGAAAAAAACAAGAAAATCCAACTGGAGAAAGCTAGTTACAAATAATCAGAAAATAATTTACAATTGAGAAGCTTTGGTATGTAGTGGGTCTTTTGAAAGAGAACTGACAAGAGCTCAGAGAATTTTCTTCTTGCGGTTATGGTTTACAAAGTAAAGCTCAACTTTGTGGATAAATAAGCTTAACTTTGAGAGGTTACTGACAGAATGTTAATGGATGAATATTTTTTAAGCGGTTTGGAAAATTTTGGTTGCAAATGAATCAAAGTATTTTGAAGAGCCGAGGATGTTTTCAATTTGTGGGGATGCCATTAATCTTTTTGTTATATGTGTGTGTATTACGCCAGCTAGAGTAATCGTATAGCTTATTTGACTTTGAGTTCGTTGATGGTTTAGCTCCCCTCTTTTTTTTTGGGGGACTTTTCATACTTCAATAAATAGTTTGTTCAGTTATTATAAAAACTTCTGATAGACCCCCAATATTGTATCAATATAGTAGGAGAGGGAAGAAGGGTAGTGGCACGTGTGTAGAATGACACGTGTGAGATATATTAGTATAAATAAAGAACAAGTAGTGGGCGGGAAAGGGAGTTAGAGTTTTGAAGAAAAGTTTTATGTTCTTCCTTGAGAGATAGGTTAACAGAAGGGAGTTCGAGTTTTGATTGTTTGATCGAATTAGTGTTTGTACCCTAGATTCATATTTGAATCTACTATCAATAAAAGTAGAATTCAATTTAGCTTCTGGTTTCCATCAAATTGGTATCAGAGCGTGTGATTCTGGGCGAGCAAGAAGATGGTGCAGACGAGGATTGAAGAAAAGATTGAAACGATAGACCAAGAGATTCATGGCATCAAGAAGGAGATCAGGAAGCTGCCGGCGATTGAGAAAACGTTGAACGATATATCGAAAAACATGGACAAACAAAATCAATTAATACTGAGAATTATGGAATCAGCCGCACAGGAGAGATCAACGATGAACGAAAGGATATCCGAATTGTCTTTGCGGACTTTTTCGGCGAAGATTATCGATGAAAGCGAAGGATCTTCGAGGCGAGAAAACGAAACGAAAAACGAAGAGAAGAAATCGAATGATGAAGGAAACAATGATCGAAACAAATTTAAGAAGGTGGAGATGCCTATATTCAACGGAGATGATCCCGATTCGTGGTTATTTCGCGTTGAAAGGTATTTTCTTAGCCATAAACTCACTGAGTCTGAAAAGATGACCGTATCTACTATTAGTTTCGAAGGACCGGCATTGAATTGGTATCGTTCCCAAGAAGAGCGGGAGAATTTTATTGATTGGGCGAATATGAAGGAAAGGTTGTTAGTGAGATTTCGTTCGTCGAGGGAGGGATCGTTGTACGGGCGATTTTTACGTATTCAACAAACAACAACCGTGGATGAATATCAAAATTTATTTGATAAGTGGGTAGCACCACTATCAGATTTGCCCGAAAATGTAGTAGAAGAAACCTTTATGTCTGGATTAAATCCATGGATCCAAGCAGAGATGGATTTCTGTGAGCCAAAAGGATTAGCTCACATGATGAGGATAGCGCAAAAAATTGAAAACAGAGAAGATATTCGGCGTAAGGCAAATCTTCCGGGATATTCCGGTGGAAGAACAACTAATCCACAAAATAGTACCAAGACTAATACGAATGCGAATACTGGAGAAAATAAGGGAGGAATGAATTGGCCAATGAGAACAATCACTTTGCGAGGGACATCGAAAGAGGAAGTTCCAAAGGAGGGTCCAACAAAGCGATTGTCTGATGCCGAATTCCAAGCTCGAAAGGAGAAGGGACTGTGTTTTCGGTGTAATGAGAAGCATTCTCATGACCATAAATGTAAGGCTAAGGAGTTGAGGGAATTACGAATGCTGGTAGTGAAGGGGGATAATGAAGAATATGAAATCATTGAGGATGGAGATAATACTCTGAAGGAGCTGAATACCATCGAAATCATGGAAGAAGGCCAAGCGATAGTAGAATTATCTATTAACTTTGTAGTTGGATTGTCCAATCCAGGGACAATGAAGGTGAAGGGAACGATACAAGGGAGAGAAATTGTGGTGTTAATAGATTGTGGAGCGACACACAACTTTGTTTCAGAACGACTTGTGAAGGAATTACATTTGGAAACAAAAGAAACCTCAAACTATGGGGTAATTTTGGGTTCCGGTACTGCTATAAAAGGGAAAGGGATATGTGGAGTTGTGGAACTGATGTTAGGTGACTGGAAAGTGACTGATGAATTCTTACCCTTGGAGTTAGGAGGAGTAGATGCCATATTGGTTATGCAGTGGCTTTACTCTTTGGGAATAACAGAAGTAGATTGGAAGAACTTGATACTATCCTTTACGTATCAAGGAAAGAAGATTATAATACGAGGAGATCCTAGCTTGACTAAGGCTAGAGTTAGCCTGAAAAACTTAGTAAAAACTTGGGGGAAGAGGATCAAGGCTATTTAGTAGAATACAGAGCCTTGGAAAGATGTGAATTGTCTGAAGAAGAAGACTCGATCGAAGAAGTATTAACTGAAGAAGAGTCGGTAGCTGTAGTGTTGAAAAGATTTGAAGATGTTTTCGAGTGGCCAAAGACTTTGCCTCCTCGGAGGATAATAGAACATCACATTCATTTGAAAGAGGGAGTGAATCCAGTTAATGTACGGCCATATCGATATGCTTACCAACAAAAAAATGAAATGGAGAAGATAGTTGAAGAAATGTTATCATCAAGGATAATACGGCCAAGCACGAGTCCTTATTCGAGCCCTGTTTTACTGGTGAAAAAAAAAATGGAAGTTGGCGGTTTTGCGTAGACTACAGAGCCTTGAATAACGTGACTGTGCCTGATAAATTTCCAATTCCAGTAATTGAAGAGTTATTTGATGAGTTAAATGGAGCTGCTATATTTACTAAGATTGATTTGAAGGCAGGGTATCATCATATTCGAATGTGTGCAGATGATATTGAGAAGACTGCATTTAGGACTCATGAAGGTCACTATGAGTTCATGGTGATGCCATTTGGACTAACAAATGCACCATCAACTTTCCAATCATTAATGAATGCTATATTCAAGCCGTATCTCAGAAAGTTTGTGCTGGTATTTTTCGATGATATACTGATTTACAGCAAGAATTTAGAAGGCTCATTTGGATCACATAAAAGCAGGGTTAGAAGTACTGCGAAAAAATGAATTGTATGCAAACAAAAAGAAGTGCAGCTTCACCAAAGCAATGGTAGAATACCTGGGGCACATCATATATGGAGGAGGAGTAGAGGTGGATCCGGAGAAAATTAGAGCCATCAAAGAGTGGCCTATTCCAGCTAACGTGAGAGAAGTCCGAGGATTTTTGGGCTTGACTGGATATTATTGAAAATTTGTACAGCATTATGGGACGATAGCAGCACCTTTGACCCAATTATTGAAGAAAGGGGGATTTAGATGGACTGGGGAGGCTCAAGAAGCCTTTGTTAAGTTGCAAGGGACCATGATGACACTGCCAGTATTAGCAATGCCAGATTTTAGCATTCCTTTTGAGATTGAAACGGATGCTTCTGGATATGGGTTGGGTGCAGTGTTAATACAAAACCAAAGACCTATTGCTTATTATAGTCATACTCTAGCAATCAGAGATAGAGTTAAACCAGTCTATGAAAGGGAATTGATGGCTGTAGTAATGGCAGTACAGAGGTGGCGTCCCTATTTATTGGGGAAGAGATTCAAGGTGAAAACTGATCAGCGGTCATTAAAATTCTTGCTGGAACAACGGGTGTTTCAACCTCAATACCAAAAGTGGATATCTAAGCTTTTAGGATATTCGTTTGAGGTGATATATAAGCCAGGGTTAGAAAACAAGGCTGCTAATGCGTTGTCTAGAATACCTCCTACCGTCCACTTGAATCAACTGACAGCTCCAAACATAATTGATGTGGCAGTAATTAAAGAAGAGGTAAATCAAGATGAGAGACTTCAGAAGATCAGAGGAGAATTGGAAGAAAAAGGTGAGGAGCAGTCCAGTAAATACTCTATGAAGCAAGGGATGTTGATGTATAAGAATCAAATGGTAATTTCCAAAACTTCCAAACTAACCCCTATGATCTTACATACTTTTCATGATTCGGTATTTGGAGGACATTCAGGGTTTCTACGAACATACAAGAGGTTGACTGGAGAGTTATTTGGGAAGGAATGAAACAAGATGTTAAAAAATATTGTGAAGAGTGCATGATTTGTCAAAGAAATAAAACTTTGGCATTATCTCCAGCAGGGTTGTTAACACCCTTGGAAGTTCCTATTAGAGTGTGGGAAGAGATTTCCATGGACTTTGTAGATGGATTACCAAAAGCAAACGGATTTGAGGTCATATTTGTAGTGGTAGACCGCTTCAGTAAATATGGTCACTTCTTACCAATGAAACATCCCTATAATGCGAAGTCTGTAGCTGAATTGTTTGTTAAAGAAGTTGTGAGGCTACATGGCTTTCCAAAGTCCATAGTGTCAGATAGAGATAAGATGTTTTTGAGTTCTTTCTGGAAAGAGTTATGCAGACTAGCGGGCACAAGATTGAATCATAGCACTTCATATCATCCTCAGTCGGATGGACAAACAGAAGTAGTTAATCGAGGAGTGGAGATTTATTTACGATGTTTTTGTGGAGAAAAGCCGAAGGAGTGGGTGAAATGGATACCATGGGTTGAATATTGGTATAACACTACATATCACGCTCATTGGGTATCACGCCACTTCAGGCAGTATATGGCAGATTACCTCCTCCATTGATATATTATGGGGATAGAGATACATCGAATTCAGCATTGGATGAACAACTGAAAGAGAGAGATTTAGCTTTGGGGGCTTTGAAGGAACATTTACAGGTGGCATAGGATAAGATGAAGAAATATGCTGATTTGAAGAGGAGAGACATACAGTATCAAGTAGGGGATTTGGTCTTATTGAAAATAAGGCCTTATCGGCAAGTATCGTTGAGAAGAAAGGGGAATGAGAAACTCTCTGCTAAATATTTCGGACCTTATAAAGTGATTGAAAGGGTTGGGCCAGTAGCATATAAACTGGAGTTACTCGCACAGGCAGCCATACACCCAGTTTTTCATGTGTCTCAGCTGAAGAAAGTGTTTGGAACACATGAGGAGAATCGTGATGATATTCCATATTTATCAGAGAATTAGAAGTGTATGGATATTTGAAAAATAAGGCTGGGAGTTGGGACGTGTTAGTGAGTTGGAAGGGTCAACCGAGACATGAGGCAACATGGGAGTTATATGAAGATTTGCAACAACGATTTCCAGATTTTCACCTTGAGGACAAGGTGAATTTGGAGAGGGAGAGTAATGATAGACCTCCGATATTGTATCAATATAGTAGGAGAGGGAAGAAGGGTAGTGGCACGTGTGTAGAATGACACGAGTGAGATATATTAGTATAAATAAAAAACAAGTAGTGGGCGGGAAAGGGAGTTAGAGTTTTGAAGAAAAGTTTTCTGTTCTTCCTTGAGAGATAGGTTAACAGAAGGGAGTTTGAGTTTTGATTGTTTGATCGAATTAGTGTTTGTACCCTAGATTCATATTTGAATCTACTCTCAATAAAAGTAGAATTCAATTTAGCTTCTGGTTTCCATCAACTTCGTTGTTGTTTTTAAGGCTTGAACCATTCCAGAATATTCATTCTTCTTCTCCTGTCACTGTTTTTCACATATCTCTTGAAGATTTGACTTTTCTTTGATTTGTCAATGTAGGGGATACAAGCGTTTTCTTAGACGATCTACCCTTGAAAACTCTGACTACCTCAAGGATGATTGCTTGCAAATAAATTGTACTGTTGGAGTTGTGGTTTCGTCAATAGAGCGTCCTCATTCACAGACAATTTCTATTCCCGAGTCTAATATTGGAGCTCATTTTGGTGCGCTGCTGGAAAATTTAGAAGGTTCAGATGTCACTTTTGATGTTGATGGGGAAAAATTTCAAGCTCACAGGTTGATATTGGCTGCTAGATCACCTATGTTTCGGTCTGAATTTTTGCATATGTTAGAGGAAAGTAAGGAGGAGATTTTTGTTAAAGATCTAGAGCCTAACGTTTTCAAGGTATAAATATGGTTACTCTGTCTTATTTGTTTTTTCTCTTATGTGTTCTGGTTTCTTTGCTTCGGCTTTAGTTTTGTCCAATTAACCACTGCAACATGTTTAGGGGTTTATTCTGAAGTTTTTTTTTTTTAATTTTCATCAGGCTTTGCTGTATTTTATTTACACCGATTCCATCGCAGAGGACGTGGTTGTTTCAAGTTCAAGTTCATCTTCTGATTCTGATGTGGGTGACCACTTTATGGCAAAATTGTTAGCAGCAGCGGACAAATACGGTTTGGAGAGATTGAGACTGATGTGTGAATCGCATCTTTGTAAAAACCTTTCTGTACGGTCCGTTGCACAAGTACTAAGTTTTGCAGAGGAGCACCATGCCACCGAATTGAAAGCAGTTTGCCTGAGATTTGCTGCAATGAACCTTGGAGGTACGTTGTTATTCGATTTAGTCAGTATGATCTTCGATAAAATGTTAAACGTAGAAATAAATACCATATTTTTCTCAAGCGTAAATATAACCTGTTGATTTACAAAAGAGCCACCCCTGATAGAGTTAATTACAAAGGATATGTAATTGCAAGTGTAGTCCAGTTTGTGTTTATTTGGAACAAAGAATGACGTGAAATCTTAGGGCCCAAAGTTTAAAGAGTTATTAAAGCATAGAATTGATGTATTTTAGTCATAGGGCTACAAACTCCTTCACAAGGAGTTGGTTAACAACTCCAATTCTAACTCTTTGCGTCAAACACCTCTAACCTTCTAACCTTTCAATTGTGTTTAACAGGTTCTTAAATATTTAATTTTGTAATTGTGTGTTTAATGGGTCCTTTAATAAATTTGATATTAAGTTTTACTAATTAACTAAAAACATATTATTTTTAACATCTTTGGGGCCTAGGTCAGCTTACGCGCACTTTTACTGGTTTTAGCAACTTTTAAGTGTTGTAGAAACTTGTAGTATAGGCATGTGTGGCTACTGTGAACCAAACTCATTCCCTCCACCTATGACCCTTTAGGGTTCTGGTTTGGTTATTATAGTCGGTTGTTATTATAGTATGTGGGTCATAATAGTCGGTGTTTGAGGTTCAAACTATTTTAGTTTGGTTATAATAATTAGTGTTTGGGATGCAAATTATTTTAGTATGGGTAGGAATTAGGAAATTGTAAACACCGTAACAAAGAAGAAAAGAAAGGATGAGTAGGAAATAGTAATCACTTTAGCATGGAAGGATTTGAAATAGTAATGATGTAGTTAATTGTAAATTATAATAATAGAAACACTAACAATTGGTGGTCCAAACATAGAGCGATAATAATAGCACACGCTACACCAACGGTCAGTTGGTGGCCGAAACACCCCCAAAATTCAATTCTTAACGACACTTGATTCATAGTTTCTTTTGGCGGTGTACTAAAAATAGGAAATTCTTGTGTAATTACAACACTCGAAAGTTCTCTTGTAGCTGTTTTAGCAGTCTTCCGAGGGAGAGAGTTATCTCTTCCACCTCGTCCTTGGATTACCTAAAAGTTGTTACCCTTTGAAAAGTCATCTCAAACTCATCTTTAAGAGTACTCAACAGACATCAATGTTGTTTTTTCATTCTTTCATATGGTTTTGTAAATTGGACCATTCCTTTGCAGCTGTGATGCAATCAAAAGGTTTTGAGCATTTGAAGGAAAACAACCCTTCTCTTCAATCCGAGCTCCTGAAGATACTTGCACAAAACTGTGGGGATGTTTGTAGCAACGGATCAAAATCCCGAAGTGTGTGGGCTCAACTTTCCGATGGTGGTGACTCAAATGGAAGGAGAGTCAGACAAAGAACCTGATAACTCAAAACAATGATTGTTCCTTATGTAAATGCAAATGTGTTTTTCAAATGTGTTTTTCAAGTAACTTGAAAAGAAAAAAAAAAAAAACCCAAAAAAAATAGCTTCATTTCGTTATGTTTGTCGAGGAACGTACTCAATAGCAGGAAAATTAGATTTTTCATCTTGTAGTTTGATGTTTGCACAACATGGGATTTTAGATGTACTCATTTGCTGAGGAAGCTTTCATTGAAAACCTGAGGGCTAAAAGCAAAAGAAGGAAGGTTATAAACTCTTTGTCTTATTGATTATTTGTTAATTTTTGTATTTTAACTTTTCTACCGCATCTTTATTTTGTTTTCTGTTTAGAATATACTTTTCAATGTTAGCTATTTTTAAAATTGGTTTTTTTTTTTTTATAGTGCAACTGTTTCCACACTTGTACAAATGAATTGAAGGTCTTGAGGGTATGTATTGAAAACAATTGACATATTAAAATGAATTACTAATGCACTGTTATGTACTACTTGATTTTTTATTTTTTAGTTTTAAAAAATTAATCTTATAGAATCTCTTCTATCTCTAAATTTAATATTTTGTTATATCCATTAAAAAGTTTAGTCAAGTTTTAGAAAGGAAAAAGAAATCTAAAAACTTAGTTTTTCTCTTGAAATTTGATTAAAAATTTAATGCTTCTACCTCTATTTTTTAAAATTAAGAAAAATGTTTAATTTTCAAAATCAAATTGAGTTTAGTTTTGTCACCTTATTCCAAATCTTAAACTAAAAATAACATTTGAAAATTCTAATTTTTTTTAATTGAATAACTTGTTTACCAACCTACCCATCAATCGAAATTAATGTAAGTACTAAAATGAACGTTTTTAAAAGCTTAGAACTAACATAAAATAATATCTAAAATTTAATCAGATTAAAATATAATTAAAATAATTATGATGCAATTATAAATTTATCGAAAAGAAAATAAAAAGCTTCTAAAAAAAATTTACAAATAAAACATAACACGAATGATATTTAAATAACTGTCTATCAAAATATTTAAACAAAAGAAGAATGATATTTAAATAACTGCCTATCAAAAATAAACGAAACTTGCTCCCCAAGGATTTTGAGGAACCGAATCTTTCGTTCTTCAAACTACCAAATCCCTTTTATATCTTCAAGTTCCGAGTACCGATGCCAGAAATCAGGATCCATACACATTTATACAAACTCCCAATTACCTCAAATCCCCGTCGCTTTCTTCGTTGCAACTTCATTTGATTTGATTTCTCTGTTTTTAGACGAATCCATGGACTGGTGTTCTCACTGTCTCGAGGTTTGTACAATCCAAATCGATGGCGATTTCAGGTACCTTTAACTGTTACTTCTGTTTCTTTTTCTTTTCATTCGATTGTTATGAATTTCAAAGTTACTTTTTTTTGAATTTCTGAATTGGGATATAATTGTTTTTGGAATCTCAATGTTGAATCAATTTGTTTGTTTTTCTGTGATTTTACGTTTCATTTGCTTTTAGAATTCTTTCGTGATTAGACTGATTGATTTTTTTTTTTTTTTGAAAATTTGGTTACAAAAGTTTAAAATATTATATATATTCTTAATCCTTAAATTTGATTTCAATTTAATCGTTGTGTTGATTTGATCTACGTTGCTCAAGTTTAATTTTGATCTCTAATTTTCTCTAAATGCTACTGACTTAGTGTTAACATAGAATTATAGTTAATTATATTCTATCAACTATTTTAGTTGATTTAAATGGTTGTTGGGTGAATGAAAAATAAAATCACATGTTTGGAAGCTATTAACAAATGGTATCAAAGTCATTCTCCCATCTTATCACCTTGACAGAATACAAAAAAGTTTTGAGCCTCAGAAGACTAATAGTCATTGTGTGATGTGGTCGAGCTCCATCATATAGGCAATGTGCTCCAATGAAAAAGGAGTTAACATAGATAACAGTAGACGAGTATAAATGACTTTTTGAGAGGAGACTCTATGATTGGTTGTTTTAGAAAATGATTAAATAAAATAAACTACCATATGTATGTTGGTGAGAATGACTATATAAATTCATGAAAGTGTATATTAAAAGTAGACAACATCATATTGTTGGGGAGATAATTGAAGGGTTATTATATCTATAGATGACTTCTTTAACCAATTATAAATGTCTTCACCTTTTAACTTAGACTATGTTCGTCTTGACAAATATTAGAGGTTATTTGGTCACATATTTTCAAGTAGCATCCCCTTTTTCCTTTTAAAGTTATCTTTCTTATAAAAGTATATAAACAAAAAGTTGATATTTAATATTGTTTTTTAATGAACAATTTGCAAATCTTGATTGCAGATGTTGCTCAACATGTGGAAAGGTGCTTTCACAAAGTTCTACCGCCAAATCACCGAACTTAAAGCTCATCAAAAGAAAATTTAAAAGAAACTTCATTTCTCATCAGAAGAAAATTAGGAAAGAACTTCTTAGATTAGCACAACTCTCTAATAGGACTTAGATTTTCATTTCCCAATTCAACCACATTTCTAATTAAATATGTTTATTCATTTGTTTTTTTGTTTTTTTGTTTTTTTATCGTCATCCTTTAGAAATTCATTCTTGGAAGGAAAATGGTAAGTTAGAAAATAGAAAGTAGTATTTGAATGTGTACTCAGATGGCCAAAATTAGGCTTTTTGAAGAAGGTAAATAAATATTAATTGAAGTTCAAACTTCAGTCAAGCTCTAGTCTCAGATTTTATGAGTGTCTACCTTCCTCCTAAACTCTTAACTGATATTGAAGCATGAAGAGTTGAGTTGTTAAGTCTAGGAAAGGATTGTTATAGTGTGTAAGAAATTTTAATTTGATGTCATTGTTTGCTAGAGTTAGGTTTGATTATGCACATGGATTAATCTTTAAAAGAGAAAAAAAATTATGATACATAATGAAGCAATGTTTATGTAGGTTGATTGTCTATCAAAATTGAGAGGGGGAAGAAATGTCAAATAAGTAATTAAATTAAAAAATTAGCTAGTCTCTACTAATGGTTTAACGGAGGAATCCTATCTTAGAAAAGCTATAGTCTTGGCCGACAAGTCCAAACAATCTTTGAAATTTTATCAACTAGTCTCTGCCCTTTATACACATGACTTGTTGCTCCTACCGATTGAGTGGTTCAATGAACATGTGGGCACTTCATTGTCAATGTCTATCATTTAGAGGAAGGAAAAGTTACACCAAGGTTTCTGTTGGTGAACCTATGTAAGGATCATTATCAATGTCTAAACATCAAATGACCCATGAATGGGTTTAAAAAGGATCATTGTCAATGCTTAAACATCAAATGACCCGTGAATGGGTTTAAAAACATACTATTCTATATAAGTTTAGAAACATTTTAACGAAATTGCAACAGATAGCAACTTGAATATGATACTTTGTAAGTGTGTATCCTTATTTGATATTTTGTAAATATGACAAAACTTTGAATCTTGATTTATAATTATTTTTTCTTCAACAATCAATTGATAAAGAGAGAAGCTTAGACAAATATACACATTCAATGGAGGTAAGTAGCGAGGAGGTGGTCGGTGAGAGGTGGTGTAGAACAATGGTAGTAGTTGGTGTAAGAGAAATGTGGGACAGAAATGTGGTGAACTACGACCGACGTGTGGTGATCAGTGGAGTTGAACAATAGGTAGCTGTGGAAGTGGCCGGTGGCAGATTATGTGGAGTACTAGTATTCAATTTTAATATATATATATATATATAGATATAATTGTACTATGATCATAAAGTATAACAAATGTATATTAGTAATGTATAAAAAATATGAACGGAGTAGTAAGTGTATCAAGTGTACATACGTTAGTAGAGTATTGAGTATCAGAGCATCAGAAGAACATTTTAGAACATTTCAACTTATTATGCGCACATTTATATTTAAAAAATTGTCAATAAATCTTAACATACTCAACATAACATTGACTCCCAAAATTGTTACTAAAATAAACCTAAAATGTATGCTTATAAAATCATTAAGAGTCCAATCAACATCAAATTATTGGGATGATTAAGATTTCTTAAAAGAAAGAAAGAAAAAAGGGCTTTGTGTCCTTAAAAGAACCATTAAATGTGAATAAAAAATGATTGTCATGGTGACATTAAATGATGAAATAGATATTACATTATTGATAAATGGATTAGGTAACAAGCCAACTCCCTTATCATATTGTCTATCCCTTTAATTCATTTATTCTACTTTGACTTCCTACATGCTCTCAATTCTATTAGGGCCCAATTTTTTTTAGTTTTAGGATTGAATGGCAAAAACTACCACTAAAATATATAATTATATTATTAAGTATCAAAATTAAAAACTAAGCTCTCAAATTTGTTCAAAATTTAAAATTAGGCAATCAAACAGCTTCCACAATTGTATGGTTTATATAAGTTTGATTATTCAATTTTTATCGTATGTGGAGTCCAATTTTTACGATTATCGTAGACTTGGGGGTCTAATTTTAATATTTTTAGAAGTTTAAGGGTCCAATTGTAAAAATTGAAGTTAAAAAGAGAAAAAACATTAAAATCAAAATTATACTAGCAAGACAAGTTCTAGTAAGATGATGTTTGTTGCCTGGTAGTGCCTAAGAGCGTTTGGGATAAGGAGTGAGTTATTATACTTTGATTAGAATAGTTTGTGTTTATGTGTTTGGTTTGTAGATTATTTTAGTTTGATAAGGAAATAATAAACACTATAGCAAAGAATAAAAAAATTATGAATATCAAATATAGCAAATTGGAAGTTTTGAAATAATGTTTACCGTAGCTAATTGGAGACTTTTAAATAGTGTTCACCATAGCAAAAGATATGTTTATTATAGTTGTAGTAAGAGATGATTTTTTTCTTCTTCTCCCTTAGCAGCAGAGGAGTCCATCTATATGCTCGAAAGCATAATCGCAAACTTCCAAGTAGTGACAAGCAATTAGAATGAGAACCTCATCTCCCACTAGACTCTACTGAATCAAAGTTACTAATCATCATCTACCATATGTCATCCATCTTCAGTGGGAGGGAATGTCGGACCCCTACCCAAAAGCAACACTATCTCCTTTTAGTGAACTGCGTAAAGCAAAGCCCTTATTAATGACCAAGCGCTCGAAACAACTAAAATAAATTAGACTTCTTACTTACTAGATAGATACTGACGACAACCTCTTAGGTCTATCTTCTACTCTAGACCTAACAAGGAAAAGAAAGAAAGAAAATTTGAGACATCATGTGCCACACGTACAACATGAATTGAATCTACACAGTTCTTCTCATTATGAGATGATACTCTACAAGAAATCTCTTCTCTTATACTTAAAACTGAAGCTAACAGAGATCTTTTACTTCTGGCTCAGACTCATTTCCTATTTGTTTCCAAGACATTTCTTAGAGAATTTAATGTTCTAGAGTAGACACACACAAAAACCTCGCCAATAACGTTCATTACTTGATTGAAAGCATGAATAAGAGAGAGCACACGATAATAGAATCTAACTCAAAATTAAAATCGTTAGCTTTGGAAACTTAAAACTAAATTCACATCTAAAAACTTAAAAACATGGAAGGTGTAAACTAAATAAAAACTAACAACAGATTGAAAAGACATTTTCTCCTAAATATTATCTACTAATGGAATCTGAAAAAGTCAACAAAACGTATTGACCTCGTCGGCGACTAACCTCAGGCGGCGGTGAGAGAAAAAAAGTGAGAAAAGAAGATAAGAAATTACGGCGGCGTCTCTATCGGGAACAGAGTGGCAATTTCAGTTAATAAGGGGAAGTGGAAGGGCATTTTTGTTGATGTAGAGAGAGAAAGTCGTCTCTCTCATCTCCGCCTGCAGCTGAGTTTTTTTGTGGTGGGTCATATCTATT
This sequence comes from Cucumis hystrix, assembly GCA_025688845.1. Taxonomy (NCBI): domain Eukaryota; kingdom Viridiplantae; phylum Streptophyta; class Magnoliopsida; order Cucurbitales; family Cucurbitaceae; genus Cucumis; species Cucumis hystrix. The sequence continues at coordinate 10,054,908 of CM046884.1, forward strand.
TCTAAGCTCTCTTTGTCTTCTTCTTCATCTTCCCAAAATCAACAAACCCACACAAATTCCAAATTTAGGGATTGGGATTTGGAATATTAAAAATTTCCCAATCCAATTATTACTTTTCCAAGTAATTTCTGTTTGAATGTTGATTACTATACGATCCTCCGTCAGGTGGATTTCCGCTTCTTTTTTTATTTAAGTTGATGGGTAATGCCAATGGTAGGGAGCAGAGTTCTCCCGGAGCACCAGCTGCCGGAGGAAGACCTGACGTCGATTCGCAAAGTCCGGCAATTACTTCGGTAACCAGTGAAACTAGTAACGTTGTTTCTTCAGATTCGATGGGAAATACTCCTCCTCATAGCCCTGGGAAGTTCCGATCCCCGATCTCGTTCGCTCCCCAGGTCAATATTTCGTTCTTTTCCCGCTAATCTTTATCTCTTGTGAACTGGGTTTGTGCCAATTTATGTTCTTTTTGCTTTTCATGCTGATGTTTTTTGGTTGTTCGTGGGATTTGATTCATTCAATGATACGTCGTTTTGTTATTGGGTTTTATTGTTTGGTTGAGGTTGGGTTTCCCGGGGAATTTCTTTACTAAGATCGCTGTATTGCAATGGTTGTAAATGGGAAAGTTCCAGCCAAGATCCACTTAGTTGACTACTTGAACTAATATTGACTTCCAGCAATTTTAAATAATGTTAATGGTTAATTATTCTTATATATTTTTACTTTTGATCATTTGCTTAATGTTGTGCTCTTTGGATATGAATGGCTGAAATGTCTGTTGTTGGATTTGTCTTCTCTGATCGACTACAGTTTGTATATGAAAAGCTGGGATTTCTCTCTTAATCTCGATCCCCTTGGAACTTTTGATTAATTTATTAGAGTTGTTTGGTTTTTGGAATCAAGTATGTAGTGGAGATGAGTGTTTCTTCTTTATTGGTTGAAGGACTGATGTCGTATTTATCGATGTAATGAGTGATGAGTAAAAACTTGTAGATCCGGATTTGATCTTACTTAGCAAATATTTTGGCTAGATCGTAAGGTCGAATTCGACTTTCTTGCTGTTTGAGATGAACCCAATGTGAATTTGTGTGAATAGCCTTGGTTATGGCTTTTGAAATGATGGTGGGCATGTGTTACAAGACTTGCAGATTCCAGTGGCTCCCTTGCAAGGAGGTAATGGTCCAACCCATTACAGTGGAGCCTGGCAGAACGAATTTGAGGGAGCTGTAGATAGTCCTCCAGAGCAAGGAATCCCGACAATCATCACGTGGAGCTATGGAGGCAATAATGTTGCCGTTGAGGGGTCTTGGGATAACTGGGCTTCCAGGTTATTTTTTATCACTTCCCCAAGCTATCGTCAATCCGTGATTTGTTCAAGCCTTATGCTTCACAACATTAGATCTACTGCATTTTGCATAAAGAATGAAATATTATGCTACATTGGTTCTGCAGGAAGACCCTGCAGAGGACTGGCAAAGATTTTTCACTACTTATGGTCCTTCCATCTGGAGTATATCATTATAAGTTCATTGTCGATGGTCAACGAAGATATATTCCAGATCTTCCTTTCATAGCTGATGAGATGGGCAATGTCTTTAATCTTCTCAATGTTTCTGTAAGTATGATTCTTCCCTCCATCTGCATTACCATCCAATCAGCATGAACTTGATCTTGACTCATTGTTTGTATCAAAAAATTATGCGGTTATGTGTAAAAACAGAAACTTCCACGTAGGTGCAAAAATACTTGCTTGATTCCATGTAGACATATTACTAGAAGGATAAATGCCTGAAGAGAGTGAGTAGTTCACGGCTTCTCAATTTTCTAATTACGACCTTAATAATCCATGATGAATTGTTCAAAAAAGAACTGATCAAAGATTATTTAAGCTCATTCATTTTCACACTATTGGTATTACTCTCATATGTTTGATGTATAGAGATTATAGTTTTAAACCTGGAAAAGGACTAAAGAAAAGAATGAGGATAGCTCTCCACTCCCCAAGTCAGTAAAGTTGGGTAGAAACTCAGAAAGCCAAAACAGCCTTAATGTCTTACGTTATGGCAATATAAATTCTAAATTAAAAGAGGAAAAACTGTGGCAGTGTCCCCACTAAAAGAGAAAAAGAGAGCAAAGGAGAGAAACAGCCGCATGTCTTTTAAACCGGTTGGCTGGTCTGAATGATGCCAAAATCTCCTATAACAAATCCTTTTCTTTTCCTTTTTGAACACTTCTGAACACCAACGTAATTAACACAAGATTTTTCTGATAAGGAACGTGATTAAAACAAGTTCTTTGTTTATTTTATTAAAAAAAGGGTTCTTTGTTTATTTAATATCAGAAACGTGATTAAAGAAATTATTTCCTTTATCCTGTCATGCTTTTTGAATGTGTTACTCTGTAAATAACTACTCTTGCACCTGTTTGATTCTTTTGGGGAACTTAGTTTTATCGTTTTTGGAGGAAAAGAACAAATTTATATCAGCAGGTTGATCAGAAAATTATAGGAGAATAGGGAAGGGTGCCTACACAATAGATTATGCTGGCTATCTTGTTCTTTCTTTTCAATTTGTGCAATGAGACACGTTCATCATGTTTCACAATTATTTCATCTTCTTGCTTGCCATGAGCGTGTTAAGATACTACCTTCACGATTTATATAATAATAATGAGATAAGAAGGTTTAAGTAGTAGGTATTACAGCATGAGCATTCCCACCGATTCAAGATGGGGATGCTCCCAAGTCTTCTACTCGCAACTTAACAAAACAACCAATAACCTGAAATACAACAAAAATTGCTACTTAAACACAAACCGCAACTTATTAGCGGGTGAATTTTCTTCTTTGCCCCTTCTAACATAAACATTGGGTATTTGGGGGGGGGGGGGGGGGGG
>CM046884.1:10077553-10121134 GCA_025688845.1 Cucumis hystrix
ACGATGTCTTGATATTTTCGAAAGCATTGATCAACATTTTAAGCACGTTAATTTGTTTATCAATATTATCAAAGTTAATGCCTTGTGGTTTCGGAACCAAAGGTTAAATTATTCCAGACTAATATCAGATTTTTAGGATTTGATATTAATCAAGGAATAGTCAAACCTATCCAAAGATCTCTTGATTTTGTTGGATAAGTTTCCAGACGAGATCCAAGATAAAACCCAACTACAACGTTTTCTTGATGTGTGAACTACATTTGGTGACTTCATCAAAGATCTGCGAAACCATCTGTCTTCCCCCTCTAAGACAGATTGAAGAAGAAGCCAAACCTTGGACGGCTGTGCACACCTGAGCGGTCCAATCAATCAAGTCTCTTGCTAAAATGAATCCCATGCCTTTCTTATGTGGACGACCAAAGCAAAAGATGATCGTCGAGACCGATGCCCTCAGATAACGGCTACGGCGGCTGCCTCAAACAGGGAATTAACGGTAAGGAATCCCTTGTCCGTTTCCACTCTGGTGTATGGGAATAGTGCCCAACGAAACTATTCCACGGTAAAAAAAGGAAGTCCTCGCGATAGTCCTTTCCTTCCAAAAATTCCAAGGAGATCTTATCAACAAGGATTTCCTCGTCAGAATGAATTCAAAAGCCAGCAAAATACATCTTCGAAAAAGACGTAAAGAATCTGGTCTCCAAACAAATCTTCGCCAGGTGGCAAGCAATCTTATCCTGCTTTGATTTCACAATTAGCCTAATAAAGGCAGCGAGACTCTGCCTTGCAGATTACCTCTCAAGAGAGCATCTCTCAAATCCTCTCTTCTTGACGACCTCTGCAAATTCTCCCAATGCTCCCCAATTCCGCCGACCAAGGCCACCCGAGAGGCCTCCGCCTCCAAATAATCCCAATCAGCCTAATTCGGACTTTCTCCAAGCAGCTAGCTCCTCCAGAGGTAGCTCTTCCAAGGGCAAACGCCCTATGTCCCAATCATCTGCTCCGTCACCGATGAGTGCAGATAACTACGCTATGGACTTTGGCTTCCAAACGGGTCTCTAAGCGTCGTCCAGGTTCCTCTTCAAGGAATCTATCATTAGGATCAAGTCCTGCTCCTTTCAAACACTTTGCTACGTCCAATTTCTTCGACGGTAAAGTCCCAATCCAAACCCCAAACCTATGCTCGGACGGTAAAATCAGCAATTTTGTTGCCCAGACCTCCGATCATCGGTTATGTAACCAAAACAATTCTGGAAGAACTCGTCATCGAACCAGAATTCGACGGACCCTTAGTTCAAGAAATTAGCTTCCAAGTTTACCCCAAAGGATTTAATTTCTTCCCCGAAGACGTAAAGAAAACAAGACAATTTTATGAATTCATCTTGGTAGATATCGTTTCTGCTGAGATAACTCATATTCCCGACCGCAACAATTCGGAAAAAATTGTCTACTCAAAGCTGAAGATTTTCAGGGTTCTGACTCCGTCCCATTGGCCACAAGGGATGCTTGTACCCAGAAAATTCTCCAAGCCCTTCAATCCACCGGCTTACACATACCGTGCCTACATGGAGGCATGGTATAAGGTATTCTGGTACGATTCCAATAACCACTCTTGGTTTATTACATTCTGTAAGAAATCTTACAAATGTAATTTCCCAAACTGGTTCAAAAAATGGTGGAGTTATTTTGGACTTACTCCGGAAATTTCCCAGTCCAAGTTCAACAGGCCTATCACCAGTTTTCAAACCAGTATCTATTCGTCTGCCTTTCTCCGACGTATAGATTCTCTCTCTACTTCCAAGTGCCCTGGATTTTCTGCTGGAGCCACCAGCTTTCAACCAGAGCAAAGTTCAAGATCTTAGGGAAGATCTTGCGCGTCAAATGGTGGACAAATATGATCACTCCCATCTCAACAACGAACAAATAGCGAATTGGTTCAAGACCAACGCTCATCTTTCCCGAGAAGAAGAAGACCAATTCCTTCTCGCGAAAAATTCAATCATGACCTCTCTAGCAAGTACCAGATCTGAAGCAAATCTCCAGACGGTCATTGAACGAGTCATCCACACAATTTCCGATGACGACAAAGAGGATAAGCTTGAAGAAGATGACGGCATCTCTTCAAATTCATCCATCAACGATATCGAACTAGATTACGATCCGTATTCTGGTTACGATATACTCGATCCCTATTTGGATTCCCAACTGGGATGAACAATAGGTTTTATTTGTATTTTTAATTTTCGTTTTAGTTTTAGTTTTAGTTTTAAAAAAAAAAAAAATTAGTTTTTGAGTCCTGTAAATAAAGTCTAGTATATATCCAGTCTGTTACAGGTAATCGTCGATTTTGGTGATCTCCGATTGAAGGGGAGGTGATGTAGATGGTAGGTGTCTGAAGTGGAATGACCAACCACGGGCCAGTGCTTTTAGGCAGAGATTGATTCCGGTTAGGAATGCTTACCGCGACCGACCGATCCAGAGAGAAGAGGATGCTTGGGCAGTGAATGGCGGGGTAGCCGAAAGTAAGTCCCTGGATGTATTCTCCGATCAAGGCATCAACAGCAGTCGCATGGTAAGCGCAATCATGGCCATTCAGACAAAACCGGGTGACGTCACCACCAAGATAGAAGAAATTACGAAGATAGACTCGAGGACAGTTGCAGACATATCTTTTCCGCTTTACTTTAAATTTTTGTCATTTTGTAATAATTATGTTTAGTAATTATATTTACTTTGCTTTATGTTTTGTCGTTTTTTATTCATTACGAAAAGATAAGGATAAGTGGGGGTCCTGTCCCACCCAAATCTTATCGTAATTATCTTTCCTCACAAAAGAAAAATTCCAAAGAGATAAGATTCCAGTCAGGGGTCCTATCCTGTCGGCCACTCTCTTTGTCTTTCTATTTGTTGTATCAATTTGAGGACACGTGTATTAACCTTTATAGATAAGCCTAAATCTCGACGAGAGGTTTGTTTATCTATAAGAGGGCGCGTTGTTTTCCTCCTTGAATATATTGACTTTTTTATTTTATCAATAAATAGATAAATAAATATATTTGTATATAGAAGACTTATAAAAAATGATAAAATAGACCAACTATTTACAGAAAAATTAAGTATAATGAATTTTTATTATTTAATGGTTTATTTTTGTTATAAAGTGTTAATATATATATATATATATATATATATATATATTTGTTTGTCTGTCCGTCTGTCTATCGTAAAAGTAAAAATAAAAAAATAAAAAAAAATTGACACTTTAAGCTTTGGGAATATATACATGTATTCATATATATATATATATATATTTTTATTGTTTGAAGAAAAAAATTAAAGATAGATTCAAGGTTTAATTACAACTCTATATCATTAATTTTGAGTTTTGTGTCTGTCTAATAAGTCAAAACATAGTTGGAAATAGTAAAAAACAATTGACTAATTAGACGTGAATTTAAACTATATATTTAATGATCTTTAAATTTTAGATTTTGTGTTTAGTAAATCATAAATTTTAAAAAATAATGAAGTATAATTGAATTTATGATTTTGAAAGATCATGGATAGACACAATTATAGACTAATAATTATATATTTGTATTTCATTTTCAACTCTCATTTAAAAAGATCTTAAAATTATTTACTAAAGAAAAAAAAAATATCACGTAATTATTCTTATATAAATGAAAAAGGAAAAGAAATGAATACGAGTGAATGATAAACCACAAACTTGAATGAATAAAAGTAGATGTTGTTATTTTATAACCGTTGCATTAAAAGAAGTTTTTTACGCGTAGAAGTCGTGTATTAATAATTTTTACATTAAATGTATATAAATTGAGAATCATAATTTTCAAGCAATATTTATAATTATAGGTACAAGAATATTTAATTCCTTGACATTTATATACCCATGAATAAAGATGGATTCTATATAATTTTTTCTTTCAAAAAAGTTGGATTCTATATTTTTTTTATTTCATGTTGGGGTATATTTCTAGGCATAGAATAAACAAGTGGTTTTATTTATTTATTTATTTCATTTTACTTTAATAAATACTATCTTACAAAAATTAAATACACCAATATTCTCTTGGAAATCACTAGTTTGGAGGAATACCATAGAAATTTGGAATTTTATATTATTATTAGAAAGTTACAATTTCATTGGTAAATCAACTCAATTAATTAATAAAAACAAATTATTTAAAAAACTTTAATTTTGTTTATAACTCCTCTTTAAACTCTTAAGGTGCTTTTTTTAAAAGAAAAAACCTACACTAATAATTTTAATTTCCAATTGAAGATGAAAAATTATTGATATATTGGGGTTAAAAAAGACCCCTGAATTTCAAAAAGTTTTGAAAATGTTAAAAGATAGAATATTATTATATGGATAGAAATGATTTGTACTTTAATTTATATAAATTGAAAAATAAAAAACTCAACATTCTTAATTTATATTTAATTTTATTGATTTTTAAAAAAAATATTGAAATGTAAACAAACACGAACATATACAAGGAAGAAATATTTTAAATGATAAAACTGTAAAAATATTCGATACTTTCGTGCTCTAATATAGATTAAATAATTCTATTATTTTAACAATTTTATTTAAACATTTAATAAAAATAAAATAAAACATATAATAAGCCATCATAGTGCTAAGGCATATCCATTCTCTTGATATTGAAATTTAGAATTAAAAAAACACTTTTAAAAAACTAGTTTTATCAAATTTAGTTATTTATATCTATATTTTTCTGAATAACTAAAAAATAAATAAAATAAAATAAAATTTTCTTTGGTCAAAATTTGGAATTTTAAGAATTTAGGTGCGATAAACTAATTAGTTTAAAAAAATTAAAACTATTTATAAAATAAAGTAATATTCATCAGTTTTTTTAGATTATTTAATTTTTTTATATATTTTTTGTAAATAGTTTTATGTTATACCCAAATAGTTTATTGTAGAATATTATCATTTTTTTACTCTTAATGAACAATTACAAATTAATGTATAATATTAATTAATTTAAAAACTGTTTTTTGAAGGGCACTTTAAAGATAGATTTATTATTTCTAAAAACAAAGACAGATTATTAAAAATGATGCTAAAGGAATAATTCAACCATTTTAGCAAAATATAAATATAAACAAAGTTTATTTTAGATGATAAACTCTTAAAAAATGTTTATAAATATGTAATAAAAATTTTCTCTTTATCAATGTCTATCATCGATATACAATGACATTTTGCTATATTTATAAATATTTAAATTTAAAAGGATAACTATTTTAAATGGCAAAAATTCGTGATAACACACACAATAGTTTATCTTGATCTATCGTAGTCAATCGCAAATAGACCGAATATTTTAAAAATATTTTAGTTAATTTTGTTATATTTGAAATTAGCTTTTTCTTAATAACTTTCAAACCTATATTGTAAAGTCTTTGTATATTTTTAAAAAATAATAAACAATGACTTTGATGATGATGTGGTCGTCCATTAGAAATAGAGTGAATAAATAAAACACAACTTTAACAAGTCTAGGAATCTATGACAAAATCCTACATATCTAAAATGATATAATCTCAAAAGCTTATTTTGAAAACAATCTTGTAATTCAAACTTTACAATATTTTATTATAAAGTTTGAAATTTACTCATAACAAGAAGCTTTAAAATGGACCCATAGGCCTTTACTTTACTTATTTTCCTTTTTTCCTATGCAATTAAAGAAACAGAGGCATGTGTATTTTTGTCTATGATGCATTGTCATGATTTTCCTATATGTATGTGTGTTGGAATTGTCATTGTATAGCAACTCAAACAATGTTATGATGGGTATGACTTATAGAATAGTAATATGATCGTTTATTTAAAGATCTAAAAATATTATTCATATTCATGATCTTAAAATAAGGTCACTTACTTTTTAAGTCGTTTTTTTTTTCTCCCAATTTTATAAGAAAGATGGAAAACAACCTAAAGAATTCAGACTATGCAATTCGTAACAAAAGGGTGGTTGGTTGATCACTAAGTTTAAGATGTGCGGTTGCATAGTAACTCTTACTTTGTAATTTTGTTTTATATCTCCGACTATACAACTTTGCTATATATAAGTAACGGTTCGTTTTCATACATTTTTTAAGTCTTTCCAATCACGTTTTATGTATATGATAAGAGGTAAAAGAAATGGATTTACAAAGTTTAAGCTTAATTTATCTTTCAACGAATTTCTAAGTTTTTGTTAAGTTTAAATGTATGGTAAAAGGGAACACGAAAAAACGTATGAAAATAAATGATCATTAAACTAAAACGAAACTATTTTAACAAATATATGATTAAACTAAAAATGCACATTATCACGATTTCACCTTTCGATGTTTACACTCATATATCTTTACTATGCAATCATCCAACTAACTACGTAACTCTTGTCATATGATTTTATTATAATCTTATCTTTGCTAATATAACTTTGATTCAACTAAATAACCACTCATGATTCATTATATTTTTTTCTTGTTCTGAACTATACTTATAAATTGAACAAAAATATTATATTAAAATTAAAAAACTGAACAAAATATTAAAATAAAACCTTACAAAATCTTAGAACATTGTGTTTTTGTAATAGAAGAGAAAAATAATTATTTTATTTCTTAAATAGATAGAAAGAAAAAAAATGTATGGAAAATGACGAACATGTAAAAATATTTACAAAATATAGTAGAATTTAAAATTCTATCGCTATATTTTTTAAAATATTTTACGGTTTTTTTCTGTATTTAAGAAACCTGTAGTTATATAATATATATATATATATATATATATATATATAACTCAAGGTTTTTAAATATAACAAACCGTAAAATATTTACAACTATATAAAACAATTCTGAAAACGGTAAAAGCTCATAAGTCCACATTGAAAAATACAAAAAAATGTTTCTGTCAACTAATTGCTATTAATCGACCATATGCGCACGAGTAATCTTACTCTAAACGATAGTGTACTACAGTCTAAAGGAATGATCTACTATCACATTTAAGTCATGATACTTGTAAATTTTTAACGATGAGAAATAAATAATCTTCTTCTAAACGATCGTGTACTACAATCTAAGCGAATGATCTACTATCACATTTAGGTCATGATACTTGTAATTTTTAAAATAACAATCTTCTTCTAAACGATCGTGTACTATAGTCTAAACAAATGATATCTATCACATTCATGTCATGATACATGATCGTGTAATTATTTTTAACGATAAAAAAACTTCAAATAAACGATTGCACTGACTATGGTAAACGATCCTCATGTCAAAATGATATTTAAACGATATTGATATTCTCAAATATAAAGAAACCAGAATAGTTTTATAGAATCTTATCTAACATGGTGAAGATGAAATTTAAACGGAACAATAAATCACTTAAAAATAGAAGAAAAAAAATATTAAAAAGAAGGCGAAGAAATATGGAAAATGAATAAATCACAAAAATGACCGGAACAATATTCAAAAGATAAATTTAAAAATTATGAAAATATTTTACTCAGATATTGTTTTTTTTTGTTACTATCGTAAATATTTTGGATTTGTTACACTAAACTTTTGTTAGTATTGGTAAATCTTCCTATTATTAAATGGGGCGAAATAATCGGAAGAACTGAATTTTACAGAATTACAAGTTTTTAAACCATTTCGGTGAATCAGTGAATCGGAAAACTGCCTCTGGGACCCCACGGAGCAAAATATTGTTGCTCAGGGTCCTCTCGTTCTCTCTCTCTCTCCGCCCCTTGATCCAAATCTTCATTCACTGTTCTTGTCTCTCCTTCTTCCCCTACTTCAGCTCTGGTACGTCTTTCTTTCTTCACTTCAATTTTAAATTAGGGTTCCATTTTTCAATTTCTGCTTCTTTCTAATTTTGTTTTGATACCGTATTCATATACTTCTTGTTCATTTTATATCTGTCGTAATTCTGCTTAATTTCGATGTTTTTTCCTAGTTTTTTTTTGTAATTCTTTCGATAAATCTCAATCTGACGAGGCTTTGAACGCCTCGTTTGGGTGATGATTCTGTAACGAGGGAAATCTTCCTCTCGGTTATAGGCAACTCAAAAATAAATTCGGATTAGGTTGGGTCTCAATTCGATATATGTATTTTTTTCATATGTATTAATAAACATTATGTATGCATTTCTTTAGAATGGATGAATTTTTAATGTCTTTTTTAGAAATGTTTTCTTTTGTTTAAGTTTACAATAGATATCATGGATATTTGAACATTTAAGTTTTATAAGATTTTAGTTTAAATTCATGTATTTTAGATTAATAAGAAAAAAAAAAAACCCAACAACCCAACCTGAATCTGGGAGTCTTTTGAATTGCCAACTCAACCAACATGAATTTTCTGGTTGGACCAAAAATTTCCCACAACTCAACCTAAGTACACCCTAAACTGTCTCCTTCGCTTGTGAGAGATAAAGTATGTGGGGATTGTGCAGATGATACATCAAGAAGTTTGTCAGAAGAATTGGGGACAGTGATTGTACTCGTATTAATTCCTGGCTATCAAGTTGAAATCATGGGGTTGTTAGGCTATTCAAGTTTAGTTGTGTTTATATAAGCCACATGAATGTTTTCGGGATTTTTCATTTTTTATTATTTATATTGCATTTTTAGTCTATATGTTTCCATTCTTGTTCTTAGTTTCTTTTATTTATCAAGGCTTACCCAAGAGTCTTACCAATAATCAAATGTCACATATCCAATTTAGTAAGATGTATTTTTCAACCATAATTGTACTTAAAATCTGACCCTGTTAAGACATAAAGTCAATAGAATATTCTTCGCAATTATGTATTTATTTACCTTGATCTGATTTTTGCCAATATGGCATGATTTGGATTATTTTCCGTATGTAATAGTTCTCAATGTCTGTACTATTCTGGTTCATTATAAAAACCATTCTCTTCTTTTGGCAGATGCACAAGCCGAGAGAACGTTATTAAAACCAACCCCTTACTGTAAACCTTTTCCGACCCCAACGGGTATTTTTCAGTTAATATGATCTACAGTAAGCTACAAGGGACTTGGGTTATCATTTACTACATTGGGGGATTTTTGGTACCCTCTAATCAAACAAACGTTTTTTGAAGTACACAAATCAAATCGATATATAGGTGAAAATATAGAGATGAGTACAATGGAATTAAATCTGCTTTTTTCTTGAATTGTGATTGTCCATTATCCAATCAAGGAGTATATTCCTAGATTCCTTTCCAGACTAATTTGTTGTGGCTTGCTTGGCTGGGCTAACGTTTATACAACATCAATTCTTTTTCATATTCCGGGTTTTATATATATATATATATATTTTGGAGGGGGGTGGGGGTGTTTAACCTTTTATGCTTTTTATGTTTGATGCTATCTTCACCCTTACTTTTGTGTGTGTGTGTGTTTAATATATAATGAATGAAATCATCTCCAGATATTTGTCGATTTTAAGGAAATATATTGAATTAAACTTAGACCCTATTTTCTAACCATTTGATTTCTTAAATTTGCGCTTGTTTCACACCAAAACTTTAGAATGGTTTTCATCATTCCTAAACAAACATGTGAATTCTTAGGCAATTTCCGCAGGAACAAGTTTCTAAAATCTACTTTTTCTTAGTTTTAGAAAAAGAAAATGGGCTCGATTTTGGAAACAAATTATGTGACAAGGAAACTCTAATGTACAAGTAGTTCTTTATAAGCTTATTCTCCAAAAACCAAACGGTTATCTAACAGGTTAGACCATTATGTGCTTTCCAAAAGTTGTATTGGGATGAATTGTTGTGGATAAATGTTTGATTTTTGTCTTCAAAATTGATTTTCTTAACCAATGGGCATTTCATTGCAGAATTCATACATTTAGGAATAAGCCTGGGCTTTTTTTTTTCAACTGTAGCAATTGAGAGAAGGATGTCATCTTTTGGTGAAGACACCCATTGGTGCCATCAATGCCACCATTCATTCTGGCTTGATGGAGAAGACGTAGTTTGCCCTCATTGTAATGGTGGTTTCGTCGAAGAACTAAACGATGAACATGATGAAACAGTTCAAAATGACTTTAATCCTGGCATAGAAGAAGATCTTTCAACCCAGGTGCCTCCAATTTTCGAAGCTATGTTTGCATTAATGGGACGAAGAAGTCCTTACCCAAGATTTGGTCTTCTCGAAGCTGTTGATACTTTTACCAGAGAGAGAATGGCTGGAAGAAATCCTAACTTTGATGTCAGGAGAAGATCTGGTTCTGTTCCAGGGCAGAATTTGGATTTTTTCAACTCTTTTTGGTCATTCCATGATCACATGTCGGGTTCAACCTTCGCTAATGTCACTCCAGAAGGTAGATCAAGTCAGCATACGGGACTGGAAGAATTAGCCGCACAACTTTCCTTAAATGAACAAAGAGAACCAGTCCCAACTCCTGCTTCTCACTCTTGTATAGAAGCAATGCCGACAATCAAGATTAACCAAATGCACCTCGGCATGGACTCTCATTGCCCAGTCTGTAAAGAAAAATTTGAGCTCGAATCTGAAGCCAAAGCTTTGCCATGTAATCATATCTATCACACTGATTGCATTCTTCCTTGGCTGGTCCAACATAATACTTGCCCGGTTTGTCGACTCGAGCTGCCTCAGCAGGAGAGTGGACACAGTTGGGGAGGGAATGGTAGCAGCAACAGTGAAGACCTAAATGAGAGAGAGATTACTCAACGAAACCTGAGAAGGAGGCAGCCGTTCCCAGATTTTTTTGCTCCTCGTCGAATTGTCACTCGTTTCAGCAGTGGGATTCATATAAATGGCTTATCTTCAGATCGAGATCACGATAACGAGATGGGTTACCCTGAATGACGACCTTTCCATTACCAAGTCTACAACTCTTCTCGACTTTAGAAGCTGCTGAGCATATGTGAAAGAAAGCTGTGTTGTACAACAAATGAGGTAATAAGAAATAAGAATCAGCTCTAGAGGAGTTGTAATATCTAGAGCTGTTTTTTTCTTCCACCTTTTTCTTTCCTTTTTTTTTTTTTCCCTTCCTTCTTTTGTGTAAAATGATATGAAAAAAAATCTCATATCTCCTACAATGACTTGTACTGGGAAAAAAGGGGTCTTGGAGATGAAATCAAATGTAATTATAGTTGATATGTCCCCATGGATCAATTGAAGCCATTTGCCTTTTCTGATTTGTGAGCTTCAATGATGAGAAGAAGATGTTAATTATATGGGTAAAGATTTGAAAAGGAGCAACAGATTTTATTGTGTTTATATAATGTCGTGCATTTTGGCATTTGTTATAATCCAATGACATTAAATTTCCGTCTATATCCCCTTATTTCCACCCGTTCGACCTCGACACGAGGAAAGAATTCGCATCCGTTAGAAAAATTCATGAAACATAACATCTTAATTTGGTATTTATTTTTACTAATTCAAACATTCTCTTAATTCTTTGCATTTCTATAACTTTTCGTTGAGATCAATACTCTATTGATATTTTTCATAAAATTAGGCCTCGACATTTTCGACCCTAATAATACATACGTTCACTTATTGCATCTAAGATTCTCACAGATGGGTTGAAATGACAAGTGCTTGTTTCCAACTTATTTTTCTTATCGTTTGAAGTATTATAAATCCAACTCTTTTCTCTTTATGTTGGTCTATTTCACCCTTCTATAGAGGCACAAAGATTCTTTAGGTGGGATAAAGGATGTTCATTTTTTCCCTTTACAAATATCAAATTTTAAATAAATACGTTTTTTTATCTGTCTGATTCTATCAGAGACTCGAACAAAATTGTACCTCTTATTTTTTTCACTCTTAAAATTATCGTAAAATGATTGTTTGTTATCGAAACATTTTCAACGTGAAAAACTAAAAGGTAAAAGACGTTCCATTAGCTTTTTTTTTCTTTTCTTTTCACTCGCAAGAATACCCAAAAAAAATAATCTTAAATTTATAAATTTAACAGTTTTTTTTTTCTTCGAAATTTGCCAAAAAAGAAAAAAAAATATTGAAGTAGATTTCTGTTTTCGTTATTCTAAATTTACTTCTATTGGTGTATCTAATAGCATATTTGATATATCAAATACAAAGTATATTTTGTTAATAATATATCTGGTATATTTGTTATACAATTGATATAACTAAATTACGATTCGTATATCATATTTGATAGTTAATAAGTGTTTATACATTTGTTATTAAAAAGTCGTATACAATTAGTATAAAGTATATAAGTTATACAACCAATATATCAAATTTATCATTCACAAACCATATTTATTAGTCGAGAAGTGCTAGTTCATTTACTATTATTTGTGAACTTCGTTTTAATCCTTATTAATCTATTATAGAATGTTAACTTTCTAGTAAATCACAATCAAACTTATAATGGATTGATCTCTTATGTTATTGACCATTTTTTTTTTTATGAATATTGATAAACTACTGGTACAACTAATGTTACACTTGAAATTAAAATTTGAACAAATGTGTTGATATGTTATAGATGTACTTGAACAATTGTATGTTTAAGCACCAACATTTTATACTTGAAATAGATTTTGAGTTAACGTTGATATATGATATTAATATATCAACATTATACTTAAAAATTTATTAAGAAGAAACATTAATATACTGCTTATGCACTAATTGTATATTTGATGACAATAGTTTTTTTTTACGAGCATTTATACGATATTGATATTGATAAAGAGAATTGTTATGGATAGTAAAATATTGAAACTACTTGCAAAATAAAGCAAAAAAAAAAAAAAAAAAAAAAACTTAAATAAGCTATAGAGAGTTTTTGATAAATTTTACTATTTTTGTAAATAATTTCAATATTTTGCTATTTTTAAAAATGTCTCTATAATAAATCATTGTTGAATTAAATATTTTGTGATAAAATTTATTGGAAACAGCCTTAAATTTTGTTTAATTTGATTTATGAAGGAAAAAAATCCTTTCAAAAATCCTTTTAGCCATCAAATTTAGAAGGATATAAACGGTTGGTTCATATATCTTAAAGAATATGTTTTTTTTTAATCTTAGGTCTTTCAAGAATGTGCATTCGGTACCTAAATTTTAGATATATGACTTTCTAGTTATTGAGTTTTTAAAAATAGATTTAGATTATCTATCACTATTATTTTATTTTTTCTTTGTTATTTTAAATAACAAAATAAATTTTTAAAAAATTATATCTCTAAATTTGTTTTAAAATTTTTAATTTTTCAATTCAAAATGTCATATAATTATTTAAACGTGAAAAAGAAAATAACTACAAGTATTTTTAAAAGCTTATAGAATAAAACAATGTCTTTTGGAAAATGTGTGGACCAATTGACGAGTCAAATGTAACTCTATGACTTTTGCATCCAATAACAAAAGTTTGAATTAAAAAATATCCACACTGGGCACATTTTGCTCGACACGATTGTTAAAAAAATTAGATGGACCTAAAATCTAATCAACTCAACTCATATCATACGATTTTGGATGAATTGAGCTCAAATAAAATTAAAATTTTATGGATTAAGTTGGTTCATGAGTTCACCTAAAATAACTCAAACCAATCCGAACCAATTAACTTTACAATGCTCGTATGTGTTTTACTTATGATAAGGTTAAGGTCACTTGCCTAAAAATAACAAAATATAAAAGGAAAAATTGAGTTCATAGCCCAACAATTTAAAGTTTGTAGAAATTACAAAGCTAACAAGTCAACTCAATTGAAATACCCAAGATGGCCAAAATGTCTTTCATGGTTGAATATATATATATATATTGCTAACAATGTGTTAACTTCATGCCTAAAATACATTGTATAGTCAAGCTAATCACTCCTATCAAGTAGACGCAAACAAATACTTTTTTCTAGATTATGGTAGAAGTGTTAAGAAGCAGCTGGTTTTATAGATATCAATGATAACTAGGTCTATAAAGATGACTCGATCATCCTCGAACAAAACATCAATTTCAAAATACCGTAGAAGATGATTATTAAACCCTATAAACTTATAATAATTTCAATTTTGTATTTAAAAATACTTTTCCTAATCGTGTTTCTTTCCCTTTTAGTATATGATTGGTCTAGTTGGTCGTTACTCGTTAGAGTTTGTTGTTTGATGTAAATAACGAAGTTAGTTGCCTAAGGCAATTATCAAATTGGCTATCAAAGGTGGTTGTTTCTAAAATTGATCATTGAAAGAGGTCTTTATTGGAAGGTGTTTGTTGGAGACTAGAGTTGATAGTTAGAGTTGACCACACAAAGGTGGTCATAGGAGTATAGTAGTGGTAGTCGTTGACAGCGTTCAGAGTTGTCACATCCCCACATGGAACATGTTTCTTTCTAGCATTTTCTAACACGAATGCGACAACTCTAATGCTTTTGACGAGGAGCCAGAACGCCCAGTCTTAAACTTGAACTTTTATTGAAACTTAAATGCTTTGTTAGGATGCCTCGTATTTAAACTTAAGCTTCTTCCTAAGCAAACTTGCTAACCCAACACTTCTAAATGGAATGCCAAAACGCTCGAACCTTAACCTTAAACTTCTTAAAAAAATATGCTTGGTAATAAATAATAGTAACACCTCAAACTTTGGAATAACTTATCAACTTTGTTCATTCCTTACAAACTTAATATAATAACAAGGCAAATACTTTAAAACTTACAGCTGTTAAACTTAAACTCCAATGCCTTGTCCAACTTTTAATGCCAACACAACGCAACAACTCACCTTAACAACGCGACCTCCTTGCTTCGCTTACTTAGAGAAAGAAAACTTAAAACGTAAAAGTTTATGCTTAGTGAGTGACATTTTAGGAAAACCTTAGAGAAATACAAGTACATACGCAAATTCATTTTACAAGATAAAGTTCGCAACGCTTCGTCATGCGTTAAAAAAAACTATAATACCACATTAGCCTCTACTTATTTCTTTTGTCAGGACATTGAACCACTCTCACACATAGTCTGTATCATCATCAGCATCCCTTGGAGATGTATATGTTCAATTCCTAGTTGTGCAGGCAGTCAACTCAAATGTGAGCCTCTCAACGCACTCGGCCACCTTCTCATTGCCATGCAGACCTCTCAACGCATTCAGCCACGTTCTCATTGCCATACATACCTCTCAATGCATGGTTTCCTCAACCCTTATGTGCACATAATAGCTAGCTCATGATAGGAAGAAAGCTGATGGTCTACTTGCATAAAAGCATTTCATACAAGCATGATCGGTGAAATACTTTAACTTGGAAACATTTAAGCTTAGAAACATACTTTCATAGAGTCATGCTTTTCTTTATAAACATAAACAAGGTTATAAATAAATTAAACAATACATAACATGACTTGGAAAGAAAAACTTTAGAAATCTCCATTCGTTCTCTTTTAGAAGAGTCACTCACAAAAGCTATATGTTTTCTCCTAACCCTTTTCTTAACCCTTCTTAAAACTTCTTCTTCTTCTCCTCGCCTGGTTGGCAGAACTTCAACACTTAAAATTTCCTTACCCTTCCTACGAACTCCTAAGGCCTATTTATACTAATCCTAAACAAGATTAGTCATCTTTAAAAACTCATCTTAGCTTGCCAACTGCTATTTAGTGCTTTACACGTGTAGGTTTAGTCTCTTCTCCAAACATGCTTAACTTAAACTCAACACGTAAGAAGTTGACTAATCTAATTTAATGAACCATCCTTTTCTTGCCTAGCTCTTTCTCGCGTAGCTCAAAATGCATTACTAAATTTCTTTTTCTGTGTGTATCTTGACTTAGCATAATGCCTGCATACTTTCCTTCATTGTGTCGCCTTAATTTCTAGAACACATGCTCCTTTCTCACCTTACTAGAATACATGCTCCCTTTCTCATCTTACTAGAAACATATGCTTCTTTCCCAAAACGTGTCTTCTTATACTTAGTAATCAGTTTAACTCCCCTTACTTTAGAACACGTAGTTTTTATACTTGGTAATTTTTCCAGCTCATTTCTTCATATCCTCTCTTCACCAAGACACATGTTTCACAAGAGTGGAGTCATTGAAAACATTTGAATGAGTTTAAAAATAACAAACTCATAGTCTTCTATCACTAAAATAGTAAAATAAATTAAAATATTTATAAGTTATAGCAAAATTTTTGATTCTATCACTCATAGTCTTCTATCACTATAGTATATCAATGACTATCAGTGAGAATTTACTATAGGTTGTAGGTTTTTTTTTTTTTTTTTTTTTTTTTTTTTTTTTTTTTAAATCTACTATTTTTAAAAATTCCTCTAAAAAAAAATCTAATAATTATTTAGAATAATTGGATTTTAAGTTATGATTTTATATATAGTTTGTAGAATAAAAGAATATATTAAAATCGGGGTCTCTCTCTATATATATATACGTACCCATACAAATTCTTACAGATTTTTCCCAGGTCCACATTTCAGTTAATTAGTACAATTTGGAATTATCAAAATCTCTCTCCCTTTTTTTTCTCTCTCTCTCCTCAAAACCCTAATTTCATCTGATTCAGCTTCAGCCTTGTGATACCTATCCCATTTCTCCTCACCATTATCGTTCATCCGTAAATTCCTCGATCTGCCGTATCTAATTTCCAACCTCAACGACGATTTCTCACTACCCTTGTTCAAGCTCCAAGGTTGCTCTCTCTTACTCTCTCTCTCTCTCTCTCTCACTTGCTGTAATGGAACAACTTTTCTTCTTTACTCCTCAACTATCTTGGACTTTCTCTTCTTCTTTTTCTTTTTCTTTTTCTTTTTCTTCTTCTTCTTCTTCTTTTGTTTTGGAGTTTACTTCAAACGTTAGGATGTTATCTTTGCCTTTTGATGAAGTTTAGCTACTCCGAAGTATCAATTGCCGTCGGTATCCTGTGGATTGTGTTGCTTTTTTACTCTATTATGCTGATTCTTCAGTTGTTCTTTGGCCTTCTTGCATGATTTTGTTTTTTTTAGTTGATCTTTTGTGGTTTTGAGAAACTGGAGTTGAATGAAATTGAATGTTGCGCGTGAACTTCGAATGAACGGTGGAGCTCTTTTTTCTTTACTAGGTCTTTTCTTCTGTATTGCGTCGTTTGTTATGATTTCTTTGTTACTTCTTGTATGTTTCGGCTTGGAATGAACTATGGAACTTTTCTTTTCCTGTATCGTAATGTTTGTTATAACTTCTGTGTTACTTCTAGTATGTTTCGGTTTCTTTTCTCTTTTTCTCATTCTCTTTGCAATGTTACAAGTGTACGAGAGCTTCGAGAGGTTGGTATGTGCCTCTTTCTTTAATGTTTTTGCAAGATTTAGGCTCTCGTATCTCATATTGTAACTGCAATTACGTGTATACTTCTGCTATTTATATTGCTAGAGTTTGAAGAAGCATACTAGTTCGGCCTGCTTAATGCTTATGCAATGGTTGGCTGGGCTCCGCGATGTTATATTCGACAATGCTTCTTGAGTTCTGGACTTTGAAGAGCTTTTTAGGATATGTTTACGATTGGTAAGTTTTCTTGTTGAGTGTAGGATTGTTGCATTTAATTTCAGTGGAGTATTGATTTCTGTGTTGTAGTAGCTGGGGACTCGTCTCTTACTTAGGCGTTTGCCTGTTCTCAACTGTTCTGGAACCAAATCCTACTCTCTTTTAATTGGTAAATGCTCTCCCCCGTATCAATGGATGCCGTGGAATTGCTTTTGGTGCTGACCGTCTTATTAGGGAGATAAAAGTTTGGTGGTTAGAGTTCATTGGAGCCTCTTATGGAACTTGTGGCTTGAAAGAAAATTGGGTGTTTGACGATGAAGAGAAATCTCTTCTGTTTGCTTTTTAAAAATATAATCGCAGAGTGTTTTAGGGAGGGAGGAGAAAACAAAGACAAGGCCTATTGATATACTGTTCATTCATACGTGGAGAGAGAACCATAGATAATCTCGACTATATTGATGATTGCTTCCTTTGTTCATAATGAATTTTAAATTTAGAAACTCCATCTCGTGATTTGAACAGTTGAGTTACTGGGTTTGGTAATATGTTAAATGGAACAGTGAAGATTTGCTGCTCCTCAGAACATTAGTGCTTACTTTAGAATTTTCCAGGATTGTCTCCGTTTCAAAACAAAAAAAAAAAATTCCAGGAAAAAGTTCATCAGGTAAGACTATAAAAGTAGTGTCACAGCTATTATTTGAATCAATGGTGGTAATCGAACGTAATTGAAGTATATTTTTATGCTGATTGTGTATTTACTTTGTTATGATTTGTCCTGAATCCTGATACAGTTGAGTTTTAACAGTTACATCAACATGTAATGTAGACATATTCTAGTTGCTTGAAGAATGATCAATTTGGTCATTTATATGTGTAGATGAACTATGCATCATTAGGTGGTAGATTACATTACAGAATCTGATGTTGTTTATTGCACATTTCAGAAGGAATTTTCTGCAGTGGAGAGATGTCTCCAGCATCAAAATCTAAATCGAAAGACAAGAAAGCCAGCAAAGAAGTACAGAAGCCTACACCGCCTATACCAAAGCCAATGGGGGCTGCTGCTGCTGCAGGTAGTGGCAATGTTCCAGCTAGTGCGTATAATCCTCTTTCAGGAACGTTCCATGCACTTGAATCAACAGTATCTGTTTCTTCACCTCTTCATTCAAATGGTCGATTCAAGAACATAGACGAGACAGATGCTCAATCTGGGGTTCTACTTTCTTCAGTGGCAGAGTATGATACCATTTCTAATAATGGTAGCTGGTCTGGTGAGTCAGAAGACCATAAAGACCGAAAGTCTAACACCACTGTCCGGCAAGAAACAAT
The DNA here is from genome assembly GCA_025688845.1 of Cucumis hystrix. Lineage (NCBI taxonomy): Eukaryota > Viridiplantae > Streptophyta > Magnoliopsida > Cucurbitales > Cucurbitaceae > Cucumis > Cucumis hystrix. The sequence continues at coordinate 10,096,434 of CM046884.1, forward strand.
CCCAGGGGCAGACATTGACAAACGAGAAAAAATCCGTCAAAAGAATGAAAAGAAGCATCAGCGTCAGAAAGAGAGACGTGCTCAGGAATTGCATGAACGGTGTAGTGGCTACCTTATGTCCAGAAAGCTTGAAGCTCTTGCTCAGCAATTAGTAGCAATGGGCTTCTCACAAGATCGAGCGACTGTAGCTCTCATGCTAAACGAAGGAAAAATAGAGGAGTCAGTTTCTTGGCTTTTCGAAGGTGGCGAAGAAACAAATGATTCAGCTGATCAAAATCTTGGCGGGCAAAATTTAAAACTAGACATATCAGAAGAACTTGCTCGTATAGCAGATTTGGAAGCACACTATAAATGTACAAAACAAGAAGTTGAGAGAGCTGTTGTTGCTTCTGAAGGTGATCTCGAGAAGGCAGCCGAATCCTTGAGAGAATTGAAGCTTGATCCACCTGCTGCACCTCCGAAGCCTGAAGAAACTGGTGATCCTCCAACAACTTTAAGCAGTAAGTTTCCGGGTAATAATATTAATCAAGCTTCATTAAGAACACAAGCTAACTCGAATCCATCTTTGATACAACAAAGAAAAGAAGAAAAAGATTTTAATTACACAAAAGGAGCAATCACAGCCGGTATGTCTATAGAGTCTCTTGGCAAGAATATGCCGCAGCCTCTAAGGAGAAATCCGCAAAAGATGGAATGGGGAAATTATGAACAAATCACAACAGCTGAGAAAAGATGGCCAAGTACAGGAACAAGCCCCATTTCCTTCCCTTTAGCATCAGCACAGACACAGTTACCATCTCCACCGATCAAGAACGAAGCTCGTTATTTAACGATGGGAGCCGAGTTTAATAGTCTTCAATCTGGTTCAGTGAGAGAACCAAATTCAGTAGTACAGAGTCGGAACCTATCGTTGCATGCTAAACCATCTTCTGTTAGTACTATAAGTTCTTCGCCTCCCGCTAGTTGGTATTCTAGTAATGGCCTCGGAACCATGCCATCGTCTACCGGGTTTTTGCCGCAGATTCGTGGCTCGAGAAGTTTCAAGCCTAGTGAGATGACAATAAATCAGATGTATCCTCAAGTTCAATATCAGCAGCAGCAGCAACAACATTTTGTCTCTGGTAACAGCCGAGGGGACTTCCTTGATACCAACCACACCAATGCTTCATGGAGCAGAACAGGTGGATCGTCGTCCATAGCGCCAGCCTCCTCCCTCGGACTATTTTCAGGGGCAAGTTCAACCCAATCAGGGTCATCATCACCTGTAGATTGGAACACGGGTAGTTCGATTCCACATTTAAACTACTCCGACATAGACTGGTCTGTGGATAAAGGTCTAACATCAGTTCGACCTGGTGGGTTGTTGCAGGGGTTAAATTCGTATATGCAGAAGAACCCCCACCTTTACGAATCGAATACTTCCCGTTTGGTGGACGCTCAGCCATTTGTTCCATCAATGCCGTCTAATATCAATAGAGTTCCAATGGGTGGATCGCAAAATGGAGGTGTTGTGGGTACCGAAACATCAGCTAATGGTTCTAGAGAATGGACTTCTCCCTTTGAAGGGAAGGATATTTTCAGTTATCCTAGACAGTTTGTTTTCTCTCCTCCATAAGAGGAGACGAAAATTTGTGACAATAAATGAAAAATTAAAAGAAAGAAAGAAAGAAAAGTGAGTTTGAATGATTGTTTTTTTTTTTTTTATTTCTTGCTGCCTTATACTGTTCTTTTAAGATTCATGTTAATTTTTTTTTTTTGGTCGATTTAAATATCGTTTCTATTTTTATGCAATTTCTTTGAAACGGAGCAAGAGAGGGAGAGAGAGAGAGGAGATTTAGAATACATTATTTACGAAAATGTCCTTTCGAAATTCAATTTTGACATTATCTAGGATTATTATCATTGTTTATATTCTTGACATTTTCAATACTTGGGCTGATTCCAAATCTTGCCTACTTTTTTTTTCTTCTTATTTTTCCTTAGAGACCAAAGATTGGGTTGTTGGTCGCATTAAGAGAACTCAAGATCTCACTTTCCAAGTTTATCAATGGAGGGATGTGGTTTTAACTGTGATACACAAATTCTCACTACAATATCAAACATAAGGTGAACCTCTATTTTTTCGTTGGAGGAAGCTATCAAGCTGATGATGATTCAGGATGCTCGGACTGCGGACTACAAGCGGACGATGAAGCAGGTTCCTGATACCATTTATTTGGTTCACGAGTGAGAAAGTTGGCCTCTGCATTCAGATTTTTTCAGATAAGATTAGATCCAAACACTAGATTTTAGGAAGAGACAATACACTAACTAAAATCAATGAAATCTGTTTATGTTCTTCTTCATTCAATACAAATCATACTATTCATTTTTCCAGGTCAACTTCTTCAACGATGTCAGAAAAATTCATAATACGGTATACAAAGTATAACAAATGAGTGTTAAACTTAGTCAAATCGGAGTTTGCTAATTCACTCTAAGAGGTCACAAATTTTCTTCGCATTTGTTTGAGTTGTAACAACTCGTACTCAAAAGGGCCCGAAAAACAATTCTAAAAGGTAAATGTTTTTTCTCTACTAACAAATCATAGAATCATTCAAATCACATTTGTCATGGTCAAAATCACTTTTAATCATGCTTTTAATTTTTCTAACGATATATTATAAAAAGTGCATTTAAAAGTGTGAAATTAAATAGGGTCATTAAATTGTGTTTTTATTTTGAACATGACAAATGTGATGTTAAACACCTCTAAACTCATCTCCCAAACATGTACTTAGTTGAAAATAATTTTGAAATTGCTAAAATCGCTTTTGTTACAATCAGATCTACTCTTTAATTACTCAGATTTAACTTTGCACTTTTTTAATTGCATTTTCCACATCATCAAAATTGGTTTTCAATGATTAAAAGCATAATTTGATTTTAGAAAACGATAATCAATTCTAATCGTTTGTTTTGAAGACATAATTTATGAAGAAGACTCCCCAAAGCTAGCTGCCTCTCCATTCTTTAGTCTATAATAAGAGTGAAGTAACAAATAAACTAAAACCAAAGCTTATGAAAAGATGTAACCAATATTAAGTTCATTGATTTATCACCTCTCAACTTCATTCTTAACTTGATAGGTATTTTAAGCTGCAAAATTCTCCAAATACGAGACCAAATTCAAACCAATATTTCTCTTCGGTTATTTTGGTCATGTAAGTTTTGCAGGCTAGCTTCCAGACAACACAACAATACTAGAAAAATATCCAACGAATATCGCTTCTCTAACTTGCATTTGGAGTGAAGACAGTCTCCCAGTACCAAGGGAAGGGATTTATACATTAACGGTCGCATGAGGTCAAAAAATATAGAGAAAATAAGTCGGGGAGTGTTCATGGTGTTACCTGCCAAAAATACGTCCCGGAATTCTTCGTCATCATATATGAAACCCGGAGGATCTGGGGACCCAATCCCTACTATTGTGCTACCACTGCAAGAAACGAGATTGGACGGGGTGGTAAGATGTTTATACTAATAATCATACTTCAATAAAAGCTCCATAAAAGAACAGAAAAACACGTGACATTATCTACCTTGCAAACATATGAAAAAAAGATCAAGGGGTGCTCATAGAATTCATTTAAACGTTCTTACCTCCCGGACATAAATACTGCATCGAATTCTCCACGGCTGGAAGAAATTATCCGCTGCTTCAATCTTTTAAGAGATGGGAGGACCTCAAAAGCAGGAGGTTCTGAGGAGAAAGAATGCCAAAGATTGAAGCATAAGTGTGTCAACTAAGAACTAAGAAGCACGAACAATCTATTTGGCTAGTGTGTCACACACTTGTTGAACACACAACAAACACTTGTTAGTGCAACAAATGTGTTAGACAATAGACATGCATAAATTTAAAAACACTTGTTGAGTAGACTAAAAAGTATAGGTGGCAATAATAAATTCTGAGTTGAATTACATCAAACTAAGTTTTTTAAGCATATAAATGCATCCATTCATTTACTTTAAATTTCTTTTGTTATAAAAATTATACATATTTTAAAAAATGCATAATTTAATAAATGTGTCCTTGTGTGTTGTGTTCTATACTTTTAAGAAACGACGTATCGCCATGTCCATGTCATGTCATATCTTTGTATCTTTGTCTCTGTACTTTTTAGTGTGGCAACATAAAAGAAAGAGCCATGTAAGACATCGTGGATGATACAAAATAGAGTCAATCAGCAGTAATTTTAAAATTGATACGCAAAGAAAGTCACTAATGTTCATACTCCACTTAAAGTGATCAGGTACGAAATTATGTTGAAACTTTAAGACAGGGCTCATTATTTACCATGTAATTTATGACATGTTCTAATTACACCAACCCGGAGTACTGAAACTGGCTTGCAAGTACTTGTTTTAGTAAATATTAAACAAACTCACGTACCCAAATCGTTGATACACACGTCTTGGGATATTCCATTCTTTGTGATTTTATCCAACAATGAAGGAGGATCAACCTTGCTTGTTTGATCCAACCGTAAGCGCTGGGGAATACAAATCGACCTTGATTACGTAGTGAAAATAAGAACTAATTCTCATTGTTCTCTCAACTTATACTAAATTTCCATTACCTTATAAACTTCAGCTGTAGAGCATGCTTCCTGGGGTTTTATGAGAACCATTGGAACATCCAAGGGTACTGGAGGTGGAAGATTCTGTACAACCTGATAAAAAAGAACTTGTAAAAATTTATCAAATGCAATCCTAGAACAAAGCAATCATCTGGAATAAATTGTTATGAGCTCAATGGTTTTCAGAATTAGCGAAGGCAATAAAACCGTTCAAGCTAACGCACTATGTAAATTCAACAGACAGTACTAAACTAAAGGATGTCAGTTCTATAAGAAGCTGAGACAAAATAATAGGAGCAAACAAGTAGGATTTCGAGCATAGAGCATGCGAATAAGTGTACTCATATATACAGACACAAACAAAAGCATCTTTGTTAAGTCTATTGATTTATATATCAAAACCAAGACACTCTTTCTATCAAATCTGTCTCCAGATGCAAATTTCTGCAATTTTTGTGCATTGATGTGAAGGAGAGAACAATCACCATTTCCAAATCGAAATGAATATTCTTACAAATGGTTGTAGTCATTTAAACATACCTCACCTCTCCCGGTGCAAAAGGCCGCACCATCCGAGAAAAAGAAGGGAATGTCAGATCCTATCTCGCCCGACCATTCTTGAAGGTCCTTTTCAGTAGCAAGACATCCACTGAACTGATTGGCTGCCCACAGAGCAGTTGCAGCGTTACTGCTTCCTCCACCAAGCCCTGCTCCAGTTGGTACCTTTTTGTCGAGATGGATCTGCTCGTACATAAAAGAATATAATTCCAAACTTTACGATAGAGTCCATTCATACAGGCAGATTCCATGACATTCTTTGATTCTCACCCAGAAAAAATTGTCACTGCCAGTCTTTTTCCTGTAGAGGTTAAGAGCCTTGATAATCTGTAGATATATGGAAGACAAAGAAGTTAAGGAAACAAAGAAAATCATCAGAAGAAATAAAATAAGAGCATTATACTAAAACAACTACCAAATTTTGATCATCAAGAGGCACCCCAGAAACATTGGTAGAAAGACGATCCTTCTTCGATGGTGACAAAGAGAATTTAATAGTATCCCCTAAGCTTATCACCTAATGGCAGGAAAAAAAGGAAAAAGCATATCATCCAAGATTCAGCAACTAATAGAAATAGAAGATACTCCTCAAAGTTATTTGACAGTTAACATCTCAACTCCTTCTAAAAGACTAAAGGTGAGTTTGGTATGACTTTTTGAATTGTAAAAAGTTGCTTTTAGCCAATTAAAAGTTTCATGACGTTCAAAGAGAACATCAAAAGAGATTTTAAAAAAGAATATACTAATAACAGGCATAAGCTTCTCAAACGCACCCCAACTTAAAACTTGACTGCACTCTCAGGAACACGGATACGGATACAAGGCACGGTCCGCATGGACACACCATGTAATTTTTAAAAAAAATTAGGACACGATAATGAAGAACATGTTAAAACATATATTTTTAAAATATAAAGCATTTTTAAACAAGAAGAAAATTCAGAGTCAAAGAGTTTATTCATTTATATGCTTGAAAAATTAGTTTGATGTATTTTGCTCTCAAGTTCTATTATTTTTGTCATTTATGTGTCCGACTTAGTTATGTCACAAGTGTTTGATGCATGTGTGTTAAATGTTGGTCCTATTTTGACTTTGTACAATTTGCAGTTAACTTTTTAACAAGTGTCCGATGTGTGGCCATCAAATATGGGAGTGCTCAAGTGTCCAATACACATCAAACAATGACACGAAAGCCAAACTACAGTGTCATGTTTCTTAGTCTGCATCTACATCAAATAGAAAAATCTCATTACTTACATGAAAGAGAGATGCCAAATCATGATATCCATCTTCCCTCTTCTTAGTTATTCTCAAGAAAACATTAATCTGCATCACTAAAACTCAACATATAAATCAACAAAAGAGATTAAAAAAAGAAACCCCCAACACTGCAAAGTTTAACTTGAAGCAACACCATTGTTACCTTGCAAGGTGAGAACAGGGTAAGCCTCGAAAGAGAAGCATCCCGGTCCACTTCATCAGCTAACTTATTTATCCTTTCATCAGGATCGTAAACTATCTAATTTCCAACTCAAAACCCCAGATTAAACCAATTAAAAAACCACAATTACAGCACCCCAGTCCACAATTCCACAGAATAATCCAAAATTTTACCTCAAATTGTTGTTTGGAAGCGGTGGAATTACATGTAATGGCCCTTTGTTGCTTCAACCTCGAGGCAAAAGCGAGTGACCCATGAGAGCCATGTGAATTGAAGGCGAAATTCTTTCTAAAAGAAATTGAGTGAAATTGGAGCTGCGAACTGCAAAGGATACTGCAAGAAGCCATTGATGAGTACAAAATTCTTCACTGGATAAAAGCCCAGATGATCAGAACTGAGAAATTGAAGAATTTCAAGCAAGATTAAGAGAAAGTTGAAGTTTTCGCATGATGGGTAGAGTTTTTTTCTTAGTAATTTGGAAAATAAGGAATATATATGGCTGAATTCAGGGTTTTTTTTGGCATCCATGTTGGTTTCCTTCAATGGAAGTTTTGAATTAGGTAAGGTTTATGCCAAAAAAAAAAAAGAGAGCTTTCACACCCAATTTTTCACAAACTCAATTAAGTTACTAATTCTAATAATTATACCCTTAAACTTTCAAGGTTAGTAATTACTAAATTTAAATTAAATTATACAATCAAATTTATATTAACATTTACATGAGTTCAAGTGCATTTGATTTTTACCATTTGTGGATCCAATTTAAGCACCGATAAAAATTAAAGTGTTTGTTTTCATTATTAAAAATTTTGATAATCGTAGTTTTTTTAACTTGTTATTGACTTTGATTATGTCCGTTGTCTTTGGACTAAGCTTTCAGTCTGAGTTTTATTTTATTTTGATTTTCATACATCGGATTTGTGGATCCCATTACTGAGAAATATTAATTTGATGCATTATTAACGGCTTGTAATGGAGTAGAAGACTAATCTTTTGTTCTAAACTTCTCGTAAGATGTCTAAATTAATTTTTTATATTTGATTTCTTGTTAATTATTCCAAAATAATTAAGAGTGTTTGGTTTATCTATGGAAAAAAATGTTCTTTAGTAATACATTTTCTTTTAAATAAGTTTAAAATTTTAAACAGTTGCATGTTTGGTTATATCATTTTATAAGTGTTTTCTTTATATATTACGGTTAGATCTCTCATATATATTTTCTCAAAATTTTGTTTTAAGTGTTTTATTTTAAATTGATTATTTTTCAATCTCAAATTTTAAAAAATGCATTTTGAAAAGTTGCACACCCTAATTTAATTCGTTCATGAATATAAATTTTATACCGTGTGTTTTTTTAGATTAAAACTATTATTATTAAACCAATTGATTTTGAAAGACTGTTTTTTTTTTTTAATTTATTTAGAAAGCCAATTTAAACACAACATTATATTTTACTAATATTTGTTTGTTAAATAGTAATAACAATAATTTTCATGCAAAATAAAAAGTAATACATTTTCAAATTTTTTAGCAAAACTGTTAATAAATAATGATTTTGTATATAGAAAAACCAACAAAAAAAAAAACCTAGTAGTTATTCTAAATTTAAGATTTATTAAAGTAAATAAAATTTAAAATTTAAAGAAACATGTATTTAAGTATAAATTAAAAACAATATTTTGAATTTATATTTATGAAATTTAAATTCTTAGTATATTTTATAAATATTATTTATTAATTTTCCTATATTTAAAATTGTCCTATATATGTGTCTAAAGTCAAATTTTTGTAAAAAAGAATAAATAATTCCAAAAATTTGGAAAAGTACGTTAATATTAAATAAAAATATATTAAGATTTTGTAAATAACAATAATAACAATTTTGTGCAAAAGAAATCGGAATGCTTTTTCAAAAATTTCAGCATAAATGTTAATAGACAATTAATCATTTTTATTAAAAACCAACACTATACTAATAAAAAAATAATGAAATTTTTTTAAAAATAGTAAATTTTACCTAATATTTACGACTTATAACAAATTTTATCATTGATAGTCATTGATATGCTATAGTGATAAAAGATTATCAATGATACAATCCAAAATTTTGTTATAGTTTGTAAATATTTTAATTTCTTTTGTTATTTTTAAAAATGCCCGTAAAAAAATTTAAATTTATTGAAGTAATTAAAACATGGATTAATATTTAAAAAATTAAAATATAATTAAGATTTTGTGCTTGATTAAAGAAAATGAAATACTTATGTAAAAAGGGAAAATGAAATCCTCGTGTAAAAAGAATTTTAAAATCTACTATATGTAATTATTCAAATTCGTTCACATTCTCTAGAATTTTTCCACCACTTTCATCAATCTCTCGAACTTTGAAATCGCCATTAAAACCCTAACTTATTCTCCAGATTTATAATAGATCTATGAAAAGTTTATCAAACTGCAAGAAACAATCTCGAAAGTACTTCAAACCAGGCGACTTAGCACATATTCAAACTCGCTGATAGAGACTTTGCTATTTTTACATTTTAAAAAAAAAAATATTACTATATACTCAGTTATTATTTATAAATTAAAATTACTACCGACTATAATTACCTATAAACAAATAAATAAATTAAGAATTTCAAATTTATTTTCTCTTTCCAATAAGCATTGTCAGCAATCTTTTAAACAAAATTATCAATTTATCATAGCCAGTCATTTTTTTTTGTTCATGAGATAAAAAAAATGCTTATTAAATTTCATATATTGTAGTCAATGATTAAAATATAGGAAATTGTCAAAATAATAAAAAAAATTGGTAAAATATTTACCCATAATAGTAAAATTGTGTAAATCATTTTTGAATTTAAATGATATTTTGTGTTTGTGTAAATATTTTGCATTTTTTTAAAAATTATATTCTATTTAGTTTCAATAAATTTGGTCTTCGTAGTTTTTTTTTAATAAAAATTGATTTAGTAATAATAGTTTTTATGGATGGAAAATTAGTATTTAAATGTGTTTCAAGATTTGTAGTGAAAATGTATATGGATGACCAAAGTTTTTTTTTTTAAATCAATGCCTAGAAATTTAAAATTAGTTCAAAATCATTTTTAATTTTAGTCCTATACCATTAGATGTTTATTTATTGTTAATTAAAAAGAAGAATAGAGAGTCTCTAGTTATCTTTTAGCATTTTTACTATAAATTTTGAAAACACATTTACATATTATATTTCTTTGCATAAAAATTAATCCAATTTTGTAAAAATTAAACTTTGAGTGGTTAAATTTATGATGAACTGAGATTACATGTGCTAGAATTGGTCAATTAGAAGTCTAAACATTCAAATTACTTCAAAGTTAAGAAAATCAAAGGATAGTTTAACTTTTCGAGTATCTTCATTTCTTTTCTTTCACTACTTGCAACCTTATCACAACTTTTTAACTTCAAATTTCATAGCTTAACTTCGTTCTACATGATCCCTATAATTTATTGAGAAAAAGAAAAAAATAATTAATTGATTTGAGTCAAAATGAGTATAGTATAACTGATCGAATAATTATATTTTTAACATAAGTTCCAATACCAACTTTATTTTGTATGCATATATCAAATTTTAATAGTTAACACGTAAGACTATTTTATAAAACTAAAATATAATCAAGATTATTAAAAAATTAAACGGTGTTCGAAAGAAATACTATTTAGAAAGCTAAAATGTGTTGAATTTAATCGGGTTAGTATAGTTTTATATTACAAATCGAGTTTAAAACGCTAAATTAAGTAAATTAAACTAAAATTTGGATTACATTACTGGTCCCACGTTATCTTTGTTGAGTTTAGTTGGCGAACCGTTGTTCGAAGCTCTTCAGTACCGACCGAGGCTTCTCCTTCTTAATCGGTTTCCTTCTTCTAACTTTCTCTCTCAACGGTCGCTCCTTTTCTACTTGTTTCGCCGGCCATTTGGACGGAAGTGAGGATCGGATTCCATATGTCAATCTCTTCCTTTCTTCGACTTCCATTTCCTGTAATTCAATGGAAAAGAAGAAGCATCAATTTGCCTCATCACAATCGAACTTGCCTGTGGTCGACTAACAACTCATTTCAGCAGCCTCCTCCAAGATTGAAAGAAGTTTCTACCTGCTTCTCGCGGAGGCCGGTGGAGTCTTCTGTGTCTGGACAAGAGAAGAAAATCGATAAGGAAGTGGAATCGGAAGAGTACGTGTTGGAGCGGCTGTTCTCCAACCTTAATCAAGTTACGTTCAAGCGAGAACCAGGTGATTTTTCCGGTCTTTGTTGATTACTTGATTCCCATTTTCATTGGAAGTTGAAAACTAATATAATTTAACTTCATTTCTAGGAAGTTTATCAAGCGCTATTTTCCTGGTGGCTGGGACTACTGTAAGCATCTTATCCTTTAATGTTCTTCCCTTTTCTTTTCTAATTTCATTTGGAAAATAGTTGACTAGGAATTGTTGTTTATATCTCTTGCCATATTTCTCTAAGGGTGTTTGCAGTTAAGAAGGATAAAGTTGTAGGATGAAATTTCTCCATAAACGTGTAAAATATAAAGAGAATAAAAGATGGGGTTCCTAATGAATGTGCAAATTTCAGTAGTGTTCACTGTTGAAGTTGAGTTGTTTATCGGCAATCTAAGCAGTTGGTTGGCCAGATACCCCTAAATGAAATTAAACATCCTTCTTAACCGAGGGCTAATGGTTTTGGCAAACAGGCAATTACAAATTTTTCCTAAACTATAGGTGACAAAAAGATATGATGATAAGTTGTAAATGGACTAATGTGTATTACTTACAGTTGCAATTATAAGTTCTCTACCATAACATTATTTATTTATAACTTTTATGTTCGAATGGAATAAGAGTCTGTAACTAAATCATAGGCAATATGCCAACTTGTGCATAGCTCAAGTGGTTGACAAAGAGGTCAGAGTTCATATTCTCCAACCTCACTCATTGCTAAACTAAAAAAAAATAAAATTTGGCAGCACTCTTAATAGTCTATTGTGTATTATTTGAGATTGTAAAAAGATATGTTGTTGTCTACAGATTGGTGCTGGGATCCTCGCCATTCCTGCCGTAACTCAAGAATCCGGATTTCTAGCCTCAGCTATTACGTGCTCATGTTGTTGGGTGTACATGGTAAAATGCAGCAGTAGCTTGTTTTTTATATTTATCAAATTTTATTAGTACATTAGAGTTCCAATTTGAAATAGAATGCAGCAGTCAGAATGAGGTTATGCTTCTAGATTCTATATCATTTCTTTCTATTTTGAATGAATATTGTATTGTGTAATTATTACGTTAAATATAGTTTAAAATATACATTTTTAATAGTATATATCATTTTTGTATAAGGAGGAAGTTCAAAGCCAACAAGTTAACATTTATATGTTTTGCTCTCAGAATTTATTATTTTGGTTACGTATGTGTCTATTTGGTTTACTTTAACAAGTATTTGATGCATTTCCAAAAAATATTGGACATAGTTTGGTTTGCTGAGGTTTCTTTCAAATTTTGTTTTTGTGGTACCCAAATTTTCTTTTCTTTTATTTTTTGGATAGGAGTGGTACTTCAATTTTCAAGAGCTAAGTATTTATATGTTTTGTTCTCAAATTTATTTTTGTTTTGTTATGTATGTGTTTATTTAGTTTACTTTAACAAGTGTTTATTTAGTGTTTGATGCATTTCTAAAAAATATCAGTACTCAAATTGGAAAACAACCTAACATGAGCATCAGATTTTCTAGAGTGGTTGTTGTCCAATGATTGGACGTATTTTCATCAATTTGTAGCAGATTGGCACCCTTTGTTCATTTTTTTTTCCTATAGCAAGTCAATTACAAAACTGAACCATGCAGGTTGTAACAGGACTGCTAATTGCTGAAGTTAACGTGAATACCATGTGTGAACTGGGTTCGGGTGGCGTGTCTTTGGTAAACTCTTTTTTGTTGTAAAATTCTATGGTGAAATGAATATATGCAAAGATAAATACATACTCCGGATGCTTGTCATTCAACTTTAGCATTGTGAAAAAAAAAAATCATAATTAGAAGTAATGAAACACATTCCCATGTTGTGAGATTGAATTATCGATCAAAGTTTTAACAGAAAATAGTTTTCAATTAATTAAAGTATTTATCTACCTTCCCCTAACAGATATTTAAAGTACTTTTCTTTTTATTATAGAAGGTGCAGTGTTCCTCATTGTTGGATAATCAGGAAATCTAAATCAAATATATCTGAATAATAAGTTATACATCTTCTAAATGGAGAAAAATGGAATTTATTGGCAAGCAAACCTACAAAAAAATGAGCATGCTAAAGTTATTAAGAAAATAAAGTTCTGGTATTGTAATGTGGAAGTTATTTTGAATACTTTGTCATTCAAATTCTATACTGGAATGAGGAGGGAAGTGGCGAATTAAACTTTAAGTTTTCCAAGTTCATACTTTACGCTTTTGTGAATGCATTTCATTATCAAGTTTTCCAAGTTCATTCTTTATGCTATTGTGTTTGGTAATTTGAACCCAACCACTAATTTCATATCTTCCAATTCCAGTATCTTTAGCATGTGATAAGCCTAGAAATCAAGATCTAAGAGTTTCATTTCTAATGTTTCAGGTATCGATGGCCATGAGAACACTTGGGACAGTTGGAGTTCAAGTTTCTTGGTAGGCTGAGATTTATTGTATTAGGCACATTACTTTCTTCTTTTTCTTCTCAAAATAGAAATTTTAAATTCTTGTACAAGGAAAATGTCGCTAGTATCTCTGTCAATTTTAACTATCGGTATCAACTTGATGCCTTACATGCTGATGCTGGTTGTACTATTGTTCAATTTGAAAATTTTAGTGGTCACGTAAATATTTCTCTATGGACTTTTACCATTAACAATAATGAGCAAATAATACCAAAAAAGTTATTCATCATTTTATTATATACTCCTTATGTTTGGATAAAAAGTGTGGGTGTAATAGACTTAGAACGAGGCAGTAATTTAAGTAGAACAATTATGGTAGACAGAAGCCATACTTCTTGTGAGTTATACTTGTATCATTGAGTCCCATTATATGATGTTCAATGGAAAGGATACGGTCAAAAGAAAATTAAGCATGTGGAATGACGTGATAAACCAGTTTCCACTGTACTTCTCAATCCGTTTATCCATTAGGGCGTACTTTATTTATTTTTCCATTTTTTTTCCAGTCTATGTCTGTCAATTCTGACAATAATATTTTGCAATTTGCAGTTGGTCATACATCCTTATTCACTATGCACTTCTGGTTGCTTATGTGGCTCGTTCTTCAGACATCTTGACCAATTTTCTCGGCATTCCCTTGTATGAACAAGGAGACCAACCTTCATAGAACCCTAGTATTAGAACTTACTTATCTTTCTAATCTATGCAATCCTACAACGAAAATGTGTTGTTTTGGAGTTGATCCAGCATTGTCATTGCAGATGGGAGAGTGCAACCTTGTTCTCTTTGATATTTGGAGGTGTATGCTACTTCGGAAGGTTTGTGCTTCGTTCTCTATTGGTACTTGAATCGTTTTTGTTTTTCTCCCTAATTGGGTGCTTCTTCTGTAAAATACAAACTGAAAATATCACTCTTTTCTCTTGAAACATCCTTTTCCTGCGTATCTTTGGTGGAAAACATTTTCAGACCTTTGGAAGATAATACGGTCCTCTCTTTGTTCTTCCTTATGGTTTTGGTTTTGAAAAAGAACGAGATTAGGAGATGATTGTAGGAGTTCTAGAGAGATTTCAGACTATGTTAAATTTGCTTCCTCCCCTCTTTTGAAGTGTTTTGTGATTCTCTCCCTTCTTTAATCATTCTCACCTAGAGTCTCATTTATGGTCCTTTCATATCTCTTTGGATATTTCATTCATCAATGAAATTGTTTCTAATAGTTAAATAGTCTATTTTCCTGTAAACTTTGTACATGTATCTTGTTTTTTATGAGAGGAGAAAGAAAGTAAAACAATCTACACTTTCATCTATTTCAAGGAATCTGTTCTGAATATTGATTTAGGTTCATATTCATAAATGTGTGCATGTGTTTACACATATAAATAAATACAATTGCAGCCAATTCTGCTGGGAAGTAACTGCAAATATGTTTTTAAATGCAGCCAACGCTTTATTGGTGCTATCAACGGAGCCCTAGTACTTGGTATCATCGTTTCCTTTGCAGGTCTTGTGGTAATATGTTCACTTCACTTCAGGAACTACACTTGTTTCAAGTTAATTATTAGGTAGCACAACTAGCAAGTAACCTCATGTTGTATTTGGTATGGATACACGAGTTAATATAGACTAACCATATTTTCTTGAATATTCCTGATAATGTTGTGGTCTGAGAGCATAATTTGCTTGAAAAGTCCCCTTGAGTAGCTAACTTCATTTGACATTTTTTGAGGATAATGTAAGTGGATTGAAGCTTCATTTTCTAGCTGAACTCGTGAGAGCACTATTAATTTGAAAGAGCATTGAAATTTCACTTCTTTCATTGTCTTACGTAGGTCCATTTCTTTCGGTTTACTAATCCTAGGGTTATTAATGTTCAATTAAAAATGAATATACTGATAAATCATCATGAGTTGGCTTAGTCATAAAAAAGGTGACAGTTTTTAGGTAGAAGACTAAGAGAGCATGGGTTCAATTCATAGTGGTCACCTACCTAAAAACTAATATCCTACAAGTTTCTTTGACACCCAGATGTTATATAGGGTCAAGCTAGTTGTCTAGTGAGGTTAGTTGAAGTGCACGTAAGAGTCTACTATTGTAGTCAATCGAATGTTTTTATTTGATGTGATTGGAAATCAAAATGCTTTTTCGTCGATTTTTCATTTACTGCTTGATAAATGGTCACATATCAAAATTACTTTATTAGGCCGTCGCTAGTGGAGGTCTGCACTGGGATGCTCTTCTTAGAGCTAATTTCGAAGCTGTGCCTATGAGTATACCTATAATTGCCCTTTCATTTGTTTACCAGGTAAATTCCCATAATGGTATATTTTAAAATTGTTATGTGAATGCTTACATGATGTGATTCATTTCCCAGAATGTGGTGCCAGTACTATGTACGAATTTGGAAGGAAACCTGACAAAAGTAAGGTGACAAATATTTCCTGTTCAATATTTGACAACATTTCTAATTCCATTTGTTCTTCATTTGGTTCACTGTGTCATATTATTAATTTTACAGTATCATAGATTTTCTAAAACTACTTACATATGTACAGTTCCTTATTCTGAGCACGTTTCCACAATCTTAAAAAAACGGTTGTCATTGTTTCACCATGTTGTATGCTTACTTAATCCCTTAATCAGTTGTGCATTGATTCAAGTCATTGTATAGTTCAAATGGTCATCTTTAAAACAACTGCTAGTTGTTCTTATCGTTGAGTGGGCAATTTCAGGACTTCCATTGTTCTTGGGACTGCGATACCACTGGTTCTATTTCTTGTCTGGAATGGTGTCATTCTAGGGACTATTTCAAATCTTGAAATGGGATCAGATAATATATTAGACCCATTACAGCAATTGAGATCATCGAATGGAGCTGTAGGAGTAAGTTCTTGGACTGCTTAGTTTATGTACTCTATTGCACTTTCATCGGATGACTTAATTAAAGCGACTCTAAACAAGATTTCTATGCAGCCTATTGTTGAGGTCTTCTCTCTTTTGGCGATTGCAACTTCATACATTGGATTTGTTTTAGGATTGTCTGATTTTCTTGCCGACTGTAAGTGACTTCTTCTCTCATCAATTTTATAGAATCAGAACTATATTTTGCTTTATTGTTAACTAAGTTGTGTTCTGTATAAGGTATACAGAAATATAGTCGGTATACCCCATATAGGTTGCGTTCTATATAGGAAACAGTTGAGTTCTATATTGGCTGTTCTTTTGGTTCTCTGATATACCTTTGTTTCTTATCAAACTGTATTTATATATAGGGTATACAAAAATAGACATGATCCTTTTGTTGGGACTGAAGGGTCCCAATGCTACTTTTCGTAGTGAATTGAAAAGGACCAATGAGATGAATGCAAATACGTGTAAGAAAAACAAACATTGAAAACTCATCAACTTTTAAGGAAACACAACAGGACAATCCTTGAAAACCTTCCACAGTTCCACTATTGACTAATGGGATTACAACAGATTCTTCTTTTGTTGAAACTAGAAGAAAAACTATGATATTATTATCATAATTATCATTATTATTATGATTTAAGAAAGAAAGGAGAAACACATCAATCTTGAAAAGTTAAGAAAAATTCTATTCTCACCGACACAGAGAAGAAAATGAGTTGTCTTGTCAACCGTACTCGCTTTTCATTTCTTCCTGAAAATTTATTCCTTCTCTCAAGATCTTTCGAATTTTGAGCAGCCGTTCTCTCTTTACACCTCATCTTTTGTGTCTTTTTCCAAAGAGGTTGTACGTATGAAGACTCCCTCGTGCGAATTCTTTTCTTTTAAACGGAAACAAAGTGATGTACTGAAAAGACTGTTGCTCAAAATACAACGAGACATAGAAATCACATAATTGAAAGCCGTTGTTCCACATTCTAATTATCTTGCACCGTTTTCCATTTTCTACATTCAACTTTTTTGTGCCCCATCAAAGACTGATCATCCTTTCTGGTGTTAGTTGAACTTGTCTACCTTCAGAGGTGAAAAAAATTAAATTTACCATGCAGATTTTTATGTCCACTAAATTATATTATACCAGTAAGTAAAAGGTGAATTTAGCTTTCAGCCTTTTTTTTCTTTCTTTTGCTTTTTTATTTTCCCTCTTTTTTTATAGCTCATTTAATAACTAATTGGCTACCAAAGGGGTTATTTCTTGCAGTGAGTAGCATTGAATTTCTCTCCTATTTTTCCTTCCCGATTCGCTACAATCATTATTCCCCTTTCGATTGCTACCTACATTTTTTCGTAACGAGAACCTCTGACTCTAAAGCTAAAAGAACCCAATGCCATCCTCATTAACTCTTCATTTAACAAACTACTCTTGACCTCATTCAAACTCAACTTTTCACTAGAATAGATATAGTTTAACGATTCTACCAACCTTACTCAATTATCAGGCAAAGAACTAAGAAGCAATAAAGCTTGCAACTCATCATTTAAAACCACCTCCATTGATGATAATTGATTCAGTATGCTTTGCATCTGACTGAAATGACTGGAAATTGAAGAAGTACCCCTTCATATTTCAGGTTCATGAGCTTTTTTACCAAGAAAAGTTTGTTCTCATTCGTTTTTCTCTCGTACAATTCTTCTAATTTCTTCCACAAAGAATATGCTGATGTCTCATCTGAGATGTATTGGTACAGAATGTCATATACCCTCAAAACGAATATACGCAACAGTTCTTCTGTTCAATAAGTTCCAATCTTCTTTTCTCATATTTTGTGGTTTGCTTGACTCACCATTAATAGGAGCCTCCAGGTTGTTACCGTAAAGAAGATCTTCCATTCTTCTTTTCCATATATGCCATTTTGATCGATGAGCCATCTAAACTGAACATCCAACTTGAGTCCAATTCCATTACTACGTGATTCCACCCACAATGATTGATTGATACCAATTGTTGGAGTTGAAAATACACATTCTGAGTAGCTTGACAAGAGGAGAAATATAGTGTGGAAGTTTTTTTCCCCCTCTCAGGATTTTCCCCAGGGTTCTCTTCGCCATATTTTAGTTTTTTCCTCTGCCGTTGGCGCGTTTTTATTTTTTTTCTCTTTCCTATTTTCGATCTTTAAGAAGAGTAAAGTTAGGCCGTAATGGGAACTTCATAAACATGAGTCTAAATGAGGTGGAATACTTCAAGAAGAGTACACATCAATTACCGTTCATTTAGACTCATGTTTCACCTTCTTTAATATATATGTACGTTCTCTCTGTTTGTGCAGTGCTAAAACTACCAAGTGGAGAGAGCAAACCTTTGCCATTCCTATTGACATTAGTACCACCACTTATCCTATCATTACTTGACCCAGAAATATTTTTCAAATCATTGGACTTGGCTGGCACATATGGAGGTAAAATATTTGACAAAATGATCTCTGATCTATCTTTTCTCATCGTTTTATTTTCAAACTTTGACAATAAAGAAAATCATGTTGTTCACTGACTGATTCCATTCATGTTCTAGTGTTGCTGCTGTTTGGAATTATTCCAGCTGCAATGTCGTGGTCAGACCGGTATTCGAAACCACCCCCATCAGTGAAACTACCGGAGGTGGTTCCCGGAGGAAGGTTCACTCTTGCGCTCGTGATCGGAGGTGCTGGATGGGTAATTTTCTCAGAACTGTTGGAGAACTTAGGGCATCTATGAACTTGGAGGAATATTTGTTCATCTCCTTACAAACCTAACTTCAAGTTCACAATTCATAGGTATTCACACCATTGAAATTTTTTACCGAATATAAATGCTTATGTGCTGGTGAAAGGAGGTAAATATAATTGTTTATCTAAACATGTTATTCATATTTCATGAATATATTTGTAATTACAAACTTAGTACGGTTGCAAATATAGAAATTAAATTCAAAGTATCAGAGCTTATATAGCAACATTTTTTTAAGAAATTGTAAATATAGCAAAATTTGTCATTGTCTATCCATAGTAAAATCAATCCTTAGTAGATCTTGTTATATTTAAAATGATGTTATACATTCGATTATTATTTATAAAATGGCCATCGTTCTAATATCTATTCTAATAATAATAAATAATAAAAAAAGAATTGTATTGAGCAATCATTCTTTAATAATTTCGTTATACTTTTTATTAGTTTTTAGAAAAAACTAATTTGATTAAGAAGAAACTGTTTGTATTCCACTTGAAATCACTTTCAAATGGACTTTATTCCCTATTGCTTATCTTATTTTGAGAGATTAAACCATGGATTGTTCTTAAATTAGATGATAATATTTCTTTCTTTAAGAAAAGAACCCCCACCGACTCTTTTTGACTTTTGCATTTTAGACTTCTTGTTATTATTTTTTATAATAAATAACGCGAGGGCAGCTCAATGAATTTAAAACTTAAAAGCAGAAGCAGCCTCCTCAATTCAAAAGTCATTGTAGATTACTTCCTTTGCCTCCTCCTTTCTTTTAATTACTATTTTGCTATTTAAATTTTGTATATTGTTCTATTTTGGGAAATTTCCAAAAATAGGCCAAAAATGGAGTAGAAAATGAGTTTTAGGATTGATTTTAAAAAAGTTGAGATTTAGGACAAATTTGGAGTGAAATGTCCAAAATACCCTTATTTCTTTTGGCTTTTCTTCACACACTTCTCTTCCAACCTCTTTTCAACATAGAATACGTAAAAGGAAAAAGAAAAAAGAAAAGCCCATTTGCAGTTCTTCTCCTTTCTCAAAAGTTTGTCAACTTTCCGCTTTACTCCGGTGTCGTTCATCCTCTACTCCGGTGAACATCTCACGCACTGTGGTTTGTTTTATTTTTATTTTTTAATCTGAATCGTGTTGTGTTATATGTATATATATTTGCATCTTAAATGTATAAATTAAATATAATTTTTAATTGTTTCAAGTTGATTTAGGGTTGTTTTAGAGTTGTTTAAAAGGATGTTAGCAAGTTATTATTATTATTTTTTTATCTCGCAGGCATCTCGCAGGTTCTTAAATTCAAATGTTTAATCTCAAATGAATTGATTTAGGGTGACTTTTAGTTGTTTTTTGTATCTCGCAGTATCGTAAACATCTCGCAGCTGTCAAACTTTAAATGTCCAAGACTGAATTAGTCATATACTTATTTAGGGTGTGACTATGCACGTTTTATTTAGTGTTTAGCTACTGTTTTTTAATTTCGCAAAATAAGTCAATAAACTTTTTTTATGTGATATGTCAAATTCTAACTTGAAATCAGTTTTTGCAGCAATGGTTTAAGAATGTCACATGTTCGGATGTTAGTGCGTTACGGTGGTACATGGGATGATGGACGAAGAAAATACGAAGGAGGCGTGTTAAAAGACATTGTTGTCAGTAAAGAAATAACACATAAAGATTTACAAACAGAATTATATGACCTTGCAGAAGTTGACCCTACAAAGTTCGACATAATGATAAGATGCATATATGAGATAAAAGTGGAACACGAAGCTTCTCCATTTGAGTTAAGCAATGACCGTGATTTGAAGTTTTATCTTCTTAATGAAAATCCATTAGAGGTCCCTTTATACGTCTCATTTGAGCCTAAAAGCAATCAAAGCAAGAAAGTGTTAAGCAAAGATTACAATTCAGTATTTGGGAGCAACCAAGCTCATAACTTAAACCTTCATTCTCCAATTGCAATGGATACATTAAATGAGAATGAAGTTCATGTTCGTGAAGTTGAAGTTGGCTTGTGTGATAACATGATAGGGACCACTTCGGCTATATGGGAATCATATGAGTCATATGATTCAAAAGTTGATACTTTTACATGGGAGCCAGTTGAGATGAATAGTGAATCATTTGACATCCCACAACATAGAGATGCTCCTACAAAAGATTGCAAAGGAAAATCTAAAGTTCATTACAGCTCTTCTAGCCGAAAGTTGAAGATAGAAAGGAGTGATTGGTCCGAAGAAAGCTCTACAAGTGAGGAGTTGGATGTAGGACAAATATTGCAAAAGAGATTTGTCAATGAGATTAAGTGTCTTGGCGATGAATTTTTTTTTTTTTTCAGTTTGTAGTAAAAAAGTCTACAAAAGAGGTTCTTTTTGTTAGATGCATTGACAACAAGTGTGGTTGGAGATTGCGAGCGATGAGATTGAAGGATTCAATTATATTCAAGATTAAAAAATATGTCAAAGTTCATTCGTGTTCTCTTGAGTTTTTGAATCGTGACCATAGGCAAGCAAAATCTTGGGTTGTTGGAGAATTAATAAAGTCAAAATTCAAGGGAGTTGGTCATCTATACAAACCACGTGATATCATAGAAGACATGAGGCAAGACTATGGCATAAATATGAGTTATGAAAAAATATGGCGTGCTAGAGAAAATGCGTATGAACGAGTGCTAGGGTGTCCTGAAGAGTCATATAATCTATTGTTTAGATATGGTGAAACTCTCAAACTTGCAAATCTAGGTACAATATTTCACATGGAATTTGAAGATAATCGTTTCTTCAAATATCTTTTTATGGCTGTTGGTCCATGTGTTCGAGGATTCTTAAACTGCATTAGACCGATTATAGTCATGAATGGAACATTCTTAAGAACAAATATTGGGGTCAATTGATAGTTGTCGTTTGCTTGGATGGTAACAATCAAATTTATCCTCTTGCCTTTGGAGTGGTGGACAGAGAAACAGATGCTTCAATACAGTGATTCTTAGAGAAATTGAAAGGTGCAATAGGGGAGGTGCCTAATCTAGGCTTCTTAGAGAAATTGGTATGTAGTATTAGTTTTATACTTGCTTGGTTTGTGCTTGAGTTGTTTGCATGATCACGATGTAAAAAAAGTTCCTTGTTTTAATGCAGGTGAAAGATGATCATAAAAATGTTTCCTGAGTTGTTTGCAAGATCACTAAAGTCATCTCTCTAACAAATCTAATTTGAAGACTTTCCTTCTGCAACTTGAAGACTTTCCTTCTCTTTTTATTTATCCTACTTTGTATTTTTTTATTCTCTAGATATAGTTTGGTTTTGATTACCACCTTTTGGTTTTGGTTATCAAAATCAATGTGAACATTTTATAGAATATTTACTTATTGTGGTTTTTTTCACGATGTTTGTATTACTTTGCGTGTAACAACCATTTTATATGGTATTTTTTTTCACGATGTTTGTATTCTTTCCCCTTTCCCCCCTTAAAAACAGAAGCTTTAATCATAGTTTATGAAATGCATCAACAAATGGAGAAGATAGGTATAACTTGAGTAATGACTAGTGACTAGCTGGAACATAGAGTAACCAAAAGAAACACAAATATGATTTGAACAGTGAAGGTTAAATAACATATCTCTGCAACACTGTGTTCATATGATACAAAAATTTAGTTAAAGTAACATGCAGAAAAACTTAAGGTCTCTTCAGAAACACCTAGATATTCCTTGAGGCAAAGACGTTGCATTTCTGTTTAATTGATTGGGCTACTGGAGTCTGGCTGGCTTATGGTGCAGACTGTTTATCTTGTTGTTGTTGGACATTAGCAGATTCTGCTGCAGAAGGTTTTCCTGTCACTCCTTGCTGCAGAACGTTGTGTAAAGAATTTGTTTGAGGTGGAGGTCCAGGCAGCTTTACTACAAAAATTAACATAAAATATCATGCTATTGCAATAGATTTTGTAGAAACTTCAACACCTAAATTAATTATGGATGGTTTCATTTCTTTCTCTAACCAAACCCAGAATCTCTAAAGCTTTGCTTCCATAATCCATAGCAGTAGCCCCTACAAAAAACAAATAACCTGTGTAGTCTTCATATTATCAAAATACAAGATAACCACATCTCAAATGATGTTTATGGGATTGTACATACTGCACAGTTGAAATTTTTTCCAAAAGAATAAAATAAAATTTCAAACCATAAAATAACAATGGTATTCATTCCATTACATAAATCTATTTATGTACATAGTTCGCAACATATACGAAATACAATTCCTTCAAAATTTGCAACTACAAGTCAATACATAGGAGTGTTGGTCCATAGTTGAAATGCCAATTGTTTTCTAAAATAAGACATGTTTTCTTGACATAATGTAGCTACATCTAAACCAGAAGCTTCGTATTCGAAATACTTAATGGTAAATACACCACAATCACTATTGTTGCGAGTGGAATGGAGTCAACAATTACAAGTGGCTAAGGTTCCTTGTGTGTTGATGATCCACCTCTCCTAGCAAAGAATCCAATAGTATCTAGCAAATTTGGCACCATCTCTCGAATAGGCATTAATATGCTTCTCATATCTTCGGCACTCGTAATCAACGGAAGCGAATCCCATACCTTGACTTGACAACTTACCAAGTCCAAGCATAATAGAATCCAATGATTGCCATGGATATTGAATGGAGAGTAAATGTAATCAACATTCGCCCAAGGATCTTGAAAGTCTTGTTTTGATCCGACAACATAGTCAACCAACCGATACTTCTCCTACCAATTGAATAGGCTCTGTTGGAGAACTCCATAGACCCGTCATGATATTAAACTCTCTCCTACCAAAAGTGCACACAACTCCCCCTATCATGAAACTGATATGATCATTCCCTTCATCTTCCACCTCCCTTAACAATAAGTAGTGGATGAGTGGCCCATTAAAGACTATATTAAGATCCAAAAAGTGGCCAAACTTTGTATTTCTAAATAAGGTTAATTGATCCGGTTTCAATTTAGCCTTTATATTACGCGTAGTATTTTCTAAATGAGATAAATTTCTTACTAAAACCTGAAAATGATGAGAAGGATCAATCTTGTACATGGGTCCGTCAGTTGATGTCGAAGTCATACTGAAGCCTGCACAAAAAATAAACAAATCAAATATAATTGCATAAGAGACTTACTAAACATGGATGCATTGAAATTTGGATAAGTGTGAGATAAAAAAAATTAAAGGCTAATAAACTTGCTAACTCTAAACCCTTAAAGCCCAATAAACTAGCTAAACATGCATTCTAAACAGTTTAGGAATGGTAGCACTCTCATTTTGAAACTTCTACTCAAATTTTGGTAGGTGCGAGATACATGCAAGATAAGTGCGATATAAGATATTATGGCTCAATAAACATACATAGGACCATTATAAACATGCATTCTAAAGGGTTTAGGAAGGGTAGCATTCTCATCTTGAAACTTCTACTTAAATTTTGGTACGTGCGAGATAGATGCGAGATAAAAAATTAAAGGCTAATAAACTTGCTAACCCTAAACCCTTAAAGCCCAATAAACTAGCTAAACATGCATTCTAAACAGTTTAAGAAGGGTAACATTCTCATTTTGAAACTTCTACTTAAATTTTGGTAGGTGCGAGATAAAATATTACGACTCAATAAACATACATAGGACCATTCTAAACGGTTTAGGAAGGGT
>CM046884.1:10121144-10366599 GCA_025688845.1 Cucumis hystrix
CCCAATAAACTAGCTAAACATGCATTCTAAACAGTTTAGGAAGGGTAGCAATCTCATTTTGAAACTCCTAGTGAAATTTTGGTAGGTGCGAGATATATGTAAGATAAGTGCGAGATAAAATATTATGACTCAATAAACATACATAGGACCATTCTAAACGGTTTAGGAAGGGTAGCAATCTCATTTTGAAACTTCTACTCAAATTTTGGTATGTGCGAGATAGATGCGAGATAAAAAAAATTAAAGGCCAATAAACATTTTACTAAAATGAGATTGCTAGTGAGGGGTTGACAAGTTCATAAGAGAGGGGTTGACAAGTTCATAAGAGGCTTACCATAGCAATAAACATGTGAAAGGACATGCTAAATAAACATGTGATAGGGGGTTGACAAGTTCATAAGAGGCTTACTAAATCAAATTGCTTGCACTCCTAAACATATATTGTAACACCTTTACTAAAATGATTAATAGTAGGAGAAAAGCCTACAATTCTTATGTTTAGGAACAAAACTCATTGAATCATTTGTCTTCAAATTCTCTCTAACAAATGAATCCTAAATAAACTGGTTTGACATAGGACAAATTAATATGGGGAGCTGCTTGGTTATACAAGGCAACAAAGATTGTATTTTATTGGAACTACATCACTAAAAACATCAACAAAGTAGAGAACAACAATGCAACTTTTGATTATAATAATGTGATTAACTCTAAAAATGATAATGTCTTTCAACATTGTTCTACTGGTAGCTTTGTTGAGTTTAGATGGGATACTAAATATGCTGGAATTCATGTTCTAAACTCCAAGGTATGTATATATATATAGATATATATATATTTGTAGCATGCACATATATAATAGATTATTAACCCAATTATCTATTATTACAGTACATTGCAAAGGAAATGGTTCTTCGTCCAATATGTTTATTAATTATATGGTTCTTCTTCCTAAAAACAGAATTCATGTTCCCACGACTCTCTATGTGTGTGCCTATAGGACATATGCATTTCTTCTCTACAAATTTAATGGTATATCTAAAATGTGCCCAACAAAAATTTCATATCTCAACAGACAACTTAAACAAGAATGATTTATAAAAATAAAAAAATAAAAAAAAAAACAAAAAAAAAAACTCAGATTTTATTACTCACCTGACTTCAAAGAGGATGGATACGACACTGCCAACGGAGAGGAGTGGAGAAGAAATGGAGAAGTCCGGTGAAAACAAAGCTGAAATCGGAAAGGAGTGGAGAAGCGTTCACTAGAGTTGAAGTCGAAACTAAAACAGAGAGCTGTGGAGAAGAAATGGAGAGGTTTGGTGAAAACGAAGTTGAAATCGGAAAAGAGTGGAGAAGCGTTCACCAGAGTTGAAGTCAAAACTAGAAAAAGAGAGTCGTGGAGAAGAAATGGATGGAAGAGACGTTCACCGGAGGCACCGAAGTTGAAGGAAGTGTAGAAGCGGGAGAGTTCAAAAGCGGAAGAGTTGAAGTTGAAGTTTTTTTTTTAATGTTGTTTTGTTTTTAGGTTGAAGAAAAGGAAAAAGGAAAGAGGAAAGGGGGAAATTAAATAAGGATATTTTGGTCATTTCATTCCAAATTTGTCCTAAATCTCAACTTTTTTAAAATCAATCCTAAAACTCCTTTTCTACTTCATTTTTGGCCTATTTTTGGCAATTTCCCTTCTATTTTTGTTCATAAACATTTGGATATGTCAATCCTTGAATTTTTAAAAAGAGTTTATTTCGATTTATGTTATTAAGATTTTTTCAATACTCTAATAAAATAATGAGATCACTTCTATATTTAGATGAATACGTTACTTTAAAAAAAAAGTAATTGTCTTCAATATTTTGATCATGCAACTCATCCATATACAAATTTTTTAGTGTCTTAAGTTTGGTATATTTTGTAATTTATTGAGTTTTTCTCTCTCTTTTCCTTCCAATTCTTTCTTCTTTTTTGTGGTTTTTTTAGTGCCTCAAGTTTGGTATATTTTGTGATTTATTGGGTGTCTTTTTTCTTTTCCTTCCAAATCTTTCTTTTCTTTTTCTGTGGTTTTTTTTAGTGCCTCGAGTTTGGTATATATTGTGATTTATTGAGGTATTTTTTCCCTTTCAATTCTTTTTTTTTTCTTTTTATGTGGTTTTGTGATTCATGAATATATATCTACAATTTCATAGAGTTTATTCGATACACGTGTTGTACTTTTTTTTTGTTTATTTTATCTATGGATGTTAGTACCAATATGTCAATTCTATTTTATTTTTTTATTCTACTCTAATTGCTTTAAAATTTCTCTTTGAGAAAAGTATAAATAAGTGGTGGGGGAGCTTAAAGGGGATGCGAGAGATTTAAATTCAATTAGAAAAAAAAGAACAAAAATAGTTTTTTAATTTGGTTTATTTGATTCAAGTGTGTTGATTGTATTTCTCAGTTAGCATAAGAGATTTTTAGAGAATAAATTAACAAGATTTATTGGTTATTTATCAACTTAATCAATATCATAAATTTAGAGCTTAATTAACAAAATATAGAAGTCATGAATTCTAACACGGACTAAACTAAGCTTTTTTTCACAAGTTCGAACACCAAAACACTTTTCAAAGTTTAAAGATCAAAATAGAACCATATCCAAATTTTAAAGACCAAAATAGAATTTTAACCACAAATAAACTTCAAAAAATAAAAATTCATAATCAAAATGTTGCTTGCTTAATTTTATTCAATAAGATATCAATTATCATTTCGGATTTGTAGTCACCATCTCTTGTTTGACCATGAAGAAGGAAAAGATAAGGTAAGTACATGATATTTCTTCCAGAAAATACATATATTATGCAATTGCCACATAATTCACAACAACTATTGATATTTTGATAATAAATATCCATACATACTCCATAAGCTTACAGAATTTATTTAAATCAAAGACACTACACATCAAACCAAAGGATTTTGCTCCATTCGTATTCCACGCATCATCGTGGATTTTAGGAACCTAAATTTCAAAAACACATCACATTTAGAGGGTGTCACACAAATCCAAGAACTTGTCCAAAAATTTACACTAACTAAACATGTTCTATGAAGAGCAAAAGATTTAAAACAAAAAACTCAGATACAAACCCCCTATACTTGTTATCAAGCAAGCAAATGTATAGAGGTAAATGTTGTAAAAGGAGTTAATACAACAAATAGAAGTATCAGCATTTGAACCTCCGACTAAAAAATGACTGCATGCTAATATTACAGTTGATACATAACATCATTGAACCTCCTACTGAAATTTGTATACAGATTTATGAAATTGTAGCATTAGAATCAGGCTTTAGAGTTGATTCGACATGCGTATTTTTTATTTTTCAATGGATTTACATCTTTCATTAATGGAAATTTTTTGATGTAGTGAGTAATAACTCTGATTGTTCGCTGTTCAAGAATTCTGGTTTAGGCAGTTCATACCATCAAAACATTATGTATGGATCCAAACAACATAAATCAGATCAACTTCACACAAAATTCCTTCCTCTCGTTGGACTTAAATTCGTTATTGGCCAACCAAACTCTAATTTGGTCTCCTTAAATAACTTTTTTGTTTTCGTTATTGTTTATAATCATTTCTCACTCACAAGTTTCTATTATGTGTAATCTATTTTTTCTTTTTAATTTTTTGAAACTTGTATTTATCTTTAAAAACTTGTCTAATCTTCAAATGTGTTTAAAAAAATGTGAAAACTACATCAAAGAAACGGTGAAGAACCACCAAGCATAATTCTAATAACACAAAGACTAAAAACGAAATTATCATGGCTTTTAATTGAGCAGGCAAAGGAGGCATTTTATGTACATTAAAATATAGTATTAGATGCCTAAGATGTAGATTTTGAAGTATCATGATAATGCTTAACAGTTTGATGGTTACCTAGCAAACTAAGCAGAGGAGCCCACAGAGCCATCACCAACAAGCTTGAACTCTTGAAGCTGCTTAAAATTTTGCCACTGCTTGACCCAGATCTTGGCTTCATAAACCTTCTTCTGACCTCCCTCAGTTACCTCAACAGTTATGTAATAAACTGTGCCAGCGACCACCTGCTCCTTCACCTTCACAACCTTGCTGAATTCCAGAAGTGAATTCTGCACACATAAATGATTTCAATCAGAACTTTTTGATTACCTGATATCTGCGGCAAAACTATTCGATACGACCGTCGCAGTAACGATGACTCTTAAGGATCATTAGATGTGACTTCTAAATTTTTTTTTGTTTTTCCTAATAACTCCTAGAAAAGATTACAAATTCAAGATTCCTTTGCAAGTTTTCCAATCCTACATCTAACTGTCTTATGTCTGGCCGGTATTCCTCATAACACAACTTATCTAATTCTATAAAATTATGTTGTTTAGAAAACTTGTAGGACAATAAACACGGTCATTGTTTAATTACAATGTAGCTATCCCATCGAATTGGTGCCCCAATCCAGAGCACCTATCTTTCCCCAACCCAAGGATTGGATCTAGAAGACATCGATAATTTTTTCTTATTAATCCCCTGCAATTTATACAAAAAGGAGCTATCATGGGAAAGTAAAATTGCAAGACTTAAATCCCAATCCAACCCATTATTCTTCCTGTTCATTTGAAAAGCAATACAGAAATCTTCGTTGTCAATTGAAGAAAATGACCATCCAGTATCCACAATCAACACGAATATACACATAAGAGCACAAAAATAGAAGGGTACATAAAGGCAGAAACCACAGATCATTAGGGATAAAACAAAAAAACAAAACAGAACCCAATTAAGAAATAACAAAATGGAATAGGAAAAAGAAAACCAAACCTCTTTCTTGTTGTGTTCGTCAACAGCAAAACGAGCAAGTTCATCAACCTCGATGCTGTTCTCGTTTGAAGGGACTTCCTTAATACCTCCAACAGTAGCCATTAGGATCTCTTCAGTTAAAAATCAGAGAGAGATTGATGGATTGATGGATTGATGAATTGGGTTCTTCCTTGGCATTCCAAGGCTTCCATTTTATAGAAATTAAGAAGGGTGAGAAGCATTGATTGGTCTGAAGAATCGTCATGGACGACCTCCGTGAATAATGGAGCGTGACGAACACGCTCTCTCTTTTTCTTTCTTCTTTGCATTATACTATTGGTTTTTTCTTTATTTCTTTCTTCTTTCTTTTTTTAATAAATACATCAAGAGGAAAATATATATATATATATATATATATATATATATATATTATATATATATATTTTATTTATTTATTGAGTGGGACCAAGGGCTGGCCCATCCAATGAATAAATTGTTCCCTTTTTTTCTCTTTCAATAGAACCATTGGTCTGAGAGATTGGAATAACTCGTATTTACGTTTTCAAAATAACAAAATTTTACAGAGTTATTTTTTAAAATAGTAAAATAAATCAAAATATTTACAAGTTATAGTAAAATTTTAGATTCTATCAATATAGTCACTGATAGACTACTATTGCTACAGCATATCAGTAACTATCAATAATAGAATTTAAATTTTTTGCTATAAGTGGTAAATATTTTGTAAAATTTGCTATTTTTGAAAATTTCTCAATTTTATATTCAATTTCACATTAGAAGCTAACATTTTAGCTATATTTTGTAAATATTTTTTTTTATCATTTTATTATTTACGATAATTTTTTTGAAAAATTATTGTAAATGACACACTGGTTAAAGTGTTTACAAAATATAAATGGTAGACACAGATAGAGTGTATAGTGTCTATGAATGCACTATCTATCGTCGTTTATTAGGGATAAAATCTAAAATTTTAATGTCACTTAAGCTAAATTGTTGTAGTCAATGAACAAATTATTTCCATCTCCTAAACACGGGACTAAAATGATTTTATGTTTTTATAATTATCTAAGATTTAGTAACAATTGTTTGTGTTTTTTGTATTTATTTTTTTTCAAAGAGGAAAAAGTACAAATTAAACTTTAAAGAGAGTCTTTTTTTAGATAAAAGTTGAATGGGAAGCAATTTCATGGATATTAAACCATTGTATATCAATATTTAAATTAAAAATGGTAAATATAGCAAAAGTTTATCGTCAATTTCTATCGATAATTGATTATTATAATCTATAAGTGATAAACCTCAACGTAGGAAAAATAAAATGACAAAATTTCAAGTTTAGGATTGTATTATAAAAAGTTACTTCTAAATATCAATTAAGTTTTTGGAAGTTTCAAATTTATCGAGAAATTCATTAAACATTAAACGTAAGATTAGAAGTTTAAAGATGTGCCATAATTAACAGTTGTAAAACATCAATGAGGTTTAAATTTCTAAAACTTATAATTCAATAATTTAGACTTTAATTAAATGTTTGAAGCTAAGATTTAAATGACACTTTTTTTGAGTTATTTACACAAAGCTCTTGGTGTGTAGTGTAGTGAAGTTGTTTTACTAAGAAACGTATGAGTTTCTTTTCCCTTTTAATTAAGCCAATTCAAATGTATCAATTAGGTGGTTGACCTAATTAATTATAATTAGTTTTGAAGGACTGGTTTGGTATGATTTTCGTTTGCGTTTTTTTTTTAATAAAGAAAATTATAACAGTGTGTTGTTGTCGAAATTCAAATAAGAAAACACATATCTTAACTTTCATACAATATGATGTTTGCTACATACACTTCGATGTTATAAGTTAGAGAGTGAAAGAATGTGGAAGCTAGAGAGTTTAGTAATGGTGTTTGGTTCCCTCATGCCGAGTTATTATGATGCATTTATAGAGGAGGTTGGTGTGTTCTTTTTCTGTTTCTTTTCAAAATTTTGTTATTTGATAACCCAATAGCCCGTAGGATCCTATGAGAGGTTCCTGGACTCGAGGACACCCTATGCAAAAGTTGGGCTTCTTACCCTTATAGGTCGAAACCAAGGAGGTGACATTGGCTTCAACCTCCAAGGTCAAGGCCAAGAAGAAAGTTGAGCCAAAGGCCTAACTAGTGCCCTAATGAGCCAACTAAGCTCTTCGCTCTTGAAGATTGAGGTCAACAAGGACCCAACTCCTTCTCTCTTGGCTCGTTACACTCTTGTTTTGAAAAAATAGATACGAGAACATCAAACCATTAACTAATATTGATTATAAAAATATCTTAAAACTTTAAAAAGTTGCACTAATACTTTTATCCTTATTTAAAAATAAAAAAAAATCCACTGTTAATGCAGTGATCAATTAATTTGAATTTTCTTAAACTTAAAAGAATCTATTTTAAAAGAAATGATATGGATAGCTTTTTTTCAAAATAGATAGTCTCAATTTCATCTCACTTCCCAAATTCTTGCACTAATTTGTCACAACAAAATATAAACAAAAACTTGAAGTTAATGCAAAAATCTCACAAAATTTCGAAATACCAATCTCACTTTAGAACTTACCTAACTCAAAAAATATCCAAATATAAAAAGAACCTATTTGACTATCTACTAAGGTACAATATAGTGTTAAAATGACAACAACATTTAACTTTTTCATTTAAAGGTGTAAGGGTATTAATGCAACTTTTAAAAGTTCAATGGTATTTTTGCAACAAAAATATTTTATTATTTAGAATCATCTATTACCACATATTTTTATTTATTTTTTCTTTGAATTTAAGGTAGTTTTGAGAAATTTGAAATTTTTTGAAACAAATCACTAACATCAATATACTTATGAACTATTTTGAAAAGTATAATTTAAAAGTATTTTTTTAACTTTTGAAAGTTTAGAAATATCTTTGACACAAAGTACAAAGTTCAATAATGTTTTGTATAAGTTAGACATATCTTTTAGTACAACAAATTGTGAGAACATGAACTTGTGACTTCAAAAAAATGCTTGAATGATTCTAGAACAGAGTATAGCTTGATATTAAACAATACCTACTCGTTCTCTTTAATTATGTTTTTTTTTTTCATGAAGTTTCCTTCTAGTGAATTGAAAGTTCGATTCTCATTTCTAGTAGACTAAAACTCAAGTAATAATTTTGTTGT
This sequence comes from Cucumis hystrix, assembly GCA_025688845.1. NCBI lineage: Eukaryota > Viridiplantae > Streptophyta > Magnoliopsida > Cucurbitales > Cucurbitaceae > Cucumis > Cucumis hystrix. Next base: position 10,129,171 of record CM046884.1, read on the forward strand.
GGTATTTTTTACATGTATGGATTTACTTTATAGGTGTTTATAAGTAAAAAAAAATAGTTGTTTAGTTTTAGTATGACATCTCCGACTATCCAATTTAGTTCCTAACTTTTAGTAAATTTTAAATGTAGTATCCACTGCTAGTTTATATTTTTCCCAAAACTCTTTGTTATTCATTAGCTTTATACCATGAATTTTCTAAAACCATATTCATGTCTCTATATAAAATGGAACAATTACAAATATAGCAATTATAGTAAAATTTATATGTACTTGAGGACAAGAGGTTTCGAGTTCAAATTCTTCTATCCCTAATTTGTACTAAATAAATTGCAAATATAGAAAAATCTATTAGAATTTATCAGAAATAAATCATAATATATTAATCTAAAACTAATAGACCGTAAGAGTCTATAACCGATATAAGTAGACTTTTTCATATTTGAATTTTTTTAAAATGTTGTTATATGCTCGATTAATCATCCCTAAGATTGCTACTCATTATAATTATCCATATAAAAACCTATTATTATTATTAATTATTGTTTTCAAATATAACAAAATGAATCAAAACATTTACAAGTAAACGAAACTCATTCATGAAGATAATAATAAATATCGAGAGACTACTGTTGTTTATCATGGATAGAAAGTAACATTTTGTTATATTTGTAAATATTTTCAATCATTTAAAACTAATGAAAATAAAATATCTTTTTGGTCCCTAAGTTTGGGTATAGTTTCTATTTAGTTTCTAGGTTTTAAAATGTCACATTTTATTCTTAAGTTTTGAGTTTTATTTCAATTTAGTCTCTATATTTTAAAATTGAGTTTTGTTTCAATTTAGTCTTTGAATTACGATATTTACATTCTAACCTCAAATTTTCACTAAATACTTATCTTTCGTCTTTTGTGTCAACATTCACATCAATGCTTGAAAGCGAGTATCCAATGACTAGTTGAAGTTAAAAATTTAGGATTTGTTTGGTAAATAATCTGAAAACAGAATTCGAAAACAAGAAATTCATTGAAAACATAATTATATTTTATGCTTTCAAATTTGTGTTTGGTAGAATATCCAAAAATTGAATTTTAATTTTAAAAAATGTTTAAATGTGTTTCCCATTATATATTTATAAATTATAAAACCAGTCTTACTCATCTGCTGAGATTTATTTAACAATAAACTATTATTAAGTTATTTATGAATATAATTTACATGTTCAAAACATGGGTTAAATTACCATTTTAGTCTATATTGTTTGGAGAAAGTTAAAGTTTAGCCTATAATTTGATAAAATATCATATACAGTCCTTGTGATTTGACAACCTTCATAAATAGTACATATGAACGAGACTATTTTCTATGATTTTATCAAACCAAAGTAACTAAATTATAGTCGTAAATCACTGAGACTAAATTCTATCATTCTAAACCATAGATATCAAAATTTTAATTTAACCTAAAAATTTATATAATTGTTATTTTGTATTGTTGTATAATTTATAATACATATTACATTTTTATAACATGACATATTGTATTTTTCAATGATTTTATATATATTTAATATAATTATGCTTTTTAACATGTAAAATTCAAATTCTAGATACAATAAAAGAATGAGTCTTTTAAAAAATATAAAATATTTACAATAACAATTTCGAAAATAGAAAAAGTCCACATGCCCACAATAAAAATACAAAAAATGCCTCATTATGGGCATCCAATGCTAGTTGGGCACATAATATATTTGCTAAAGAATCGTTTAGATTTAGACTGTTTTTTCAAAAAAATTAGGTACAATTGTTTAGGTTTGATTGTTTAAATTTGAAAAGAAAGGACAAAACTGTAATATTTAAAAATGTCAAACTTCATGCTAATCTTTTAAATTTTCATTTTATTATCGATATTGAATATGTTTATGAAAATTAACTATAAAAAACCAAATTTTTTTTTCAAAATTTGTACTACTTAAACCACAAAATCAAAAAACAATTTTTCAAAAACAAAATTTAGATTTTTCTTTGACAACACATATGCCCAACAAAATCTAAAAATTAAAATGGTAATATTTTGATATTTAATGACTAAATTAAAACAAAAAAAAAAACTTAAGAACTAAACGTGTAAGACATGGCGTAATAAAAACAATAACCAAAATCTAGAACAAAAATATATTTCAAAATAAATTTATTAAAGGTGAATTAAATAATTAGATACTTTGAAATAACAAATTAAATTTCTATTGTTAATATTATTATTACAAATTTCCACTTGAGAGAGTTATTTTTCCAAAAGAAGAACAGAAAAAGAGAGAAAAAAATCGAAGAGGAAGAAGAGAAAAAAAAAAATTCCCATTGTCGAGCGAAATCGATTTCGCCGGAAGCTGAAGAACTTCCCCACAAACACTTCACCTCTCTCCATCTACATACATGGATTTTCAGGTGGTAGTGTTAGCCGGCGGCACTTCAAAGAATCTCGTCCCTCTCGTTTCCAAGGTTTTTACTCCCAAACCATTTCTTCATCCATCAATAATTCTCCTTAATTCATCTCAATTTTCTCACCAACTCAACAATCTGTACTTTTAAATTTCCTATTTTTCTTATGTTTTCCTCGATATGACTAACGGGTTTTTACTTATAGGAGCTTCCCAAAGCACTGCTGCCGGTGGCGAATCGTCCGGTCCTCTCGTACGTCTTGGAGCTTTTAGAACTCAGTAACCTTAAGGATATCATTGTTGTATGGTTCTTTTTATTACTCGAATGTGTACTCTTGCATTTTCCTTTTTGGGGTATAGGTTTTTTATTTTTATGTGTTTTGATGTGCATGAAGGTGGCTGAAGGTGAAGATGTGGCTCTTCGGATAGGGAGTTGGATATCAGGGGCTTACGACGAACGTCTACGTGTAGAGGTATTGAGCTGTTTTTGTTTGATTGAATTGCTGGATGAAAAATTGGAACATGAGGTTGCATTTTTGCACTCATTTTCCCAAAGTAGAGGATAATTAGGGCGTGCGTTTTAAAAAACTAGGATAAATGACGATCCTTATAGTTTAACGTTAACCTTTGCATTCCCCCGGAATATATTAGTATATGATATTCACGTGTTATCCTTTAACTATGCCTTTTGACTTGATTTTAGGTCCCGACTCACCATTCATGGACTAACCCCTTGCTAGAACCCTTAGGCTTTTGGGACATATGCTTCCAGAATTCAGTGACCGAATAAAAGATGGTAATGTCAATATTTATGGATTAAATGCGAGGATTTGGCAAAGAATGTTTAGTTTCTTTCTTGCTGGCAATAATCTATTGAGATTAGAGTTTCTAAGAATTCGACATCCTATGTCACTAGTTGAAGGGGTATTTAATGGGCGAACTTCAACTTCTTCTGAGGCATGCGTAGCCTCTGGTTTGAAACTCCATCTGTGTTAACGGTTTGTTGTGGAAAACATAAAAGAATTCAGTTACGTGTCTTCCATGGATTTGAAAATTTGTGAAAAATTAACTCTCAGAGGAAAAATGAAAAGGCGGAAGATTCACGGTTGGCCAAATTGGTAGTACGCTTTGGTTCTCATGGAGGTTCTTGTTGGCAGACTCAATTCTAGAGCTGGAGACCTTTCAAGGGATTTTACTTGCAAGTCCTTTCTCTATCTTCACAATAATGGTCTAACATTGCAGGCCTTTAGATTTTAAAAGTACAGAAGTAAGTTTGGTCCTTTGTGTGCTTTTTTATGCTTAGAAGCCAAAACACCATTGGTCAGATCAAACAATTACCCATTTCAAGCCAAAACACTATTGATCAGATCAAACAGTTACCTATTTCCATATCAGTCCTTGTAGTTTGGGAGATTATGGTGCTAGGTCTTTCAAACTTTCAACGTCAACTATGCATCTCCCCATAATAGATTTTCTATTATCTATATAGATTCAGATTGTTGTTTTAGAGGCAAGGCTAAAGCTCAGTTCATTTATGTTATTGTTGCTTTTTATAATAAGAAACAGTTTCATTGATTGATGAAATAGAGGGGAAAGCTCAAAAACACCTAAAGGTGAATTACAATAGAGCTCCCTGATTGGAGATTACATAAGACAGACTGTAAGAAGAAAAAGGGTTATTTGATTTACACCAAAATAAAGCTGTAGCTAAGACCCTACCCATTAAGTGATCAAAAGAAGAGGAAGCATCTCTAAAAGGCAACCATTTCTTCACCCCAAATGAGCTAGGAAAACTCTCAGTCCTTCACGCCATTATACCTTCTTGTTGGGTAATCAAGCTTAGGAGTTGTAAGAATTTCCTAGGAAAGAAAATGAAAATATGTTGATTTGATTTTCTTCTATTTTCTACCCTCTGGGTGGTCTTCTTTGTCTAGCTTTTTTTTATAATTCTCTCCCTTTGATATTCAAACCAACTTGAAATTTGTGTGTATTGTGTGTTGCAGTCACTTGTACACTTTTTTGATGAAACATGAAACACACACAGATGGTTTTTTATCCTCATCAAGAAGCAATTCATATTGCAATGATATGAGGGAAGCCTTGTTGTCCGGAGTTGGGTAACTGTAAATTTTAACATGGTTAAATGATGCAATTTGAGGGCAATTCTTTTAATGTATTTATGATCATTGTTAACTTGTGATCTGGTGTTGGACATGTGAGACCTATAGGAATTTCTAAAAAGTTGTGAATGGAGTAGCTTCAGTATTTCTAGTTAATTGGGAAAGTGGTTTATGCAGAGAGTGTATCATAATATGAGTCTGACAAATGTTCTTGTTGTATGGCAACCAGTATGGATATGCCTGGCGATCCTTGGGGTGAGGGAAAATGTAAAATGAGTTAGAGGGAATGAGTTCAAACATGGAGGACACCTACCTAGGATGTTATAATTCCAAAAGTTTCCTTGGTAACCAAACGTTTAGGGTTAGGTGGTTTTCCCACAAGGTCAATCATATTTATTTTGTATGTTGCTAAAGTGCGTTGGAAGTATTGTGTAAGTTTATTTTGCTTTCTTAGTTATTGAAAACTGAAATCATTTGATCAATTTGATGTTTGTGCTTGATTTCATGTTTTCAATGTTGATGTTGCTGCTCTACATGGCCTTTCATTTTTCCTTTTCCATTTCATTAAATTGTTTTATGAAATTAGAAAAAATGGAATGGGTTAGTGGTTATACACAAGTGACCTAGAAAGACTGCCAATTTCTATACATATTCTTCTAGTCTGTACTGGTTTCACAAAGTTTTCTTCCAGAATGATGATTTCCTAAAAGAGACAACCCCCGTTACTACCTTCAGCTACAAGGATAAAATTCAAATAGTGCAAAGAGTTCTAAATTTGTGATTTGTAGGTTACTTCTGTTCCTGAGGATGTTGGCACCGCTGGTGCACTTCGGGCCATCTCTCGCCACTTAACAGCTAATGATATATTGGTTAGGCTTGAGAACTTTAAACAGCATATGATCTGTAATTCTATGTTTATTTACAGTCACGACTCCTATGCTTTTCTGCAGGTTGTGAGTGGTGATCTTGTTTCTGATGTTCCTCCTGGTGCAGTTGCAGCTACACATAGACGGAATGGTGCTGTAGTTACTGCTCTGCTCTGCTCTGTTCCAGTCAGTGGATCTTCAGAGTCTGGATCCGCTGGTGGAAAAGACAAGACCAAGAAAGCAGTAGTCCACAACATTGTTGGACTTGATCCTACCAAGCAATTTTTACTATACATAGCATCTGGTTAGCATTTGACAGAGCATCTCCATAGAATTTTACTCAATACGTCCCCTTTATGTTATTTTTATTTCCTTCCAGGTGCTGAAATTGAGAAAGACTATAAAATTCAGAAAAGCATACTCCGTGCAGTAGGTCAGGTAATGGTCACTATCAATGTTTGACAACTATTTCTGAACTTCTAAAACTTATTTATCTTTCTGTTGATTACTATGCACTTGATTGAAGTTATCTTACCAAAACCACAGCAGACAATTTGAGGTTTCACATTTGTGAAAGTTTGAAACACTTGATTTTCTTTACTTCCGTATGAACCTATCTATCAATCATTTCATCCGGCTGAATTGCTTTTATTTTTTACAGTTTAAATTTGTTCTTCACATTTTATGAATCCAAGTTCTAAATGGAAGAATAAAACTCATTCCTGGGTTTAATTTTACTTTATCTTGTTTAATGTAGATGGATATCCGAGCTGATCTCATGGATGCATATATGTATGCGTTCAAAAGGTCCCCAATTTAATTGTCCTTCTAGTTTACTACTTCAAACATTTTACCCAAAAAAGAAGAAAAAGAAAAAGCTTATATCCTCATACATGTTCCTTTGTATTCTCTCCCAGATCTGCTTTGCAAGAGGTTCTTGATCAAAAAGATACTTTCCGTAGCCTTAGGCAAGATGTGTTGCCCTATCTTGTGCGGAGCCAGTTGGTGAGTTCGTAATGTCATAGCATATTCTATTGTATCAACAGCAAGTGCATTTGAATTTACTGAATTGGATTAATTTCTTAAATAAATGTAGAGGTCAGAAGTTTTACTGAATGGAACACCACGAACAGAAGAAAATGGGCTTGAGAAAGTTGGTTCCCATAAGATCCAAGTATTGCTGTCACAGATTCTCTCTAATTCGTCTGCTACAAGTTTCCATGATCTTTATGCGAGTGGTGCTGATGGATCTATTCCTGTTCGAAAAACACATAAATGTTGTGTTTATATTCCCCCTAGTAGTAACTATTGTGCTCGCTTATTTTCACTTCAATCATACAGCGACATAAATCGGGATGTAAGTTTATTGTATTGATTAAAATTCTCTTAACCACTTCTTGTGTTGTGTTAGTTTCTTGACTTTATTATATTTCTTTGACTGAATTTTGATTTAATTTTGTAAGGTTATTGGAGAGGCAAGTCATCTTTCAGGTTATTCTTTCTCTGCTCAAAATAACATCATTCATCCTTCTGCACAACTCGGATCAAAAACCACCGTGAGTTATAAATACTTTCATCTCTAGTTTATAACTCCAAATGTTGATACTTGCGCCATATATAGTATAGTAAAAGGATGCCAACGGAGATTCCTTAAAAGAACATTTAAAAAATATGAAAGTAATGCCTATACAAGAGCATAAAATGACCGTCATAGTAACATTTCTTTTCTGGATAAGATACAATTTCATTGATTGAATGAAATATCCAAAGATATCGATGGAGCATTAGGGCCACAATCAAAGGGCATACAAAAAATGTTTCCTATTAGCAATGAGAAAGGAAAAGCTATGACTATGTATGGCTGGTATATCAATTACACCAAGAGAGCCAAATGAATACTGTCACCATATTCTTGAATTCCTTTTGCCCCAAATCTTCCACAAAACAGCTCCGATAATGCTTAACCATAAACGCCCCTTTGCAGCTTTGAAAGGGTGGTAACATATCAGCAAACGAAGCCAACTTTGTATATCAGGAGGGAGACAACCAACCAGCAAAAAAGACATGTTGTATGGATACACTGTTCTTTTGGCAGAGGCAGCACCATTAAGACAGGAGTGTGTCAGTTCTCAAAGGAGGAATATGAGCCCACACAAAACTTAAAATCATTAGTAACATGAGCACACACAACTTAAAATCATTAGTAACATGAGCCCACACAACTTAAAATCATTAGTAACATGAGCCCACACAACTTAAAATCATTAGTCACATGAGCCCACACAATACTTAAAATAACCAAACAAGAAAGGCTTCGATCCAAAAGAGTGAATCTTTCTTAGATAGAGATGTCCAAAGAGAGACAATAAACTTAACAAGAAACCGAACTTCTTTTCAAGACCTCTAAACCCTTCTAAGAATTATAGAGTTCCTCCAAAATCCACGAACTTAAATTTTACAAGACATCTCAAGGATGAGGAGGTTACCAAGTGGGCATGGGCTTTTTTCACTCACCTCATCCCCAATATTGCTTTTGTCGAACAGATGTGATACACGGACATGGAAGCTTGAGAGAATTGGTCGTATCTCTACAAAGTCACTATACACCTATTTGGCTATCTCTCCTTCAGAAGATCCACTTTGGACAAAGACTTATTCACAATCACAAGGATATGAAGTGATCTCATCCCAAAAGAGTCAAAATCTTTCTATGGGAGCTGGGAGGTCTCTATAACTTGCCACAACACCATGGATCGTTTCTGTCCATGGTTTTGTCTTCATAGTGCTGTCTTTGCCAAAATAGCAACAAATTTATCGATCACTTATTCTTCAAATGCCCCACCTCCTCATATATTTGGTAGTAATTATTTTAAGCCCTCAATTGGTCCACGGTCTCCGAATTGGCTTCATATGCTGCTTATTGATCACCCCTTCTCAGCCACCAAGAAGCAATTATGGGTCAACATTTGATCAGCTGTCCTGTGGTAGTTATGGGAGGAAACATCTGGTGTATGCTCTTTTGTTAAATTTGATAGTGTGGGGTTCCATCTCAAAACTAATTGGCTATGAGAGGAGTAGCCCACCTATCTTATATGGAGTATGAGTTCCCTTGGTTTTTCTAACGTGGCTTTCAACTTCTCCAATATGCCCCTTCAAGATGGTGCCTCTTTGGGTTCACCTATCTTGGACCGAATACCCGTTTGGGTTTACTGGGCTTTGATACCATGTTAAATTTGATAGTATGGGGTTCCATCTCAAAACCAATTGACTATGAGAGGAGTAGCCCACCTATTTTATATGGAGTATGAGTCCCCTTGGTTTTTCCAGTGTGGGACTCTCAATTTCTCCAATACCTTTAAAAGGGAGGCTTTCATATATCCTTCAATATTTCATTCAATCAATAAAATTGTTTCTTATCCAAATTTTTTTTTTAAAAAATGGAAAAAAAAAAGAATCATTTATAGAGAAATTTTCTTTGTATTCCTGAATCAATCGTGTCTGTTCTTCAGAATGATGTTTACTTTATACTTAGTTTTGTTATATAGGTCATTCCCTTGTACTAAGTTGGAGAGTTTCAGGTGGGACCCCATTGTATGTTGGGAGAAGGTTCACAGATGGGTGACAAATGTAGCGTGAAACGATCAGTAATTGGCCGCCATTGCCGGATAGGATCCAATGTGAAGGTAATCACAGAATCAGTTATCGATTTGGGATAAAATTAAGAATTTGTTCGTCCTTACCATTCCGTCTTCTATTTTCCATACAACTAAAGTTTATAATCTGGTTTGAGGTTGTAATGTAAGAACCTTGCTAACTCTAAGTTTTACAACCCTCGTCAATACAGATCGCTAATTCGGTCGTCATGGACCATGTTACCATTGCTGACGGTTGTTCAATTCAAGGCTCGGTTATCTGCAGCAACGTACAACTTCAGGAGCGTGCTGTTTTAAGAGATTGTCAAGTAATTATCCACAATCACATCCACACTCTCTCACCCTCGGGACGCTATCGACCCATTTCCTCTCTTTGTCACCTCCTTAACATTACTTCAATTTTCCTTCCAGGTAGGAGCAGGTTTTGTGGTGACTGCTGCTTGTGAGTACAAAGGAGAGGCCTTGGCTAGAAAAGAAAAATGAAGTTAGTAAGAGACATTTTGCCTTGAAAATGAGATTTGTTTTGAAGAAAAATAAGTGTGAATTAATATAAAAATGAGGTAGATGAAAGTTTTGTTGGAAGGTAGTGAGAGTTATTATCCCCTTAAGGGAGCAGTGATTGAAATCAAATAATCACAAAGGTGTTCTTTTTCGGGCATCATTTTCTTGTATTCTTCTTGATTTAATTCCATTTGTAGTTCATATTTGATTTACATTAGACAGCATTTTACTTAGTCTAAGTATTTATGTTTTCAATTGCTTTCTGTTCTTATGAACTATGTTCCTCCCCTCCTCTAGGACTTGTTTGAGTTAACTTGAGAAAGAAAGAAGTGTTTGTCAAACACTCTCCAAACACATCCTTTTAACTTCTAAAATCTCAGCCTCTTTATTATTCAGTATCCATTGAATTCTACATTTACAATACTTTGGTGCTATGCTGCAACCATCTTATTACAATTCTTCTAGCTATCATATTAATGTTTTTCTTAATAAAAGATTTTTGTTTTGAATGAGGCTTTACTTAATCCATGTATCTCCTTTCATAAGCATAGTAAAATGAATTTTAGAAAATTTGTCACATATGAATAAATAAATTTTTTTATCCACGTACGATCTAGGTTTGCATTTAAATTCTTAAGCGTGAAATTCAAATATTTTTCTTTCTATAATTAAATTTCTTATAATTTTTTTCCAAGATTATTTTTAGGTTAAATTACAATATTAGTTAAAAAAAAATTCTTGGGTAGGTTTGTTTATATCAATATAAAAAGGAAGTTTTAAGAGAGTCGTAATGTAAAAAATTTCAAACATATTCATACCAAAGCTTGTAGGAAAATAAATATAGCTTTTACTCGATATTTAAAAAATATTCTTATTCATATTTCATATACATTTCAAAAACACAATTGAAAATTAGGATATGAATTGTGACAAACATATCAACTTTTTAATATGAAAATTAGTACTCGAAGGCTATCTAATTAGTATCACTTGCATGTTTCAATTTTCATCCACATTTTATCACATTTTTATTTTCAACTTTCTTAGAAACAAAATGATTTCTTTTTTTCTGGGTATTTTATCCAAAATCAATATTGCAATAGAAAAAGCTATGGTTTTATTGGAACTCTTAAACCCTTAAATCCTTCATCTCCACTTTCATTTGTTCATCACCCCATGAATTCCCTTAATCGCATTCAACTTCTTTCTTCAGCAAACAACAATCAAATTCTTCGACTGTTTCGCCAAATCAAACAACCCCATTTCCGTTCTTCCTTCTTCCATGGCAGATCCTTCTCCACCAGGTCTTCTTCTTCTTCCTCCTCTTCCTCCGGAGCCGGCAAGTTTATCAATGGCGACGATGAATGGAACGATACTTGGGAGTCCGCTTGGCTTCCTGAAGACCTTTCACCAAAGAACAAGGCGCCATGGGAGAGTGATGTGAACTTCCCGTCTGGAAACCCTACGGTTGTGTTTCCGTCGGACGTTGATGCAGATACCAAAGCGTTTGTTGAAGATATGACTGAGAATTGGGATGAGAGGCGAAAGGCTTCTCAAACGCAGAAACAAGGAGTGAATCGGGAAGAGAAGGGAGGTGATGGTGGCGGCGGTGGTGAGTCGCTTTATAGCTTGGAGAACATAAAGAAAGATTACAGATTGCAGAAGCAGAGGATTCATGCTAATTTGTGGATGAAGGAGATTGAGAAGCAAGAGGAGGCTAGGCTGGGGGATTCCATTGCTGGCAGTGGGGATGACATTGAAAGATTGATGGATAGCTGCTCTGAGTGAGTTATTCTTTCTCTCTTGTTAAGTGCAAATGGTTTAAGCCTGATGTTTGTGGTTTTTCTCTGCTGATCATATTATCTATTGTAGATGTTTTGTTAATTGGATTGAGGAAGTAGGGTTTGGAATCTTGCAAGATACCTGAATTTCTAGCATTGTTTTAATGGAAAACCAAAGATTTATTTACAAACGTGAATGAATATCCTAGGGTTTACAAAATAGAACTAGCCCCATGAAAAGAGTCCCGACTATAACCTAAAAAAAGGACTCCAATCTAAAAGAATAAGACCCAACAGACAATTACAAAAACGTGGCCTATGCCCATGTCGGGGTAAATTTGGTATCAAAGCTAACGACAGTGTTGGGAAAACAACAAACAAAGAAAACTGAAAAGTGTATGTAGAGAAATCAACAGAGAGATTAAGTGGTTCTCTAACTGTGTGTTAGTTAAGTTCATGAAAAAATAAGAGAGCAACTTATTATTAGTAAGAAAATATCATATTACAGAGTCAAGAGACCTTTCATCAAAACTCTGGACCAAAATTGTAAGTAACGTAAATATGAATTTAAATTAGTTGTTTGGAGTGCCATATAACATATATAACATATTCAAAGCATTCCAACAAAACTCAAGCCTAAAAGATACTTAACAATTTAGAACCCTTGTCATCAAGAATGGTCTGGTCAAGAACAGAATTTAAGGAGTGGCCACTCAAAACCTGTTCATATGAAAAGGAAACACAATAAGGAAAATACGTATGCAAGTCACTGCCTTGAAAGTTTTTCTTTCTTTTCTTTTTTGTTCTTCTCTCCAAGCACAACAAATCTGAACTGCTATGCTATGGTTGTAGGATTTTTGAATCGGTCAATGATGATTTAAACCGTTCAAAAGTTCCAAGTTCTTCGGAGTTCAGAAATAAACCTGATGGATGGGAAACATTATCCAAAGGTCATGATGGAAATGTATGGGAGATGACACAAAGAGAAGAAGACATTCTCCAGCAGGAGTTTGATCGTCGTATTGCATACAACAAATTTCAGGTGCATTATGATTTCCTTGTTTTGCTATTGTTACTTCCTTAAAAGAAACTTTAAACATATTTTTTCTGATGAGAGACGGAACATGTCATTAGAAAGATGAAATATACAAGGAAAGAGTACATCTAAAACACTAAAGGAATTTAAAAGAAATTTTGAGTAATCACACGAGCGAAGCAAAGAATTCTAAGTGGATGAGAAACAATATGAACATCTAAGTCAACTTACTGTAGCTCAATTTGTTGACATATATTATTGACCAAGAGGTCGAATGCCTCACCCTCAATAACTCTGTTGAAGATCATTCTCTTAAGCTAGATTACTAAACTTGAAGTGCATATAATCACAAGACTCTTTGGCTTCTTCTCCTCATATAATAACTAAATTATAGCACAATTATTTACTGATACAATAATTAATCGCTCATGTTATCATGCCAACTAAATCCAGAGGTCTAGTATGCATATAACATGGAATTCAGAACTCAAAATTTTCTGACTTTCTGGTTGTTTGCAGCGTCAAATACAGAGCAATTCACATAGAACGCGATAAAAAATTACTGAACTAGAAAAATCATGGAAGAAAACTGTAACCAGTTCTTCGATAATAGAACTGGTGTTATTGCATTGTTTGCAATAGAAAATGATTAATGAATGGTTGAAAATTTGATGTTACAATCTTAAAACATTCTTTAATCAAGGATATCTTCTTATTCGATTGAAGTTCACTGACGCCCCCTATATGTTTTCCCTCTGCACTGTTGCTTCTTCAAAGGAACAATCTAGCATGAGATTCCATTGATTTTTGAACTCATTGCTTTGGATTTTCTATTCATTTTATGAAGCTCTCTCTCTTGAGTGTCTCCATTACCGAGTTCCTTGGTTTCATATGCAGATTGCTAGTTTCATCAAGACCCATATATTTAGTCGTCGAAGACCAATCGATGGATGGAAATACATGATAGAGGAATTTGGGCCAAATGCCAAGAAAGGAAAAGGTAGTGTTTCAAGGTTGCCTAATCTTTCTGATTCTTCAACCCAACCCTTCAAGGAAGAAAAAGTTATAGCCTCCCCTTCTCTCAAACCCTTGAGGAGGATTTAACTCTCTGCAAGCTCTACTTATTGGACCATATGTGACTTAAAAAAAATTGCAACTATTAGAAAAGCCCCAGGTCCAATGTTATCTTGCCAACAAGAGTTTTGCTCAACTGACACCTGTACGTAAATGAGGACAAGAAATTCCAGGTTCGAACCCTCCAATTCCCAATTTGTACTAAAAGAGAAAAGAAATATAATGTTATGTTGGTCACATTGATGTTTGTAAGTAAGTATTCTAATAGGAGTTTGCTTTCTAGAAATTAGAATGACATTAAGCAAAAATGAAGGTTTTGCACTTGGTTCATAGAAGAAAAATGAGTCTTAACCTGGCAAGCGATTGATAATCTTATGATGTTAGTTCATAGGAGTCATTTTTATTTTATTTTTTATACTAAAATGTCAGGTTAAGATACTATTTCTTTTTTCCTTTTTTAGTACAACACGTGGAGATGATTAGGTATAAAAGTTATACCAATAGCACTGAGCCAACCCAAGTCTTTTTTTTTTTTTTGCCCGTTTTCATATGAACATAGGGGTTTAGTAGTTCTATTTTTTTCAAAAAAAGTATATATACTATTGTTAATAACAAAACATGAATGTGTTTAGTAATTATTTTAGTTTTTCTGCGGATGTTGGGTTTACCATGTTTATCTTTTTAAACTAAAATAATGAAACCGAAATGTGTTTAGTAATTATTTTAGTTTCTGGTTGATTTTCTCTTAAATTTTATATTTGAAAAATGAAGAAATAGTTAGAAATTAAAACTTTTAAATATGAATTATTTGGAATTATCTCTGTCTTCAGTGTTCTTTTCTGGTACTTTGCTGAGTATTTTAAAGCAATTATGATTACAAAAAAAGGCAATTCTTTTTATTAATGTTTATGAAAAAAGACAAGAAAGCAAATTAAAATTTGGAAAATAATAAAATCAGAATTGCATAAGTGGTAACTTTATGAACAATACATATCCTAAATATAAGTTTGATATTTAACTATCATAATGGTATACCCAATTCAAATAATGAATAGCTATAAATAAATGTGTACTCAAATGGTTAACAAAAGAATGGAATAAGAGCTATTAAAGAAGAGGGGAAGATAATAGAACACATAGGCAACACAAAATTAACGATGGAAGAGTGTTTTTTAAACTTATCTTTTTCAAGTTAGAAAGTATTTTTAAAACTTTTGAAATTTTAGAGTATTTTTGACACAAAACACTAACGAGGTCGAGGTTTTGTTAAGAGTATTTTTTAATTCAAAGGCATTGTTGAGATAAAAAGATAAAAGTAACATTTGAGGACATTTTCTGTGAATTAATTCAGTAATTGGATACATAATTTCAAAATCTTGATCAATCCTTCAAGAACACATACGAAATGGGTTATGCTTCCTTGAGTTAATACACAAAATTAGAGCATATCAATGCCAAATCACTAAATTTAATAGCTAAACCTGCACATAACCTAAAAAAAGATGGCTTAGTTTTATATGGGATTTGATTGACATTTATCCCAAAGAAACAAAACCAAAATTATAAACATTGCACTTTTGCTGCTCTATAATTGAAAATAAGATGTGCATCAATAAGTACTGTACATGTAAACCAAACACTATTCAGCATTATACCCACACAGACTCAGCTGAATCCCTCTATATACTCAATCCAACGTTCTCCCATAAGACCTAAACCAATACCTTTTGTACTAAAGGTGTAGCTTAGAAAGAAGCTGAACTAGTTCTACGCAGCTGATACTTCGGTTCTAAGATTGGTTTGCTCTGCATCGTGTTGTCGAATTCCTGATTGGTTAGACAAAACAGGGTCAGTGGTTGGATGAACAGAAACATTTTAGCTCACTGAGATGGTAAGAGAGAAAACTAGGTAGAAGCATCATTCGAAATTAAAAAAGAAGAAGAAGAAGAAGAAAACTAAACAAGAACAATTCAAAACTATATGTGGAACAAATATTTTATATATAGCGGTCAAACAACAAATGTGCATCTAATTCATCAATCAAGAAAAATTACAAACAAGAAGAAATATACTTACATTTCATCTAAGCAAACTAAACCGAGACTGATTGAGTTGAAAACTAAGAACGGATCCTCTTTTTGCATATGATATTGAATTGCATTAACACACTATAAATGTAACTACTGTTTTATGTTAAGTACACATTATGCTCTTTAGTGTCTAGATTTTAAAAGGTTGTAATTATGCCTGATTTTATTAAGTCGTCGTTAGCTAGGGATATTATTATGACATTAGTGGGGGCATAAGGGTACTGAGCTAGGGAGTTGGTTTATTTGGTTATAAATAGATAGAGGGAGCTTAGGAAAAGGAAACAACTGTTGGTGATTTAAGGCTTGAGTTAGCATACTCGAGAGGGAGGTTGCAAGTGCCTCGTACTTGGTTTATCTCGTAGTTCTTCATACTTTATATGTCGATATTGATAATTGTTAGGTGGAACCCTAACAGATAGGAGGGTAAGGAAGTTGTCCCAAAGTAGTAAGAGGAAGAGGAAGAGGAAGAGGAAAAGGTGGCCGAATTAAAGGTCTTTTGGATTCTATCCAATATTTACAGTCAACAAGGAGAAGAGTCCAAAGAGAATTTGTAAGGAGATGGCTTTACAAAGACCATGCATTCTCTAGTCAAATGCTCAACCAAAGAAGAAATGAGAGTTTCCAGGAAATCTACATCCCACAATCTGCCATCGATCTTACCATTGAGACTATTAAGTATAACAATCAATCAGAAAAGATTAAGGAGAACACCTTCTTCAAAGTTCAATTTCATCAATATTCCTCCTAAACCCAAGTTCTAACAAACACCAGTGTTATCCCAAAGATCCCCGGTTTTCTCTTTGCCAAAACAGGTGGCAACTTAAATCCTTTATTATAGTGGGACCTTGATAGCTCAAGAATTGTGAGAAGGAACACTATTGTTATCCTCCCATTTTCAGTTCTAATTTGTGAACATAATCTATATAGAAGACCACCAATTTATAAGCTGACTCGAGGGATTTTTCTTTTGGCCTAGTGATAATTCAAATTAGCATCTCTAAATCTAAAAAAGTCAATAGGATGATAATAAATTGATATTGACTTGAGTAATACATGTAGGCTAAGACAGACAAGTACAAAATTATTCTCATAAAGAGTCATGTTTGACCACCAGCCATAGATTGGGAGCATGCTAATATTGAGAATGCATGTAGGCAAAAACATCACAAACTATGTATTCCATGGTTTTGTGAACTAAAAAATCCGATCATAGACGTTTCATGTTTCATTGAAAGTTAAAAGTTAGTAAATCAAGCAAGGCATATGGATGAATGCTCACACAACAATTCACTAGTGGAAAAATCATTTACCTTTTCCTTCTTGAGCTTTAAATTCTCTTCTTCAAGGCGTGAGACCTTGTTCACCAGTTCATTATGATAGGCCTACGTTTGAATCACTAGGTTAGCTATAGAGATTAACAGAATAGAGAAACATGAAAAATAAACAGTCCTCCAGAGGAAAGGTTTGCCAAGTAATGACCTGTTTTCTCGCTCGAGAACGAGCAGCAGACTCCCTATTCTTGATTTTTCTCTTTAGCCTCCGCTCCATAGTCTTCTCAATTGTGTCTGAGGGATCCCTTCTCCGTTTTGGTATCGTTGTATCTGACAGTGTGCCAAGTGAAAGGGATGATGACAACAATCCCATTTCCGGTGAAAAGTTCTTCTCTGTCAATGTCATAGTATCAATGGCATCCAAGGGACTTGGAGAAGCCTCGGCATAAATCCCAGCTTGTATCAAGAAATCCTCTAAAGTCACATCACCAAGTGTAGTCTCACTATTCTGACTTTTCAAATTTTCACGATTTTTCTTCTTCTGCCCTTCTTGAATCTCCTTCCACACATGATCAACAGTCTTCCCACTCAATGCTCTGGCAAGTGAGAAACTGGCCTGACGTTGGAGATAATTTACTGAAGAGGAACTCTCACTCTCCATTCCCATGGATTGGTTGGCTTCAGCTGTCCAGATGTTATGAAGAAGCTCATCAAGGTTCATGCTGCCTAATGGCTTTCCCATTCCACCTAACTGGTTTTTAATCTCATCAAGAGTAAGACCGTACCATGAGTTTTGCCTTGGCAATGAGGCAGGGTGTAAATGAGATTGTTGACCGTTCAATTGAGAACCCATCGTCTGAATCCCCATCCACAACGCTTTCAAAAACCAACCTTAAGGTTTGATCTATCATTCATGAGAATCAAATTTTAACTCTTAGTTCTATAATAATTACACACAACACTGATCAACCAGGCATAGTTTGATGTTATCTTCTTTTTTATAAGAAACTAAATATTCAACGAGATGGATGAAAGGATACAAGAGCAAAACAAAAAAGACAACCCCCACGCCCAATTATAGAGAGTGGCTTCAATCCAAATGAATCATATTAACCATGTCGTATTTTTTTCCATAGAAATAACATTCATTGACAAAAAATGCAAGAATACAAGGACGTACAAAAACCATGCCTTGCCCACAAAAACTCTAAAGAAACAGGGTGCAACTAAAATGTTACTCAAAGAGTAGTTAAAAAGGTCTTCGAAATTGAGAAAGACTCAGAACTTTACCAAGGACCACACATCACTAGGTCCCTCTCCAACCCTCTAAACATGATTATTTATTTCTCTCTCCCCATAAAACCTATAACAAGACGCACCCCTGGCTTTCCCAAGAAAGTGGCCCTTCTCCTTAAAAGGCAAAATGAGGAAGAACTCCCTGATCGAGTAACCAACACTCCTGGATCATATTAATCATGTAATTTTGAAAAACAGTATTAACAAACCCCCACAGGGGTGAGTTAAGCGTAATCACATCCCAAACATCCTCTCCATACTACACTATTTTTCTCAAGCCAAATGCCCTGTAAAGGAGCAAAACAACACAACTATCAAAGAACCTTCCTTGCCACGAAAAGGAGGATTCAAGAGCACCTCCTCAAACATTGAACCGCAACCTCTACTACCAGCAGCACAAGCCCAAAGGTCCTAAAGATAAACAGCATACATTTCAGAATTCAAATTAAAACTAATTTAAACACCCACCCTTAAGTCTTAAGATGTAAAAAAACGAAGACCCGTTCACAACAACGAACATAAGATTTCAACTTCCTTGAAATCAAACATAAATTCACACAAAAATTCAATATTTGTATATCATTGATCATCCAATACGACTCTACAAAACCAAGCCAGCCTCTCGATTTCCCAAATCATCAAGAAACACCAAAAATCAATACAAACAACTATAAACACAAAAACCCAATTGTTTTGCAGCAGTAAAGCAGGGGAGATTCTTAGAAGAAAAAAACCAATAACATGAAAAAAATAAAAACCAACGAAGGAAGTGGAAAAAAGAAGAAGAATTTGGGAAGAAACCGATTAGAAGTAGGCACCTGTGGCAGTGAGTAGATGAATAGATCGGATCTAAGAGGACAAGTGGAAGGAAGAAAATGAGGGGTGTGAAAATTGAAATGAATTTTGCTTGAAATTTTCCTGATTTGTCACACACGTATTTTCTTAATCAGGGGAGGAAAAATTATGAGACGCACGAAGGTGAAGAGAAGAGAACCCACTTGATTCTTGTCGCTTTTGATCACTTTTGGAATTCCGAATTTCAATTTTCTTCTTGCTTTTTTGGGATCTCGTTTGTTTTTACCGATTACGGCTGCTCCAATTGAATGAAAAGTTAATTTTTTTTCTTTTGGGTACAGCCACTTTGCGACCAATTAATAATGGATTATGAATTTAAGGCCACCTTTATCGATCATCAACTACAATGGTTGTGATTGTAACCAAATTTGATTGATAGTCCCCATACCAAATGGTATATAATTGAATCATTTTTGATCTTATATACTTAAAAATTACTATTGTAGTCCACAAAGGTCAAACGATAGTAATGAATAGAAATGGTAAAAGTGTTAAAATTCTTGTTTTTTTTTAAACAATAATAATAATGATTTCAAGTTATAATTGGATTGATCTTCCTATACTCGTTAATCAATTTGCATTATTTGGTTACAAATTTAGAAATATACCTCATGTTAATAGGTTGCATTATTTGATTACAAATTTAGAAATATACCTCATGTTAATACAAATAAAGAACACAAGTAAACAACATAAAAAATAATCAATCATGGTACCATTGATTTATAAAATTTGTAGTGTAGTAAACATAGCCTAAAAGATGTAATTATAGTCGATTTGATTATAATGATCTATGATGAGATTTCTCGTTGGATTGAATACTTCCATGTGTTATTCCCATTTCTCTTCAAATTAAATTTTCTTGTATTTGCACTTAGAAAGTATGTGTGTGTGTCTAAGCTGATTTAAAAAAAAAAATTTGATTAAAAAAAAAATTAATTTAGTTAAAATTTGAAAAATTATTTTAAATAAAAAAAACTTCTAAAAACATTAACAAATATAACAAAATCTCACAATCTATCATTAAGATAAATTACTACATGTGTCTATCATATCTAAATAGAGCAAAATTTCAAATATATCATGACTCTATAATTGTTTATTAATATCGCTGATAGATACTGATGATAAATACAAATAAGTATATCAGTGTGTATCATTGATTGAATATGAAATTTTGCTATATTTTGTATTTATTTTTACAATTTTACCATTTACGATAATTAGAAATGTGAATTTTTTTTTTTTTTTTTTTTGTAATCATATTTTTTATAAGTATGGTATCTAGATCTCATTTTTGCTTCACTTTTCTCCATGGTCCCTTGCCCTTTTCATATCTAAGAGGAAAAGAAAACTTGTGTTTGACTCTTTTCATAAGTACTTTTACGATGATCCTTCAAAAGATATAACTTATGATTCTCTCGTCCTTCCACAGTTTATTTCATAAATTAACCCATTCTTTATGTTATTTAGAAATCAACCCATTCATTTTCAAAATCACACTGGGACGTTTGATGTTTTTGTTTTGTTTTTTCTAATAAGTTCATCAATTGTGAAGTTTGGAAAACCAAATCATCAAACTTTACATATATTGCACTGCAAATGTGGAGAGAAGGGTAGTAGCAGAGTACATTTTCTCACGCCCAGGGCGTTGTCACGGTTTGAGCAAGCGGGCTAAGTTGTTTTTTAGGGTTAGTTGTGATACCGATTTGTTAGGTACAACAAATATCATCTAGATAACTATGATTGATCATCCCTATGCTCAAATATCAATTTAGATAACATACCTTCAATATTCCCACACAACTGTATGATATTGTCTACTCTGGACGTACACTCTCATCACTTATGATTTTAGTTTTAGTTCCACCCAAAAGACTTTATACCATTAATGATAGTTATCCTCCATTATAATCTCGTGATCATTCCCTTATTTAACCGATGTGAGACTTTGATCACATTTCCACTTAACACAATCGTTAGAACGGTAAGTTTTTTCATATCAAATAGCTCTTATTAAGCAATGAAAAGTTTTTTCATATCAAATAGCTCTTATTAAGCAATGAACACTCAACCATAAAACACCTAATTTAATTGATGTGGGATTTTGATCACATTCCCACCTAACACAATTACTGAAAATGTAAGTTTTTTCCATTCAAATAGCTCTTATTATGCAATGAAACACTCATCCATAAACCATTTGAGCTATTTAGCTCAATCATTTAAAAGTTTGCTCAAAAAATAAATAAAATGTTAATATGTAAAAAAAATATTTACCTACTTTCACATAATAAATCTCAATTTCAATTTTTGATATGAAATTAATTTATGTTCAAAGTGTAAAATGTTATTTCAATAGTTATTGAAAACAAATTATATCTCGAAAAAAATTAGGAATTTTAATCAAATCAAATATATGTAAGTAAAAATTACATTTTAAAATTAATAACAACATGAATCAACACAAACTTGCATGCATGTATCATGTAATAATTATTAATATGGTTAAAATGGTTTTGGTCACATATAATTCTCAAGGAATCAATTTTCAATTATTTCATCTATTCGTGGGATTGTTTCAATTCTATTTATTGGACCAACTTAATGACAAACACATATCTAAACTTAATCTATAGATAAACAAATAGACAAGAACAACAAGGAGAAAGTAGATAGAACCATGCATGTCTCAATTGTTTTGATCGAGCTCAATCCTTTTTATAGGACCTAATCATCTATTCATTATCATGCAATCAATTAATTAGATGCAACATTGATTAAGTTTTATCACTGTTAATCTTTATTAGTCTTCCATCACTTTCATGGATAATTGAATAATAGTCAAATAATAATATGCTAGATCATTTCTAAAGTCCTCTCTCTCAAACAAGATGTTAAGTAAAACATCATTCAAATATTGACCAAATGTCTAAAAGCATTAAGAACCAATATATACTAAACTGAAATTGCATATATCAAATCAAAAATAATTTAAGTAAGTTTTGAAAATCTAATTAAAACTCCGTCAAAACCCTAAGAACATAAAACCAATCTCTCATGGCATGACTATTTTTTTTTTTTTTTTTTTGTCATAGAATCCACAAACTCTTTAGGAGCCAAACAATAAAGTGAAGTTCATTACTCTTATTTATACTCCTACTTTTTCCAATTCTATGGACTAAAGATACCGTTTTTTTTAATCCAACCCAAATAAGTCAATAGTCCAACCCAAATCATACGTTGTGTTGAACAAAATTTCTCGTACCAACAAGAGTTTTTTTTTAAGACCGTGAACTATAATGAAATTATCCATACATTTGAAATCTTGATTTGTTTTCAATTCATCATGTCTTCATGTCTAGGGTTGAAAGAAAAACTTCAATAGAGTGTGGACAAAATTGTTGAAATGACCACTTCCCATGTTCATCTTTATAAAACTTTAGTGTCACTTTCTATCAAGCCATCTAATATCTAACCCTTTGTAAGGACAAATTGCAGTCACTTTCAAAAAAGATTGGTGATAAAATAGATAAGATAAGAAAAGGCTCTTGACTTTTCTTCGTATATGAATCAATGGCGCCTTTGATTAATTCAAAATTCTCATGTGTTTTGAAATTTGCGACCTAGAAACAATTTTGGACATTGTGATGGTCATGAGTTTTCTTTTGGATTTCGAACCATATAGGTATCGAGTCTACTTGACAATCATGATTATGACAAGTATACGTATATGTTTTTAGTGTAAAATATAACTTAAATTGTAAATTTAGTCCTAGTAATTCGATAAAAGTTGGATTTTAGTCATATAGTTTGGTAATTTTTTTTAATAAATAGTCCTTATGATTGTATTATTTATGAGGATTTTATCGAACTATATGAATTATTTACAAAGTTTTACAAAATTGTGAGGATTATATAAGGAACATTTTTAAAAATAGCAAAATAAATTAAAATATTTACAAGCTATAGCTAAATTTTGAATTCTATCACTATAACATATCAATGACTATCAGTGATAGAATTTGATATAGCTTGTAAATATTTTTGTAAAATCTACTATTTTTAAAAATTCCCCAATTTGTAATCTATATATAACTCATTCAACAAAATCAATAAAGTTCATGGTTTTTTTTTTTTTGTTAAATATAATAAAAATGGATAGAATATCCCAATTAATTGGAATTTGTATAATTCATCCTTCCTTTGATCATTTGCTAAGCCCTCACTTGGGTTTCAAAAAATAATTTTAAACGTAAGATCATTAAACCGAAACCCTAAACCCAATATAAAAATATTTACGTTTAGTCAATATAGGTTTCAACTCTGATATGTTAATCGAAAATTATAATATGATAAGATTAAGTAAATAATTTACTTCTAAATTTAGTGAAATTTAACTGCTATTATATAGGTTTTAACTATTTCATTTGTTAATGGTTTGTTGTGATATTAATGTATGTGATGTTATTTATATGGAAGTGTATCATTGTACAATGATAGTTTGTGTGACGCATTTTTGCATGGCACGAGTCATGAGATGTGGCACACTCAATCCATGTCGACCTAGTGTCATATCTCATGAACTGCATGCAATGAGTTATGTATACTCAATTTGTGTGATACGTCTCTGTGACATGATGTCATAAACTAACAATCTACTTGTGGTTTGTTGCAAAAGTGTAAAGCATAGTAATAGGTTGTGTGAGAGAGACTCGTGTTTTGCTTATTGTGTGAGCGTTATATGCATTTGTTCGTCCGTGTGCCTCGTCGGGATCTCTTACCAAGTACTTTTGTAATACTCACTTTTTCCACTTTTCCTTTCCTTTGATAAAGGCAAGAATGTGTAGGATGGGAGGTTGTTGTCATAATGGTTTACTAAACTATTTGCAAGAGGGCTAGTCTTAACACATTTAGTTTTGTTCATATTAATTAAGGGTTTCCAAGCAAAACTAAATGGGGAGTTTGTAAAAATAGCAAAAAAAAATAAATAAAAAAAATATATATATATATAATAATAAAGTCCATGTCATTTACATTTTCAAAATTGCAAAAATAGCGAATTTAAAAGTAGATTTTCGTCAAATTACTGTCTGATTTTCGTTTGATTACCATCATATTTGCCAAATTTGCAATATACAAAAAAGAGGTACTATGAGCTGTTTTTTTCTAAAAAAATTTGTCATCTAATGCAATTTCCCAAACTAAATTGTATTATTCGATGAACACCTATAAAGTTTCTTGCGAACTTTAATTTAAGTCAAATTTTTATGTTTTCTACACCCAAAGTTTGTTTTAAAAAAGTCAGGTCATTACAGATATATGATTTATACGTGTTTATAACAAACAGTTGTTGGTATATATGTCAAAGTATAATTGGTATATCCTAGGTTTATCAACATTCATAATCATAAATAATTTATTAATTCAATAATAAATCAATCCAACGCCTTAAAAATTATTCAATAATATCATAAATCTTATATAGCAACGATGCATCAACATTTATATTTGGTTTAGAAAACTCTCAAATGACTGATAGGTTAATGAATTTAATCCATAGTGGTCATTTACCTATGAATTAATATTTTACGAATTTCTTTAACACTCAAATGTTGTTGGATGAGACTAGCAAAGGTGCAAGTAAGCTAGCTCGAACACTCATATATATAAACGAAACGTGTTAGATAGTGAAAACAAACATTTATGTTATAAAAGACAAACATTTATGTTATAAAAGACAAACATTGCATCTCATTTATAGTAGTATGTATAAAAGGATGGAAGTAGAGAAATTTTTTAGTCCCATTTTATCATTTCATTGTAACTTTTTTTAGTTTTGCTTTAGTGACAATTTTGTCATTCACATAGATTTAATGTTTGTGTCATTTTTTTTATAACTTTTAATGATTGTTTTAGTGGAAATGAATTTTTCACTTTTCATCTTGTTATTATTAACTTTTCTCAAAATTTAAAATTTTTTCCTCCAGTTAATTATGTCATTTAAATTTATACAAATTTTCGCATTCATCTCTCTCTTAATCTTCCATCTCTCAACTATTTACGTTCTCTATCTCTTTCAACCTTTCAAATTCTTCATTTTCAAATCTTGGTTATAAATATCTCATTATTTTTTTTCATTCATGTTCACAAGTCACAACAAAATGCTAAAGGTGGAGAAAAAATCAAATCATGCTTTTCTATTCTCTTCTAATTTTTTTTTTTTTAAATTTTGTTGTCTATTTTTTTAATAGACAAATATGCTTGTGTTTATTCCTTTATTTATAGGTTCCTTTTTAGTACAAAACATAAGTTGGGGAAACTTGAACTACTAACATTGTGGTTGACATGTACATATGTCTATGCTCTTTATGTTTGAATCGTGTAATATTAAAAATCATTTTTTAATGTAACCATGGAAATTTTGCTCATGTTTTTTTCTTCACTTAATTTTTTATGTTAGAACTATTTTATTAATGAAATGGTTGAGTGACTTATACTTTGATTTTATTAAAACATTGTAAATATTGTTAGAATTTATTAAGTATAAATGAAGGTAATAAAATGTGTAAAGCAAGAAATATTAAAGTCTTTCCTTTAATTTTTTTTACCTACAAAATCATTAAAAAAAATTACGATTTCACATTTATAATTTCATAATTTCAAAAAAAATATGATTTTGGTGTATGTTTTACCATTTCATTATAATTTTTTTTAGTCTTGCTTTAACGACAATTTTATCATTCACATAGATTTAATGTTTGTGGTCATTTTCACCTTCAACAAGATAAAAGTTACACTTTGTTAACTTTTCATCTCCTTATTTAAAAAAAAAAAGTTTTGATTCCATAACTGATATTAGTTAATGCTCTATGTTATTAGTGTCATAATGTAACTTTTCCATCTTCCATAATTGATATTACATAATGCTATATGTTATTACACAACTAACAACCTTTCTATCTTTCACTTTATTTGGATATATATAGATTAGATTGTTAAGTTTGCAATGTGTAAGCTCAAGATGTAAAGAAATGAAATTTCAATTGTGTAAACAAATCAAATTCAAATATACATTTGAAAGATAACAACATTGTCTCTTTACTGAATAAATTCATTTTTCACTCATTACAATGTGAATATAAAAAGGATATAAATATAAAAAAATATTGAAATGAATGTTCCAATTTCATAAATAAGTTAGAACTATAATTTTTTCGTGTGTGATTTTCATGTGCATCGCACGTGTTCTTTACTAGTATGTACAAATAAACACAATGTATAATTTGATAAGTGGAAATGAACACTTTGCTAAATAATCAAATAAAAGTAACACAAGTATATCAACATATTTATAGGTAGATTAACATTCATAATCATGTCTATCAACGAAATATTAAATGAAGCATACAAAATAGTGTAACAATATATATATATTATGTCATTGTTTGAGTCTTCATTATTGATGTTATATATACTACATTTATGCTTTGTATATCAAGTCAATTGTTCAAATTTCTACTCCTTTAAAGAAATAGTCTTTGATTTTGTTTTTAAGTGGTTAGTGGCAAAATCTGATTTGGAAAAATCTTACTTCACTTGCATCTTCTTCAATAATAAATTTATAATGTAGAAGAAAAATTTATGATGTATTGATTGAATTATTGATCGATTTATTTATTCTTCTAATTTTGAACAAGTTAGGATTCAATGTTTGATTTAACTTTAACTTATATATGAACACTTATTGGATCTAAATTTTTGGTTCTTAGTTGTTTGACCTATTTTAAATTCAATTTTACTTGCAAATATAGTATTCTTCTAAAAGAAATAACTTAATTTGTATAACTTCTGTTATTTGATCAATGAGTCCCCAAATATTTTACATTTATATTTATCGTTTTTTAAGAAAAAGAAACAATAATCTTATAAGGACATATTTTACTGCAATTATTGATGTTTTATTTACTAATTTTTTAATTGAAACATTTTTCTAACAACTAAATGTTTAGTTATTGTTTTGTGACACGAGCACTTATCTTCATGTAATATCTTCTCATTACTTAAAATATTTATAAAAAATGTCACATGTCAAATTATGATTAGAAATATACAAATGATCTTTTTTTAAAAAAAAATTGCATTTTGTCTAATTAATATCGACTTTATAAAAGGGTTTTTTCTAAAAGAAATTTATGAATCTAAATTATTTTTTATAAAAATAAATTAGGATTTTAAATCTAAATTTATCTAAAGGTGAGTTATTAGGTTTCCATTGGTATCTCTTTGTTTCTCTTTTTTTTTTGTTCTAATAACTAACCCTTCTTGTCAAGATGTCATCACATACCCATTTTTTTTATTTGTTTAAATTAAGTTATCTTTTATATTTTTCTAAATTGAAATATTATTTGGATTTAATAGTTTGAAATTGAAATTTAGATTATAGTCTTAATTTTGAACTTTGTTAGGAAACTAATCATATAGTTAAAAAAAAGTGATTATCTTTTATTATGATCATTAATTTTGAGGTTAGAGGTTGGATTTTGGTTAATAAATAGATTATTAGAAGAAATGAAAAAAGTTAACCAAACGGGAAAACCAAGGAGTGAGAATAAAACGGGGAAAGAGGGAAGTGGTCTGTAGTAGAGAAGAAATAATGGTGAGGAGGACCCGCCATAGCCAATGAGTTTTAAGTTTAAAGCATAAGCATATGACTCCACAGTTCATTTTCTTCGTCTTCTCTCACTCTTTCATCCTCTTCCTTGAAAACCCATTTCCCCCAAATTAATAACACAGGCCGGCTTCTCTTTCTTTCTCTCTCCATTCCTGTCGCTTTTCAAAAAGCGAACCAGCTACTTTTCTCTCTCTCTCTCTCTCAATACCTCAATTAATATTATTCCGTTTTTCTTCCTCTGTTTGGTAATCGAGTCCGAGGCATTCTTCTTCTTCCGTATCTGATCCGGGAATCATAGAGCCTGGAAATCCCTACCCCCACTTATTTTGGTTTCTTCACAGAGTATTTTCAGTCGTCTGTAAGTCTAAACTTCAACCTTTTCGTTTTGTCTCTAGTTTTTAGCTTTTTTTTTTTTATGGGTTTTCTTCTTTTTGTTTTGGGTTATTGTTTTTGCGAATTGGGTTTTGGGTTTTGTTGCTTATGTGCTTGTTGGTTGAGACTTTTTGTGTTTTGGGTTTGATTTTGATCTTCAATTCTAATGGTAAATTACTGCATTGTTTGCTCCTCATCGTGTTTTTTATTGGTCAATTTTGGCTGCCAATTGGGTATTTGTATTCGTGTTCTTTGGAATGGCTTCTTTCTGTGATGGATGTTTTGTGCTTATTAAAATTTATGAAAATAGTGAATAACATTAGACAATTATTAATCAATAAATTTTGTTGTTTCCTAGCCAGAGAAATAAAAAAGAAGTATGAGATTCATTAGAAGTCTCTGAAAGAATGATCGATCCTACAAAGTTAAGCTAGATAGTCCTTACTGAGCTTAATATTTTGTCAGCTAGTTTTCTTTACCTCTTTTCATGGCATATCTTTAGCAAAATTGTTTTTGAACATTGCCCTAGAAATAATTTTATTGTTTAAGGGAGTTTTTTTTTTTTTTTTTTTTGTTTCATTTGGTTACTTGTTTGCTCTGGTGCCGTAACAGACCAATCTGTTGGTTTACAGAGCAACCCGGCTAGAAAATGACAAGGATTAGCCGTACTTATAGTGATACAATGCAAAGAGAGGGTGTATCAGCTGTATCAGCTGATGTTATATTTGCTTCCAGTCGGTTTCCAAACTACAAGATTGGACCTAACAATCAGATTGTGGAGGCTAAAGATGATCCCAAAGTACTATCTATGAAGGAGGTTGTTGCTCGCGAGACTGCTCAACTGTTGGAACAGCAGAAACGCCTCTCAGTTCGAGACTTAGCCAGTAAATTTGAGAAGGGTTTGGCTGCTGCTGCTAAGTTATCAGAAGAGGTTAGGTTTTTTCCAATGATAAGTTTTTTTTCTATCAAAACAAAACAATTCCTCCCGCTTGTACATAATTGATTTGTAAGCTAGATATCTATTTTTTGTATTGCTTACTTACTAGCAGGTTAGCTTATCCTGTTCAATAAAAGATTGAAAGTTAAACTACAAGTTTGGCACCTGATTTATTATAATTTTATTAAAAATTCATGGATGTTTGAAACTGAAAAGTAAAAGTTTTACAGGAGATAGAATTCAGTTTTGTGTTTGGCAGGTCAATGAACATTAAATATTGGAAAAGTTGAATGACCCAAGTGACAAAAAATTGAAAGGTTCGGATTTGATGTAGAAATTTGTTAGACACTCTTAAATGTCATGGTTGTATTAGACAAAAAATTGAAAGCTTGGGAACCTGTTAGATATGCTTTAAAGTTGAGGGGTCTATTCTAGACACAACCTTCAAAGTTCAGGGATAAACTTGTTATTTAATCAGAATGAGAAAGCATACTCTTAAAACTATCTTCTTCTTTTAATTCTTAGGGGTTAATTATTCTGCATCTCATATAAATGAATAATAAAAAAAGACTTCCTCTCACACTTAGCGTAGATATTATCCTTCCTTTTGATATCAAATTCTTGTTAATAGTTTTATATTTACTTGATTCATTTCATTTGCATGATTGGTGCAAATTGAAAAATATGGATCAGTTCCCTTTGGTGAATTCTTCTTTCATAGATCTATTTCAATCACTAACTAGGTAAATCTGAAATTGGTTATTTATACTAAAAATGCTCCAATTATAATCTTTTTATTTGTGCATTTCAGGCTAGACTAAGAGAGGCAGCTTCACTGGAAAAACATGTTCTATTGAAGAAGCTTAGGGATGCACTGGAAGCATTAAGAGGACGTGTTGCAGGAAGGAACAAGGATGATGTAGAGGAAGCAATTGCAATGGTAAATTTTATGATTGCAAAGTTGATGTCCTTTCAGAACATGCATTTGGAAATCTTGTACTATAATTTTATCTTGGGTGAAAATTATGGTTATTAATGCTTTATGAGCGTGCCTTAGACTTACAATACTTAGTCTTAGTTCAGCAACCAGTTAAAATTAGTTCAATAGAAAATTATTAGGCGCTTGTCCTATTTTAACTTCTCTTGGCTAAGTAAGTGTCAACTTGAACTTCACCTGGGTTGATGCAATACAATATTTGGGCCTGCCCTACTATGCCGTCATTTGTTTGCATAGACTGCATATTTGTACTGGATATTTTTTATTGCTTATTATAGTTTTAAGATTTCTCGGCCAAGTCAGTTAGAACATGATTTTTTAAAGTAACTTTTGAGGAAGGTTGCACAGCTTAATAGATACTGGGGGAAAAAGGTGGAGGAATCCCTTGAACATTTTAAAGTTCAGGGACATAACAAAAGCCTTATTAGGTGTTGTGTCCTAAGCACTATACTAGCTCGTGATTTGATATTCATTTCAGATGCATTTAGTAGTTGTGTACTTGTAAGGTAGTTGGCCATGTAACATGAAAAAGTTCTAATGATAAGAGTTATTTGGCTTAGGTTTTAGGTTTGTATCATACATTGAAATCTATCTACTCTTGAATATCTGTGATTTTCATAAGGGTCATGAACACACTGATTATGTGATTGTTGGGTTGAAAAACATGAAAAATAATCTTCGTCCCTATATGGTAGAGTAGGTATCTTTTTATTATATATAGGCTGTCGACGGATCTGTAATAAGTATCAGACTTGCAAGGAATTTCTTCTAATCCTTTATTATTTAAGCTTAACCTTTCAGTTCCTTATGTGCAATGTTGGTGCTCCTGATGCCATCTCTGAACTCATGCTTAATAATTGGGGTGCTTGATTCTGCTTCGTGCAGGTGGAAGCATTAGCAGTTCAACTTACTCAGCGAGAAGGGGAACTAATTCAAGAAAAGGCTGAAGTGAAGAAGCTAGCCAATTTTCTTAAGCAGGTTTGTTTAGCGTTCTAATTAAATTTTGGGTGATATTTTCCATATCTTAGAAAGAGCATGTATTAAATTCCAACTGTTATATTTTCTTGTTTTTTTTATTAAATAGCTTTATGATCAATGAAATATACATAAAGGGGTGAATACCGAAAGAGATAGGGGCGTTTGCAAAATAGCAAAAAAATTTATGATAATATGACTCGTGTCACTACATTTTCTAAATTGCAAAAGTAGCAAATTTAAAAGCGGACAACCGTTTGATATATCTAATTATTTGTCATATTTGCATTATGCAAAAAAGATGTGCTATGGGCTGTTTTTTTCTAATTTTTTTTGTCATCTGATGCAATTTCCCAAAGAGCTAGGTAGTCCCATAATATTCCTCTTTGGAGCATCTCTTTCTCTCTCGCTCTCTTTAAGCAACTTTGGAGCACCTCTTATTTCCAAGTAAACTTTCGAAAACAAAAACAAAAAATTACAACGATGTCATTTTTTTCATACGGTGATGCAACCAATAAATTTACTTCTTGACGTTGGTAGTGCTCAACCAAGGACATTAAAGACCAAAAAATCAAAATATTAATAGTTACCCAAAGAGCGAGGGAAAATCCATAATGTTTACATTTATGTAGGATTGGTTAATTCCAGCCTGGGTGATTTCCTAAAAGATGCTGAATTAAACGAGCTTTATTTATCTACTGCATATTTGTGGACTTTTATTTCCTCAATTCTATTCTTAATTAGATGATAGACAGATATAGCTTCATGACTAACTTTTTAAGAAAAACCTCTTGAGAAAAGTTGACTTTGCAATCATGCATGCTGTTTAGTTATACGATTTTTTTTTTTTACAATTTTTGTAATTTTATGAACATGGAACTGTAGTGTGTTTAACTTATACTGGTTGATCATGTAGGGATTTGAATCTCCGATAGTTTTTGGACATGTGTTAAACAATTGCTCAATGTTTTACTTAAAGTGCTTAATGGTATTTTAGATAGTAGTTAATGTTTTGAATTGAAATCGTAATGGGCTTTTAAAGAAATTTGAGAGGAAAATATTAAATTTGAGTGTGAAACTCATCATGCTTAAGTTTTTTAACTTTTAGCATATGGCTGCAAGAAGATTATTGATTTTAAAATTGTATAAGAAGTTTAATTAATTATTTTATTTCAAGATTTTGGTCTTGAATTTTATTTGATTTTAAATTTGTATTAGAAGTTGAATTAATTGTTTTATTCTAAAATTTTGGTTTTCAATTTTATTTGATTTTAAATTTGTATAAGAAGTTGGATTAATTATTTTATTTTAAAACTTTGGTTTTGAATTTTATTCAATAATTCACCGTAAGGGATTGCCTTTCACATCTTTTCTGTTCCTCTGTTGAGAGTTTGTAATATTATGTAGGCTTCAGAAGATGCTAAGAAACTTGTCGATGAGGAAAGAGCTTTTGCACGTGCAGAAATTGAAAATGCAAGAGAAGCAGTTCAGAGAGTGGAAGAAGCCCTACAAGAACATGAACGAATGTCTCGTGCAGCTGGGAAGCAGGTTTCTTCTTTTCAATTATTGTGTTTTCCTTGCTCACAGCCCATCTCTTATTTCTAACCTTGTCATTGTTACCCTTTTAGAATAAAATTTAATAATATATACATATATACACATATACACATATACACATATATATGAATAAAGAGACTTGTTTCCTTTCCGAAAAAACATATATATACACATATATATATTCAACCAAACAAAAGAATGTAAGGGGCCAGGGTAGAGAAAACCCTTGCCAAAGAACTCTACTACTTGATCATCCTTCAATCGAAGTTGATTAAAAAAACAAGAAAACTATGGCTAGAAACAAATTTCTTAATTAGGGCACCCAACAAGAGTTGCTGACCTATCCTGTTGTCTATTTCTTCTCTACTAGAGGGGGGGAAAGAGAGAAGAAGCTACAGCCTTTCTTATCTGATTATATGGTGCATCGTCGTTGCTGGTTCTTGTTTCCTCTCTATTTTCAATAGCTTATCTAGCATAATTCATCAACGTGTTCAGGACCTGGAGGAACTAATGAAGGAGGTTCAAGAAGCTAGAAGGATCAAAATGCTCCATCAACCAAGCAAGGTCTGCATTCTTGATGCTGTTATTATCGTACAATTTACCTTATTTCTCTTCTAAATTAATTTACATGACCTATTTCATCCTTGGGTATGCTGACAAAGATGGACTCTCTTTGTGGTCATTTTAAGTATGGATAAATTTGATACCTTGTTCTTCACATACTTTTGTGCACATTTACGCTGTCTCATAAAAAATTGTTTTGTAAATTTTGTGATTAATACAAAATTTCTAACCCCCCATTATAATTATATATATATGTCTCTGTGTTGTGTATTTTTATCTCAAAGACTTGAGTATATGCAGGTTATGGACATGGAACATGAGCTTCAGGCGTTGAGACTGCAACTTGCCGAGAAGTCTAAGTATTCCATACTACTTCAGAAAGAAGTAAGTTTGTCATCTTATGACCTGAACAATTTCCATTTCTGATATTTTTTGTTTTCTCTTTGCTTAATTGTTTTGGAAGAATTGCATGTGGCTTGAGAGTGATCCTTTTGTATGCAAGCTTTTACTGGGGTGAAGCATGTTTCTAGTTGTAGCTTTAAGTTAAAGAGATCTCTACATTGCAGAAAACTGCTTTCCTAAAATTGCCCAAAAAATGCATTTAAGTTAGATAATGGAGGAAAAGTGCTTCATCTAACCGGCTAACAGGAAGTCCCAGCTCACGAGAGTGGTCAAATTGTTGAATGACAACAGGGCCAAAAGGATACAGAATATTGGGGATCCTATGGAAAAGCATTGCAAAGACTATACCAACGTGGGAGTGCATAGTACCGCTTGACCAGTCCTACGTCCTAGGGATGAAGGGCTGGGAGGTACATTTTGAAGCCACCCCATTGCAGTGGGAACCTTAACTTGTCCTACTAGAGCTTAAAATTCAGTCATGTAGTGGCCATAGAACTACTGAACACCCAGTAGGGTGCACCTGAGCACTACGCAACATCATTCTATCCCGCAAAAAGGTTCCCCTTTGAACTGTCCCAGAACCATGTTGCAAACCTCAAAATAACAAAAGAGGCAGCCAGCTAAGAAAGGAGATCACAAAAAGGCAAGACTTGAGACTTTACTAATCCTTAGAACCCGACATTAGTGTCCTTGAATTGATGGATAAGTATCAATACTCAATTTGCCTTTATAGGGAAAAGAGACCTGAAATTTATGAGACTTGGTCCACTCATGAAGCTGCAGCCAGCAGGAGGCAATCCAAGTATTTTTTGCAAGAATGTTGCGTTCATTTCTCAAAAGTAGGCAATAGAAGTTCTCTTTTAGATATAGTTGAGTTCACAAAAGTAGGTATAGTTCAGCCTAGAGGTTGTAGTAAAATGATCAAGTAGTCTTTGCTTCACCTACCCATTAGTAAAACGGGTCATTTTTTGTGGATAACTGGCACTTTTGAGTGCTTAGAGGTGTGAATCGGTTTGGGGAGGAAGTGTGGTCCTTGTAAGGTTCTAGTATGCAAGGATTTTTATGCAGTTCTATGTTGTGCCACGCTAGGTTTAAATGAAAACATCAGAAACACCTAGTTAAAAGAGAGATTCTTCAATGTTGTGTTTCCTATCTCTAAATTATCCTCCTTGCAAAGCCACCCTGGTAACGATTCTCTAACCAAATGAGAATCGCCTCCTCCCCCTTACCCATTCTGATAGAAAATTCCAGCAAGTTTCTCTGTTTTAGAACTGTTAGATGAAATAACTTGGAAAAGGGAAATAAAATACAGTGGAATACCATTCTAAACCTACCAAATCAAGATAGGTCTTTTACACTTGGAAAAGTATGGTATCATCCAAGAAAATAAAGATTTATACACCCGCACCCCAGGATATGAATGAGGAAAAGGTTTGTATGCTATGAGTATAACCAAAAGGGAGACCTAGTTATGAAAATGAAAGCAGGTAAGCCGGGTACTTCACTATTTATGGACATTCACCCCAGGATATGAATAAGGAAAATGTTCATGTGCTGTTAGTATCCTTTGTTTCTTTAATCCCTGCACCAGGTTCTCCATTTTGTAAGCAAAACATTTCTTCCATGCACCTCGTCGAAGAAATTTTAATGGATTATTTGCCTACAATGAAGGCCTAATCCAGAATTTCAGACCATGAAGTACCCTTTTGGTTATAGCAGGAGGCAATAACTTCTACATTTCTTTGTCAAATTTTCAGAAATCATTATCATAAAAGATGATTATTTACCTTATAGGTCTAAAGTAGTAGACTTTGTAAGCAATTGACTTCTTGTGGATAAGAAAAATGTAAGTCTTGTTCATAATTGCATCAATAGCACCCCTCAATGCTGTTTTTGCTTCGTTTCCTTGATGAAATTTTCTCTGATCTAAAAAATGTCAATGGCAAGTCTCTCAAAAATCTTATTAAAGACCGTATGCAAATTCAACTTAATGATGTCCAACTTTCATTTTGTTCTTGAAAATATGGATTCTGTTTTATTTATTTAATTTTTTAAATTAATCCTGATCTCTTTTCTTTAAACTATCATATTTTTCAGCTTGCAATAAGCAAGAAGGCAATGGGAGACAACTCCAACTTGTATGAGATAGATGGCACTGAGTCTTTGGGTTCGTATCTTTGCATCCAACCTTCTTGTGATACTTCTCCAGACCTTTCAAAATGCTCTATCCAGTGGTATCGCATAGCATCTGAAGGTGGCAAGAAGGAACTTATTTCAGGTACTCTAGACATATAATTGCTAGGTTTAAGCTGTAATTTAGTTGAAATGTTTCGTTTGTAATTTCATAATGCTAAATGCTCGGCATATTTCTTCTCAAGGAGAATTCCCAATGTTTTTTCTCTAATTTTGAGCTGAACTGTTATTATCACATTCACAGGAGCTACAAAAACCGTTTATGCTCCAGAGCCTTTCGACGTTGGTAAAATCTTGCAAGCTGACGTTATTTTAGACGATCATAGAATCACTTTGACAACCACTGGCCCCATTGATCCAGGTAGTTTAAGAATTATATGTGTATAAATATACGTTGATGCATGTGAAGTAAACAATAATTCTTGTTTCTGTTGCTATAGCTGTTTAGCGCTTGTTGGATTCATGTGATGGAACTAAATCTTGGTTTTTCTAACAGCTGCTGGTCTGGGAAGCTATGTTGAAG
The DNA here is from genome assembly GCA_025688845.1 of Cucumis hystrix. Lineage (NCBI taxonomy): Eukaryota > Viridiplantae > Streptophyta > Magnoliopsida > Cucurbitales > Cucurbitaceae > Cucumis > Cucumis hystrix. Next base: position 10,165,346 of record CM046884.1, read on the forward strand.
CCCTCGTGCGGAAGCATGATGTTGAGTTTAATGTACGTTTCCCTTCTCTTTATGAAGATTTTGTCGTATGCATGATTGGTATGGCATAGCAAGTGCCAGAGGTCGAAATTATAATTAACATGTGGTTTAAATGATGCATCTCTCGAAGCCTCAAACTTATGGAGATTTTTTAAAAAGATTAATTTTATTGTCAGTACCAAATGTATTAATGTTGATTGTGGAAGTTGCAAAGGAAGGTTTGAGGTCAAGGTATCCTCCACTGTTATAAGTTAACTGTGCAAACCAAAATAAATCAAACACCACAAGAACTACAGTACATTATGCCAACTTAAATTTAAATAGCATGGACGTTTCTTTGGGCAAGAAGCATTATACAAGCAGCAAGTGGAAAAGATAAGATATATAACCTCCCACTTACGAAGTGTCAAGGAAAAACTCTCTAGTTGGTGTTATTGTGAACAGAAAAGGAGAGTAATTTTCAACTGGTTTTGGACGAGGACTAGGTTACACATTGAATGTACAATATTTTTGTCATCCATCTTGTTTCCATAAAGCCTTACAGGGCTCCATCCAAGTCCCAACTTCTCGATTTGTTTTTCTTCAGAAGTCAGAAAGGTGATCAAATGCAGTTCCTCGATATCATTGTCACCTGTCCTCTTTCCGTATAAAATGAACAGTTCTATTTCTGAAAGCAAAAATAGAAAACCACCGTCTTTGCTACCTGTATTTTGATTTTTCCCTACGTATCAACTCAATCTGTTATGTATTGTCCTTATGGTTATGTTTATCAAGTTCATTAATGTTTTTGGAGCCTTTTCCTATACCTGTGTTATTGTCATTATACCACATCTTGAAATATTTTGAGATATCTATACAGTGATTCATCGTTTCACGAAGGACTCTTGCCACTGTATTCTTTTTTCATGTGGATTATCAAGGGTCTCCTGCTCCATGATTCTATGGAGGGGGACTAATTCCCTTGTATTTTTTCTATTTCAGGTAGTTCTTACTCAGGTGAATGGAGTAAATAATCCATCAGAATCTATACATTCACTCCATGTTGGAAAGATGAGAATAAAGCTCTGCAAGGGAAAGAACACAATCGCTAAAGAATATTATTCTTCATCAATGCAGGTAATTAAATATTATTCCAAATTTGGAACTAGCTTGTGAACCAATAATAATTGTATCAGTATGGATGTAAACATATTTGCTTAGTTGGTCTCTACTGACACTTACCTCGGGCTTAGTTATGCGGAGTTCGCGGTGGTGGCAATGCTGCAGCTCAAGCATTGTTTTGGCAAGCTAAGAAAGATCTTTCTTACATATTAGCATTTGAATCTGAGAGAGACAGAAATGCAGCCATAATGCTAGCGAGGAGGTTTGCTTTTGATTGCAATGTACGTCCTGCTCACTCTCTATTACATCATGAATAATTTAGTTTTAATTTTAGTTTGGTTCTCCCATCTTACCCTGCCCAGTGCCCAGCCTAAATCTTTACACGTCAATACAAATATTTTATTTTGTTTTGGTCTTTGGTTTTGATCTCGGTCAAGATTCACCGGACAAGCCATTAAAATTAAAAAAGAGTGCTATTTGTAGAAGTTAAAAACTGATGTAGAGAGAGATTGACCATCATTTATTTTCAGTCGCCCGCCGTTGCTTTCCTTTTTCTTCTTGTTTCCCAAGGTAGGATCTCAGGATCTAATAGTTATGTGCATACTCATGTTGAGCAGATCATTCTTGCTGGACCCGACGACCGAGCTCCATCAACAAACTGATGAACCTCCCTTGTAGATCTACCCTAAATGTAAATTATTCTTAGCTCCCAATACTCCACATTTGATAGTAGAATATGGCATTGAGAACTGTTATTATTGGCTTCCACTTTTTGTTTGTGGTGCTTCTGTTTTCTTCTCCACATCTTTCTTTCCTTCCTAACATTAAGGCATCTTGTTTTTCTGTTTGCCTTTCTGTTTCAGAGTCCTAACAAAGTATGCTCTCTATGACTGAATTTGTGGTTGTGGTTCTTTCAACCAATAGATGTAATGTAACGTGAATTTTTCTGAGTAGTTCTTACTCTACATGATTGATATTTGCATGAGTGAAGTTTTCCAAATGTAGATTCAACAACTCAAATCCAGTGGGTTCGACTCTCATTTCAAATTTCTTTAGTTTAAGTTGTCTTCTGGTTCATTTTAAGTTCGATACAAGTTTTGACAAATGGTATGGAAAAATGTGGAAGGGGTTGTTTTTGTCTGTCCTACAAGAAAGTGGTTACGACACATTTGAAATTTTACATATCATACAAACTGCGTATCTCTTAGTTGTCGATACATTATATGTCAGTTTAGCTATGTTTAGTTTGTATTTCTTATTAATAGTCTAAACTTTAAAACTTCATAATTTTAATTTAATCGTCACTGAAGGTAATATCTTTGGATGATTAAACCGTTTTTCTTTATGCTATGTAATTTCCTAAGTAGAGACATGTAATGGCTATGATTAGTATTGGACTTCTTAACATAGTATCATAGGGTAGGGGAGGAAGATTTGTTTTATTGTCTCTAGAAATCCACTAATTATGTTTTTTTCAAGGAATTGTTTTTTCTTTTTTCTTCTTAAATTTGAGATATTGCAATCTTCATTGGTTAGTGTGATATATCATCAAGCTCAAACCTAGGTCACTTTATTAGCAACTGAAGACATTAAAAGAATTAAAATTATATTTAAAAGCAAACTTCTCTCCATTTTCCCCATAAAAATACTTATTTTACTTCAATCTTTTGTTTGGTCTAATAAATTAAAATTGACTTTAGCTATTTCTTTACAGGAAAATGGCAAAAAAAAGACAGAAAGTTTTGCAGGTCTTTAATGTAATTACATTGAAAAAAAGAACATATTAGGATAGTGATGCAAGTATTTTGAAAATAGTGATAATAAAAGTAAATTTGATTTTTGATTTTTTTTAATCCTTTGGTGAGTCATTATACTGAATTTATTTTGTTAATTAACCCAAAATAAAATTGCTTTTATTTGTTTACATTTGTTATTGTTTACTTATAATCAAGCTTTTCAATAAAATTCGTAATTGTCATGTAATTACCATTTTTTTTATTTCGTTACCATGTAAATTAGTTAAAAAAATATATAAAAAAAAAGTATGATTATAATCATCTATATTTCATTAGGTTTCATGTAAACAACATTAAAGGATTTTTTTATTACGATTTCGTCAAGTTGTAATAAACACAAAACTTTATATTCATTATCAAAAGAATACAAAACGGCAGCTCAATAATTTATATGAATTGCATCTCTACTCAAGTAAGATTTAAAAATTTATTGTAACGAAAAGCATGTGAATGGTTGTTATATTCATTAGAAAAGAAAATTGAAGATTCTATGTAAAATGCCAAAAACATATTTTGTCCATTCCACAACAGTTCTGACATTCATTTCTGTAATAACCACTGTCATGAAAAGTTGAAAATGTGAAGTACTGTTTAGAATAATTTATACTTTTGAGTTGAGTGAAATTTAGTTATTTAATTAGACATGTGCTACAAGAAAAAGAAAATTTTTCGACACAAAAAACAACTGTTAGAGATAGATAGTTGGGAGAAATAGTATCTCCTGATGGCATAAAACATGTGTCGGAAGTAGGCCTTATCTCTCAATGTCATACATAGGTGTTGGAAGTTTGTCGAAAAAAAATTATGATATAGAGAACTCTCAATGATACGTCGAGAGTTGGGCGCAAACTCCCTGACACTTTAGGGAGGCATGATTTTAAAAAAAAATCGGTTAGAGATAGATAGTTGGGAGAAATAGTATCTCCTGATGGCATAAAATATGTGGCCGGAGTAGGCCTTATCTCTCCATGTCATACATAGGTGTTGGAGGATTGTTGAAAAAGAATTGTGATATAGAGTACTCTCGACGATACCCGACACTTTAGGGAGGCATCAAGAGTTCTTAACTAAAACTCTCGAAGACTGAAGTAAGTTGTTGGGAGTTTCGTCTAACTCCCAACGCCGGCGTATGTTGTCAAGAGTTGCTTTGTAAAACATCAATTTCAAGCCCTAATTTCTCATTTTTCCTCTATGCCTCCAAACTCATGAAAAGCTCTCTTTGTCAAATTCAACCCTCACCGGCCACTCAATCTTCATCCACCAACTTCTCGTCGCCTCCAATCGATACCGTTTCACCGGCCCCTTTGACTTATGTTTCATGTAAACGTCACTACATCGACTACTCTTTCCTACCCATTTTGAAGATCCAAGCTATTTCTATTTCGATTGGTAAAGAATCTTTTCCACAAGTCCAAAAGACCGTCGAAAAATTATCTTCCAACGACAACGACTCTATATCCATCAAAAGTTGATATCCTAACGCTCGTTTAGGTTTTTTTTTTATACGATTTTGCACGTTGAAGGATGAGCTTTCTTTTTGCAGTGATACATTCGACTAAATGATCAGAAATTTCAACCTCCATCCCTACACGTTGTACTACAAAAATTATCATGAATTCTTTAAAAAGGTACCATTTTGAAAAAAAGTCATTCACAAGTAAATAATTTGATATGCAATTTCTCATCAATTAAGTAAAGTCATAGCTTTGATTAAAGTTTTTTTTTCCTTTTGCCCCTTCCAAAAAAAAAATGAATATTTTCAACAAAGGTGAGACATGTTATCATGTCCATTATTGAAGTCTATGTTTAATAATTCTCAAATGGATAACTTAATTTTTCCATTTAATTATAAAACAATAGTTTATGTGAATGAAAATTTTGACTTTTAAGGTTTCAAACAAATTGAATTGAAGTATTTTTTATTAAATTTCTTTAATTTAGTATATTAATTTTCCTTTAATCAAATCTCAAGTCTTTAAACAATAATATTTTCTTTTTATTTGACTTGATAAATTTTAACTTAATTCAAATTAATTTTGCTAACATGTGAAGAGCAACATTTGCACAAATATCAAAGTGGATCCATGTGCTACATTAACTATTCAAAATAATATTACATTATAAGTTTAATCTTTGAAGTTATAGGTTTTAGTTCTTTGATCCATCCAATATTAAAAAAATGTCTAATAAATTTTTAAACATCCAATTTCAGGTTAGATTACTTCTCGAATGTTTAATCGCAGAATTATAGTAAATAAAAAAAAACAGTTAAAAATATTTACAAAATATAAATATAGCAAAATTTCAGATTCTATAATATGAATAGAAACTTATTTCTATTATTCTATTAGTGTCTATAAATATCATTAATACATATGTATTAGTAATTGATCTGGCCTTTTTGCTATATTTGAAAATGTCTCCTTATGATCTTTGACTTATTTTAACATTTAAAAAAAAAACCATGAATTTAATATATATGTAGATTTGAAAGTTTGCGGTATCGTTAGACATGCATAAAATTCAATTTTATATTAACATATGGGCTAATTTTTTTCAAACTTTGAATGTGTCGTAAACCTATTAAACATGGGTGTTTAAAAGAATTTGTTATTGAAAGAAACTAACCAGCCCAATCCAACTTGTAGAGTTTGAGTTGAGTTATAAACTCACTTGGGTTATGTTCAAGTATATTAAAATTCTATAGTTTAGCTTTGACGATGAGTCCACCTAAACTCATTCAAACTTATTATTGATTTAAAAAGTACGCTTTTTAAGAAATTTCTCGTACAACATTTTTCAAAACAAACATTTTAATAAATAATCAGAATAATCCGATTCAATTTTAACTCAATTCACGAATATTCGATACAAAGTATAGAAGATTAAAGATAAGAATTGAAAAATGTGCTTAGTTAAATCTTGATTTTCATTTTCAAACTTAAATGTTGAAAAATTAAAATTATATTTTAAGTTAACCTAAGAATAAAAATAGGGCAGTAAAATGAGAATGAAGTTTATGGATTCCCACTAAAATAAGAATCACATTCTTGTCAACATTTTCCCTTTTCAATTCTTTTCTTTTTATATTCTACTTTGTGTCATGAATGAATCCTACCTTCACATTTTAAATTATGTATCATCCCAATTGTCACTAAATCTAAGCTTTTTTTTTTTCTAAATTTTAAAACATCTAGACAAAAATGTCTTCACCAAACTATAATATAAATAGGATTGACATGTTGCAACGATCTAATTTATAATTATCCATCTATAAGAAATATAACTAATATTTCGAGTCGACAGTGAAATTACGGTTTTGGGTTTACACCAATCTTTTCATTGTTAAATAGATTGTTCAATTATTGTGTTTTTTTTTTTTTTTTTTTTGGTTCTATTTCAATTTTGTACTATGTGTGATTAAAATAGATTGTAAAAAGATGAATACTTGCTAGTATATATCGAAGTAGTAGTGAAAGTCGAGAACCAAATTGAATCAATCGAATTTTATTAAGAAGGAAATCAAACTAATGTTTAGGATTTAGGGCAAAACAAATAAATGATTTTTTATATGCTTTATTTTGAATTGGGTCCTTTTGTTTTTTTTTTTTTTTTCCTCATGTTAACAGATTAAGAAAAATATATCAGTGATAGGTTCCATTGCATATATACTTCTACTAGTTTGGTGATATGGTCAATCACTCATAGATTTTTAGAACGAAATCTAAATTCTGGTATATTTGAAATTTTTTTATAAATTGTGCTATATCTACAAATACCTAGTTTTTAAAATTTCAATTTTTGGTAGATCTACCATACCAAAGTACTCTCCTCTTACACTTAATGGCTTAGATTTTAGAATCACATCCAGCTTGCATTGTAATTTTTCTTACTAGTTGAGCTACACTAAATATATATCAATTTTTTCATCAAGATGTTGATATTTTCATGTATATTTTCCACATTTTAATAGATTCGATGTCAATGCAAGAAAATAATCCATATTTTCATTACATTGTAAAGATTCTACAAAACATATGAAAAAAAAAAGCAGCAAAATACTACTAATCATAGTACAAATATAATATAAATAATAGATATCTTTACTTATTCCATAGAAAAAAAATATTTATTGATTAATTTAAAATTAAACTATTTTTGAAACTAAAATGTAAATAAAAGTAAAAAGGAGAATGGAAAAAAGAGAAAGAAAAATAGTTTTGGTTAATTGCAAAATCCCCCCTCCATTTATGTGTTTTTGTGTTTTCATCCCCTTATTTGTTCTTGAGAACCACAGAACATAGAAAGAGAAATAAAAATTAGATCTTAAAAATGCTTTACTTCTTCCTCTCCAATGGCGTCTGATAATTCCAACTCCAATTCTCGCCATTTCTCTTGGTTCATCAAATCTTGCTTCCCTAATCCTAACGATTCCTCCGCTACTGCCGTCGCCGTCGCCCTCCCTATCGCCTCCAAATCCTGCTTCCAAACCACCAATACCGCCACCACTCCTCCCGTCGCCGTCGCCCCCGCTTCTGCCATCTCCGCTCTCCCGGACGACCTGCTTTTGGAGTGCCTTTCCAGAGTTCCCTCCAACTCTCTTCCTTCCGTCTCCCTCGTTTGCCGTCAATGGGCTCGGCTTCTCCTCTCTACTACGTTCGTCGATCTCCGCCGTGTTCGAGGTCAATTGGAGGATACTGTTTATGCTGTTTCCGCTACTAATTATGGTCTATTTGCAGCTAGTTTCAACTTCCGGGATGGCGGTTTGTGGAAGGTTGCGCTGTTTAAAGCGAAGGAGAGTTTGTTTCTTAGTAATTTCTATGGATTGTTGTCTCACGCTCGTCTCTCTGCTATTGGACCTAGAATTTACCTAATTGGCCGAAATGCGATGTTTCTGTATGATACTTGGTCTGGAATGGTCACAGCTAGATCTGCAATGAATTTCTCCAGGAAGAAATTCGCCAATGCGGTGATTTCCGGTAGAATCTACGTCGCTGGCGGTGCTCCAACAACGACAGCGGTTGAGATGTACGATCCTGAGACCGACTCATGGCAAGTCGTTGCTCAATCGGCTAGAAGACGGTATGGTTGCATCGGAGCCGCTGTCGACGGCGTGTTCTACGTGATTGGAGGATTAAAGATCGGAGGAGGAGCTTCAGGTGGTTCGGAGGCTCATATCTACGCAAGCTCCATGGATATGTACGATGTGGAGGCGCGTACGTGGTTGAGAAGCCGCGCCGTACCAGGCGGAGGCTGTGTAGTGGCGGCGTGTGCAGCGGCAGGACATATCTACATCCTCGCTAGCCACGCCGTCGAGCTTTCGTTCTGGAAATTCGACGGTAGAAGAAAATGCGCAAAGAACACCAACCAAACCTCAACCAAAACCGCGGGATTCGGCGAATGGTACAGAATAAGAAGTCCACCATTGCCACCGCAGTTCCGGTTGGATAGTACGGTGAGATTCAGTTGCATCGGAATGGGAGAGACAGTGGTGCTGATTCAGGTAGCGGGTTGCATCGACGATTTACTCCGTAGAAGTGGAAGAAGTGCGAGAGGATTGAAGGAAGGTTTGGTACTGATTTACGATACGAAGAGCGGAGAGTGGAGAAGAGGAGCGGAAATGCCGGAAGTAATGCAACGCGCCGCGTGCGTGTGTGTAGAGTGTTGATGACGCGCCCCTCGAGAAGATTAGAAAAAAGAAAGGGGACGCGTGGGGTTCACGGAAAGCGAGTGAGCAATCGAAAATCCAATTGGGTTGATTTGTCAATTATTTAGAAACAAAAGGGTTAAAAAGTGAAGATTTATTTGCATGGGCCTTCTCAACTCTTTCTTTTTTTCTTTATTATTTTTTTAAAAATTAGAAAATAAAAATAAACACACAAACAATTGAAAAAGAAATTTGGATTTTTGGATTTTTGGATTTTTTTGTGTAAGGCTCGAGGTGTCCTGAATTCACTCTTTTTTGTAATTTTGTAATTTTGTAATCTTGTAATCTTGGAGTTTTCTTAATTCTACATTATATTCTTTTAATCCATCCTATTATTTAAATTTTGAATTTCGTAGGTATACCTATTCTCATCCTCACATCTATCTTCATATTTCATATCATTATTGACTTATGTTTAAATATTATTTTTACGAGAAAATATTATTTTTTAAAATTAATAATAAATCTTTTATATTTTTTTAATCAAGTTAAAATGTTTATTAGTGATGTTATATCACTAAATGTTTATATTTTATTCTTCACAATTTTCTTCTCATGAAATGAAAATATCGGTTTACCTTTCCTTTTAATTTCAAACTCGTAAAAATGTGAAACTATCAATGAATATTTTAAGATATAAATAAAAACGTGATGATGTGAAAGTTGAAAGTTTAAATTAAAGTAAAAAAAATAATACATGGTTGACTTTCTTTGAACTTTCACAATCTCGAGAAGTTTGAATTCTAATTCTGTCATTAAAGTTTCATTTTCGACTTTCAAATATTTAATTTTATTTATAAGTTTTGAAATATAAACTTAATGTGTGCCTTTTCTTATATTATAATTATTTTTCTATTGTCTAATTAGTTTCAATAAAAGTTTAGTTAAAAAATCTAAATTTAAAATTCATTGGAAGTCTATTGGATCAATTTGAACCTATGAACTAAAATTTGTTTAGTACAACAATTAAGAGGAGAAATTCAAATTACAAATTTTGTACAACTATGAACTAAACTTTAATAATATGTGAACTAAAATTGTACTTTAATCAAAATGTTTAATGGATGAACATTTAGTATCTGTTTGATAATTATTTATTTTCTTGACAAAGAAATAAGTTTATTAACTCCTTATTACTTATGTAATCACTTTTCATTCTTATTTGTTAAAATCAAGCTAAATTTTTAAAAAAAAAAAAAGAAAAAAAAAAGTTGTTTTTATTTTTAAAATTTGTCTAAAAAATTTAAATATAAATATTTAAAAAAAAGCATAAATTTCTAAAATTAAAAAAAAAAAATCATTATCAACCATGTCTAATTTAACTTTTTCTAAGGAAATTTTGTTAACTTTATTTTTTATATTTTACAATATTCCTATTAGATATGAAAACTAGCTTTTTAATTTACCTTTTTTGTAATATATACTTTTAAATTTTATAAAAAAAAAAGGTTAAAAATTGGAAAGAGGAAATTATTGAAAGATGAATTGATTTTAATAATGTTTTAATCTGTCAAATGAGAAGAAATGAGTAATCAGCAATTGTTTGTCTCTCATTCCTTCTTTGTTCCCAAACCCTAAACCCTCACTTATTTCTCTTTTTCTTTGCCTTTTTGTTTGAACAAATTGGTGGTTGGCCACCAACTAGATGTTAGGGTTTAACTTATTTAATATTCGGTGTTTTTTATCTATTAACAACTATAAAGAATTGCAGTACTATTCTTTTAAATCATTCTACACGTTAAACGCGTATTATTATAATCATATAAAATAGTCTGCATGTTGTGTTCGCACATGTAACAAACTATTATAGCCCGTCAAACATTAAAAAAAAGCATTAGTAAATAAGATATCATACACAATCTTTTGAACGTAGATGTAATAAATTAAAATAGTCTACATCTCAAACCCAACATAGATGTAGCAAACTATTATAGTCGCTAATTATACTAACCAACTCAACACTTTATTGTTACAAATTGAAGTCATGATAGGTAACCTTTTTAGAAGAAAAAAAAAATAACTTATTTTCTTCCATGTCGTGCATGATTTGTATCTTTTTTAATTGCAATGGTTGTATTCTTAGTCAAATTTCAAATTCTAAAAACAACTTTTTGAATGCGATTTTTGTTGGTTTTCAAATTTTGATTTGGCTTTTTAAAACCATAAATAAAATGTAGATAAAAGAAATGATGAAAGTAGAAGTGAAAACAAAATGATTACATGAGAAATGACTATAGTCTTTGTAAATGCTTAATCTTTTAGAATTTTACAAATGTAGACTTTTTTCTAATAGGTCAATTATTTATTAAAATTTAAATTTATCAACTATCTATTACACACAAACTTGAAAATTCAAAGATTTACCATACCTAAAAATTAAAATTTTAGGTGTCCATTAAACTTGAAATTTAACTTACAAGTTTCATAATTTCATTAGGAACTTTTCTCTTTAAATTTGCAAATAATATTTAAAAGAAGGTTGATGTGACATTCCATCAAATAAAATGAAATTCAGTGAGATTTAACAATGAGTTTGATGGATTTTAACATTCCAACCATTAATAACCAGAATTTAAAGAACTCATTAATCCATAGTCAATAATTAAATGAAAAAATTCCTACTAATGAACATAAGCAAAACCAAAAAAAAAAAAAAAAAAAAAAAAAAAAAAAAAACCCTAATTCCAAAACAAACATATGGAAAGTGAATAATAATAACAATAATTAGTAATATGATTTATAGGTAAAGATAAGAAAATAGTTGAGTTTTAAGAGTTACTAATAATAGTTGGCATGGAAGCCACGTCAACATATATAATTTCTAAAGTTTGATTCTATTATTAATGCAAAGTTATGTCTATGACTTTAATGTTGGATGACTACACTACATCACAAATACATCTCCTTCTTCTTTTTCTCTCTCTCTCTCTTATCCACAAATCTAATTAAAACATCCAACTAAACTACTACAAATAAATGTGCACTTTTTTTCACTTCACTCACATTTTTTCATTTAAAATCTTCATAAAGTTTCTTTCAAACTTAATTTCTTAACCTTCCAAAATTGCCCTTACAAGATGTTTGCTATGTATAAACATACAAAAAAGACAAGTCTTGAATTCAAGTCTCCAACCATCAATTTGTACTTAAAAGATGGAAGAATATTGCCCACAAACGACGATAGTATGTGCTAAATACCAAGTCGGTTACTTCTTTTAGTTTCCTCTGTCAACATTTTGGACCTTATAACTGTTTGTTAGGGTAGACTATCATTTTGGTTCTTTGTTCAATTTTAGTCCTAATATTTATAACAAATCTTAAATTAAATCCCTTAAAGTCAATTCTAACTCATGTTGGTTAAATAATAATAAATATAACATGTGATACTCTATAACATTTATAGTAAAACCGCTAGTGTATAACTAAGTTTTTCAGTAAAAAAATCAACCAACAAACTAAATTTAAGATTTGTTGAAAACGTAGCGACCAAAACTTCAAAATATAGGAACTAGTGGTATTTTAACCCCCTTTTTTTATCGAGGTAAAAAACCTAACTTCCACTTAAAAACATGAAAGAATAAAGGAAAACCAAACGGATAATTAAAGGAAAGGTCTTAATCCAAAAGAAATAAACAAAATTGATAATTAAAAAGAAAAGTGAAGTATCAAGCCTCACTCCATCCAAGATTCGAATAATCGAGTCAGCTTGTATATACCTCAACTAAGTAGTTAGTATGTACTGAACTCCTTGCTTCTAATTCCATCGTAAAACTAAAGGTCTTTTGACTACTACGTCAAAGGTTAAGTTAAATTAAAACTTATGGACTAAATTAATCTAATCCTTTTTTAAGGTCAATAATTAAACCACATTTAAGACCAATTTAATAGTTGAAAATAAAACTTAAGAACCAAAACAAAACAGAACTATAATTCAAGAAAAAGAAAAAGAAAAGAAGAATTGTTTCTCTACAAATAATTCAAAACTACAAAATGAATATTTAGGGTCCACAAAAAGGAAAGAAAAAAAAAGGGGGCAATCAGATGCACCATCAAAATCTCTCCATCCGTAAAGTTCTATATGACCAAATTAATTCCCAACGGACGTATAACTCAAGGTTTTGTCTATTGGCCAAATAAGATTAAAATCTGATTCTACTACAATTTGAATGAAAAGCACACGCAGGCAAAAATGTAAAAAAAATATATTGAACTAACCAAACTGTGCTTCTCGTCACAATTAAATTGCCTATCGTCTTCGCATTCCACGTCCACGTCCGCGGAATGCAGCCCCACCACGTCTTCCGCCCATGGCACTGGCTGCAGCTTCCCCTTGTGCACTCTCAGACTGGTAAGATAAAGGTCAAAGGGGAAGAAAGATTAATATCAATGATATTTAACTGAGCATAAAAGCAATCACAAAACATAGTTAATCAAATAACCTTGGGATTCTTCACAGTTTCGTCAACACTTAGTATGAGACAAGCTGCCTCTGTAGCAGCATTAATAGCATTAATCTGCAAAACAAAGGATTTGGTGTGATGGGAAAGTATAAAGATCAGATTCAATGTGCTTTCAACGCCGCATTCAATGCATGCTTGTGACAAAAGTAATGTTAACCATTTCATAATTACTCCCAAGTTATGAGTCAAAGCAATCAGATACCTTCACAACAGCAGGTTCCCATACAAAGTTTGCAAATGAATCGGCAACTCCACCGGTGTTGATGTCCACCCCATATGGTGCACCCTCACCTATTTGAGAACCTCAACATGTTAATATACAAGCATTTGAAAACTGATGTAGCATAGTAAATCCAAGGACAGACAACTATATTTGAGCAAATAAAAGCAAAATGAAAAAAATGAATCGCTCCAACATCCAATTTAAAAGGATTTGCCCATGTACCCAGTGAGTAAAAGGATTTCAAAAAAGCAATACTGAGATGGAAATCTGTAAGGGTCCTAGTTAGAGTTATATAGGGTTATTAATATAGTACACGTAGGTTTAGTATAAGGGGCATTTTAGAATTTGGATAGTAGGTTGGGTAGGGTTATTTATTATAAATAGTAGGATAGGGGTTGGGGAGAGGTGTAAAGAATTTTGTAGGGGATTTCTTGTTAAAGGAATTTGGGAGAGTCTAGCCCTCCTGAAAAGCTAGGGTTACTTTGTTACTTGTTCTTGTGGTATTCTAGAATATATTTCACATATTTTCATATTTGATCGTTCTTTAACTGTTTTTGAGTTCATCCTTTGTTCTTGAGAAAGTTCTTGTCAGGAGGGACCCTAACAAAATCCTACCTGAAGGATGAGCATGCTTTTGTCGCAATTTGTTGAGCACATCAGTAGCATCAAACCCAGCATTGTCACACAGTTGTCTGGGGATAACCTGCACCACGGTAAGACAGCCAAGTAAGGCATCCCTCAAAAACCATGAATAGACGAAGACACTCCTACTACAGTAGCATTAAGAAGAGAAACATTGTACACATTATTGTGAATTATCATCTAGCAGGGATAAGCTAATGATGTTCAAGTACGAGTAGTGGACAATTATATCACTAACAATAATAGTCTGCAGGTAAGATAATGTCAAAAATAATGTTTACTAATCTTATCAGCCAATTGCTTCAGCCGCTCAACCATTTTAAATGACCAATAATAAGGTAGAACACCCAGGAAAATTTCAGTTGCACTTACTTTCAAAAAATCTTCAATTTTAACTCCAAAAGGTTTTCCTTTTTTTATAACTAAAAAAAAAAAATTAAAAGGGAGAGAGGAGCGGCACAAATTAACTACAAAAAATGGCACCTATCCAACAAAATTGAGACCATGATCATAATTACAAAAGAGTCCATTAACAGACGCCCACAAGGAGGCACTAAATTGGGCCCCCTCCCAAACGTCTTCACTGGATCTCTCAACCTCTCTAAGTGGAAACACGTTAAGGCATCAAAACCCAAGAGTAGCAAAAAAAATTGTCTCCATTGGTGTTAAAGTAATCAACAACGAGTCTAGTCCCCTCTTTTTAGTCTCTTTCTTCCCCCCCCCCCCCCCCCCCCCCCCCTCTCCCGGAAATAAAAATTAGAAAATGTATTAGACATGAGATACTATGCTTCCATCATAGTAATAAATATAAGTATTAAACTTGAAGTTTGGCATTCCATAACCTCATAGAAGGATGGATGGTATTCCTCTCCATGTAAAAAGTACTTAGCTAAATCATCTGTTACTACAGAACATACGAACTCAAGTTTAAAAAAAAAAAGCAAGACCACAGATCTACCTCAAGAGCTTTGGCATATGAGTTGATAAAAAGTTGAGACTTTCCAGCTATTGTGCGTGCATGTTGCCTCAAATATCGGCTGATCTCCATCTGCCAGAAAGTGATTGAGTAGAAAAAAGTGAGGAGACATCTAAATCAAAGACGAATGATCAAATTAAGTTCTAACCGAAGTAGTAAACATACATCTATTGCTCCACCACCAGCAACAACAGTAGAATTTTTCAGTGCTCTTCTTACAATCATGATTGCATCGTGCAAGCTACGCTCTGCTTCTTCAATAAACTAAATGATAATAGCAATATGTCAAAATCAGAATAATTGACAGACACAAGGTAATATATTCAATTTCCTGTGTTCAACAAAACTGGTACCTGATCAGCTCCACCTCTAAGGACTATGGTAGCTGTTCTACCTGATGGGCATCCACTGAATATATTATATCTTTCATTACCAACTTGCTTTTCCTCAAAAACCTCACATGTCCCAAGAACCTTTTAAGCCAACAAAGTAAAATAATGTCACACGGTCATTATGAAAGACAAAAGAAAACCAAGCACATAAGTTCCAAAATAATTACATAAAATTACTTAAACATAAAAAAATCCACCTCATCAATAACGTTATTAACAGATGTCTGTATAGTTCCACCAGTTGCAGCAGCAACCCTTTGTAGATCTTCCTCGGCCACACGGCCAGCACAGAAAATATCTCGGTCAGCAAAATACTGTTAAAAAGCAAACCGTTGATATGGATTTAGAGGCAACTTTACTCAATAAGTGGTGATATATTTGTTAATATTTCAATATAAATTATTTCCTTCTCAATATACATTGTCGAGAATCCTATCGAGTTCCAAAAATACTGGAGATGCAATCATTGTAAGAAAAGACCAAAATAACCTGTGTGCCAAGATCACCAATAGCCAAACGTGAAAGAACCACTCTGGCTCCACTCTCCACACACTTGTCTAATTTTTCGTAAATAATATTCCATTCTGCATCAACAATGGACTGATACTGTGACGGATCAGAGAGCCTACAAAAGAAATTCATGGAAGTTTAGTGCAGTCATAATAGAAAGGGGGTGAGTTCAGTAACTTGAATCCTACCGTATCTCTGCATTTTCTTTCTCCGATTTCAATTCCAATTCAATATTCAGCAAGAGAATTTTTGGATTTGAAAACTTCTTGGGCTGCTGTTCGAAACCTGCATAAGAAAATGTTTTCTTGAAGGCAACACCATTTACCAAGAAGGAGTCGCGCATGGTCCCTCCAGGTACCTGACAAGGCACATCAAAGTTCCAACAGCGCTTAATTATTTAGTAACATACCAGCCTTTCATTAAAATCATGTCAAAGTGAAACTGAATAAAAGAAAATTATCAAACACCAAAATTTGTGTACATAACTAAAAATTACTTTGGAAAATATATTTGATTAGGAAAGTTTCAACATCAACACACTATTTAAGTGCAGATAATGGTCAGGATTGCATTAAGAAATGAGTCAAAAGCCGACATCTACCACCCAACCTTGTGCTTGAAAATCAGTACAGCTGAAGAAAACATGCATTCTATTTGACATTGTTAATACTCAAGGTCTCGAGCACCTTTTCTTCACACTGCCTCAAAATTCACAGAAGGCAGTTTAACAACACAGTATACTTATAATAATAATAATATTATTATCATTGTTGTTGTTATCATTATATTTTTAAAAAAGTATCATAAAAGAAATACGATATATATCAGTATCATATATTAATCAATCCCTATCCAACATGATCTTTCAAATATGTCAATTTAGGTAAGCATCTTCAGTTCAGAAAAGTCCAAACACAAATTATAACACTGGACAGAAGACTGATTTTATGTCCATCTGAAATGTGCTATCTGCACCCTTGGAGCAAAATAATGAAGAATGTAAAAGATAAGTGTACAAACCTTCTTTATGCCAATCATATTTAGCCTATCTTCATTGCCAATAGCAATAACAGAATCAACAACCATTGATGCAAAGAAATCCTTCTCTCCGCCAATGAGCTTAGATGAAAGTGTTGTTGCAGCACATTTAGCCAACAAGCTTTTCTTTTCCTCCAAGCTCTTCCCCTCTATACTGATTGCCAACTCTTTTACTTTCTCAATTGCCTACCAAACAACCCCAGTCAGAAGAGTTAGGATAACCATTCAACCCATAAATGTAACAGAAACAGAAATTAACATCACATACCAAATAGCTTGCAGTCCGATAGCTCCGTATTAAATTTTGAGAGTGAACTCCATCCTCAATAAAAGGCTTGGCCTCCTTCAAAAACTCAGCAGCGAGAAGAACAACAGTTGTTGTCCCATCACCAACCTGGAGCACAATATTAGATAGTTACATGGACATTCCCATCGATGAGATTATATATAAAGTATCTTGTTTTCATCTTTCCTTTTACTTCTCCTTTTTGTTTCGTAGGAGGGCCGTCAGAGCAATTAGAAAAACTAGAACCAGCAAATAAAACAGTAGGAGCAAATGAGGAATAACAACCCAAATACCTCTTCAAGGTTCAAAATGTATCACTGTTTATTCAAAAATTACATGATTTTACATGATTTTGTGCAAGTGCAATAGGAAACAAAACATTTCAGCTTATTAATTCCAATATGCCTCTCGAGGCACATGAAAACAATTAAGCATATAAAAATCAATGCCTTCGTTTCTTGAACGAAAGTATGTGATGCAACTCGCAAAACCTTTACAGAAAATCTTGATTTCACATTAGAGATCAGAAGGATTGAGAATGCTAGTTTAGAATTAATTAGTGAAAAATGTTTTATAAGCTCCCAAAACCTGCTTTACTTGCCTGCTACAATGGAGAAGTAAAAAAATGAACACCCAACTACTTTTGAACTTTATGGGGTTGTTTCCTTTTTTTTTTTTTTTAATTTTTCTAAGCAGCAAAAACAATAGTTAGATCGCTAAAAGCCTCACACTGTCTCATTTTCAGCACCCTAACTGAAAACTGCTGAACAATATACAACTTCCGGAAAGACCATGTCTCGAGCTTAAATTGATTTGCAATACATCCATCCAAATCGAGCAAGGTAAGTACCAAGTACAGCTAACTACATAACCAAGAAACTAACTATCCTAACAAACACAAAGTCGTGAATCGAGCACAACAGCTCCAACTCCAGAATCAAAAACTACGAGAAAGAAGAAGGAACAAAGCAGTGTTACAATACCTCGGAGTCCTGTGACTTAGCGATATCCACAAGGATCTTAGCAGCAGGATGAACAATATCAAGAAGCTTCATAATAGTAGCGCCATCATTAGAAATGGTGACATTACCCTTATCGTCATGGATGAGTTTGTCCATACCTCTTGGTCCCAAGGTGGTACGCACCACATCGGCCACAGCTGTACAGGCATTGATGTTGCTTACCAACTGCGCCTTGCCTTGGGAAGTATCCGTTCCCTCTTTAAGGAGTATGATCTGTGGTTGCTGTACATTTTCACCCACAAACAGAGAGAGTCAGATATGGTGAAGGAAATGGAAAGAAAGAAGATGAGATTGTGAGTGCTTACCAGCATGGCTGCCATTGTTGAAGATGTGGAGATGGGAGTAGAAGGGAAGTGAGGAAAGTGGAAGTGTTCGTTTGTGCTGTTGGTCTCTAGGGTTTTGTGGAGAGTTGGAGAAGAAGCACTTTGTGCGTTAAGCTTTCTAACTTCAAAGAAATGATTTTTCTCTTTTTCGTTTTTTTCATTTTAGGTTAAATTAGTTTTACAAGTTTTAGTATGAAGATGGGTTTAATAAAATAAAATCTCTCTTTAAAAAAAACAAAGCATATATATATAAATATAACAAAATATTAGAGTCCTGATAACGAAATAGGTTTCATAAAAAATTGTTTTTTAAAATTAACATATATAAATATAGATTTTTTGCTATTTTTAAAAATAGAAAAATGATTGTCGAAAATTAAGATAGACTATTGTTTTTAGTTTTGATCTTTAAAATAATGTGATGTTTTGTTGTATTTCTAAAAAAAAATTATAAATTTTTTATTAAATAATTTTTAAATTTTTTTATATAAATCTATTATTATGAATTTTAAAAATAGCAAAATATTAAAATTATTTACAAAAACACAGTAAAATCAATCAAACTGTCTACCACCTATTTAAGTTTTTTTGCAATATTTTGTTGATAATTTCATCTTTTTTTTATTCATAACCATTATTTTTTTATTACTTTTTATCGTTGTAGATTTTCAAAAATAACAAAATCAATCTAACTCTTCCTATTCTTTTTTTTTTTTTTGCTACATTGTACGGAGAGTGTCATTTTTTTCTATCCATAATAATTCTCTTTTTATTATTACATTTTATCATTGTTTTTAACCATTTTTTTAAAATAGAAGAAATGTGCTTAATTTTTCAAATTGATAAAGAAAATGAATTAATTTTATATCCATTAATATCTCTTTTATATTTATATTTGGTGTCAATTTCTTTGAAATAACTCATTATACAATTTTGTTTAAATTAAAAAGACTAATTAAATCCTAATTGAGTAGTTTTAATGCACAAGGTGTTGTTTGGATGCTCCCATCTCTCTCTTTTTCTCATTCTCCTTTTGGAGTAATCTATGGTGACCCTTTTCATTCATTTAACTTTCCCAATGTGTTGTTGGCCTTATTTTATGTCCCTCAAACATTATAACATTGTTACTTATATTTTGGCTCGTTTTGCTTTAAACGATCGTTTTTCGTTTTTTTGGACAGATAATATTTTAATGTTTAGTTTTAATGACCTGATGTTTGTTTCAAAAAATAATTATAAAATACTCTTAACTTTCAAACACTTTCCTTTAAAATACTAAAATAAAATGTTTTTTTTTTAAAAAAAAAACATATTTTGCCCCTAGTTTTTAACACAAACCATTAATTTTTTACTTCTTGTTTAAAAGTATAAATGCAAGCATATTAACTCACATTCAACTACTAATATTTAAATTTTGAGGTCCTTTGGATGGTTCAATTATTCTCATTTCTTTTCGGTACAACCTATATATACCTTGATTGAATTTGGATAGTTTTAGAGATTGCAAAATGAAATGAGGGGTGAGAGAGTGTTAAAGAAGGTAATGACGGTAAAGAAGTGTTAGGTCATGGATTATAGTAAATGAGAGAAAACGGTAGATGGAGATAAAATGTGGTGTAGATAAACATATTTCACTTATAAAGTTAGTGATAAAAGCTTTTTTTTTTTTTTTTACATCATTTTAATAGTTAAGAGTAGCAATAGATTTTTTAATGTTCAATTACATTTTTTAAATGAGGCGCTTACGATTTTTGTCTTGTCTCCATATAAATCGTAATCGTATTTTTAAGTTATGGACCTTAGTAAAATTTTGAAAGCATTACAAGGGTATTTTTATTTTTAAAAAACCACATATTTGAAATGAAAATTCAAAGTTTGTTGGTATTTTATATTATTTAGCCCTAAAGCCTTGACAAATTTAAGCCCAAACTACAACATTGAAAGAAACGGAAATATAAGGGACAAGCTTGAGATGAAACTTTATATAAAAAACACCTCCCAAAATCTTCCAATATGGAATCAATAAAAAAAAATGAAAGGTATTTAAAAAATAGGTTGCGCATAACTAGCTACATTGCGGTGACTTGATTTTGAGCATGAATACAACAAGAGGAGACAATTTCCAGATGTCTTGCCAAAACACAAGCTCATCAAATGCATTCTACCACAGAATTATTCAAAAAGCAGTTGTTAACCAAGTTCACCACCTCATGAGAATCAAATAAAAACCACGATGGCATGGGGGAAGGAAGAAACAATAGAATTGAGATGTTAAGACCCTCAAGGAAAACTTGGACTTCTAGATATTCAATAGACCATCTTAAAAGATCTTTAAAAAGCTAACACAAAGACAAGATCTAGAGGAGTCACAAACCACCCACCATGACACTTTTCAAAGTTTTAAGAAGCATCAATATTCCGTTTCCAATCATTCATCTAAAGGGAGTACCACAAAGCTTAACTCCCTATGTTTTTCTATTTTAGGTGCCTACAAAAAGCCTACAAAGCACAAGAGAGTCTGTAAGAACACATTAGTCGAGAGATATGTGTTTAATTCACTTTGAAATGATCGAGTGACACTTTGATCTCGTTGATGTTAATAAAATTCCAACAACTTCAAAGGAACCACAAGATTGAAATGATCTTGCATTGATTATGCTTTTCGAGTTTATCAACCATAAACTCCCATAGATTAGATGGCAACCAAAATCCCTTGCAGTTAGAAAAGAGGGGACACATGTTAGAAAGGTAACAAAGTCAAATATCCTTGGAGACCTTGCAAGACCACAACAGTTATAAAGCAGAGACTCCATGTCTTTCATGCTAAATAAACATAAAGGATTTAGTTAGAACTATGGGTGAGCATCAGTAGTTAGTGTCAGTTTTTTAGACCAAATTGTCATTTGAACTAACTAAGGTCGATTTAATAAATATTCAAACTGATATTGATAGTTGATGAGTAAAAGTCAATCGGTTTTGTTCTTTATGTGATGACCTAGACTTTTCGGACTGACCGTCTAAATCGTCAATTTGACGCAAAACCGTTTGTTGACAAAAGACACAGCAAGATTCAGTTGAAACCGTAAGAAAACGAAGGGAAATTTTAATCGAGCCCTATTTCAAAAATACAAAATTTCAAATGTTGTTTACAAAAAAAAATTTAACTATTTGTAGACTTAGTTAAATCAAAAAAAATTTCAAACCGTCAGCGGAAGCAGTTTAAAGACAGTCCCCTATGGCAAATTCACGAATCCTTCTTGTCCCTCGTCGGTCTACCCCTCGTGTTACCTTTGCCTGAAAAGTTAAACATAAAAAGGATGAGTATTAATATACTCAGTAAGAGACCCACTACTGGTCCCGTTAGGGGAAAATAAATTATTAACTTCCTATTGAGTACCCTGCACAGTCACAGTCTTGCGATCCCGTAGGATGCACATGATCAGTCCAACGTCCAAGGGACGCATAAATCAGTCTAGTGTTCTGCAGAAACACATATCAGTCTAGTGCTCCCGAAGGATGCACACATCAGTCTAGTGCTCCCGAAGAATGCACACATCAGTCTAGTGCTCTCGAAGGATGCACATATCAGTCTAGTGCTCCTGAAGGATGCAGAAAGGGTGATAATCCCGTAGGGCACCCGCAAGGTAACTACCCACTAGGAAACCAATAATTTACCCCTCAGTCCCTTCTATACATCTTAACAGTCAATATACAACCCAGTCAAACGTCCTCATCACGTAAACTTTCCACTTAACTTCAAACAACCATTTATTTTCCAATTTAACCTAAGGTCAGTCAAAACATATCCGTATATCAGTCAACGAACTAACTACTCATAACATTCCCCTCCAGATACAAGGGTTATGACTAATTATTCCCCTCCGTCATAAGAACGCAACCACGACAGTGTATTCTACACTCAGCCCAAACAACCATCCGTCAGTTTCAACTCATCCCCTATATAAAATACATTTACTGTTCTCAGTCATTCAACAACCATATGTGCATATTTACATAGCCAGTCAGTCACCACATACACTTGACACCAAAACCACATAAATCCATACAAAATATATATTCTCGTCAAAATGTAATGTTAACTAAACATCCAGTCCACAGCCAAACACATGTAGCATATCCCTTATTTCTACTCAATTCCAATATAATTGTACAGCCCAACACATCTCAAAGCTATAAATGAGTCCAGTAGGGAGTCCCTTACCTTAGCGTTATTCAAAATTCTCGAACGAACTAAATCCAACGAACGAACCTAATCAAAAGGACATGGGACTCAATTATTTCCACGATAAAAACTCCCACTTAGTTTTCCTCAAGGTAAATTCTAATTTACCAAGTTATTGGCGAACCAAACTAAAAAATTCACAAATTGGTTGTGAATTCAAGGGACCCAACTTTACTTTCAACACCTTCAAAAAATAAATTAACAAATTAGCCAATCCTTCCAACCATATCGCTTGAACAACTTTACAACAATTACAACCCATAATTAGTTTGTTACCAACAAAACCACCTCGACAAAAATACCGTAAAACAGAGGCAATAGCGATCCAATCTACATGGAAAATTCGTGCAAACTGATCAGGGTAAATTGATTTGTGATCAGCGGCTAGAAGGAGACACTCGCGCTGCCTCAAAATCGATCGATGATCTGACGCGGCGGCTGGGCTTCACGAACGGAAATCGGCAGCTTGCAAACAGAAGATTCGCGGTGGAGAAGAGGCGTACGGCGTGCAGCTAACGGAAACGATCGGCGGCTGGCTTCGTGAACGATAGAGGGACGGTCGGCAGCTGTGTTTCGTTCAATGGCTGTCGGCGACGAAGTCTGGGCGTGCGAAACGAAGTCTTAACGGCAAGGCAAACCCAGATCGGGAGAACCTGACGTCGGCTCGAACGAATCGTTAAGGAAGGTGCAAGATCTCGTGACCGGACCTTGCGATGGCTGGGCTTCGCGTATGGTGTCAGGCGCGGATGAACCCCGACGCGGCTGGATTTCGTGAACTGGGACAGACGATGACGTGCAGACGGTAACAGGTGGCGGCTTCGCGAACTCGAACGAACGGCGGCTGCGGCTGGGCTTCGTCGGACGGACGGAAAAAGGGAAGAAGACAGATTTGAGGAGGGGGGTCTCGGCTGGTTTCCTTCGCAGACGGACGACGGCTGGGCGACGGGCGAGATGCGGTGCGGTGCGGCTGGCTATTGTGGTGGTTGAGCGAAGGAGAAGAGAGGAAGGGTGGGGCAGCGGCTGTCGGCTAGGCTGCCGAAGAAGAAGAAGAAAAAGAAAATGGAGGGGGGGCTGTCGCGCGAGAGAGAGAAAGAGAGGGGGGCCTTTCTTTCTTTTTTTTTTTTTTTTTTTTTAATAATAATAATAATAATAATAATAAAAAAAAAATAAAAAAAATAATATTTAATAATTAATAATAAAATCCTTTTTTTTTTTTTGGCGTTACACTTTAATTTTTTTTTTGTTAATTTGGAGTTTTCCTAAACTGACACAGACCAATCCCTCTCCTTTTTCAACTAATCAACTTTGTTTCAGTTAGTCGTCAGTTTTTCGATCTATCATACCCATCCCTAGTTAGAATAGATTGTAAACTTGCATTTCTAGAAAGAAAAAAAACGACTCTCTTGGAGTTTTTAATTTTAAATACTTAATGATTTTTGAAAAAAAAAAGTCAAGAAATGAGTGATTTCAAATTTAAAAGGTCAAAAACTTTTAAGAAAAGGAAAATGTTGGCGAATTTTTTTTAAAAAAATAACAATAACACTAGGCTTTTTTTTATGTTTAAAAAACGTCAAGTGATATATACTTTTTCTTGATGTTTTTAAAATATCAAATAATATCTATTTTTCTTGATGTTTTGCAAACATCAAGATCTTTTATGAAAAGAGAGAGAATTTTTGGAAACTATATCATATGAAGTTGTCCATATTAACTTACAAAAATCTTTCATAGAAGTAAGGTAAAGTTTTGTATATATATATGACAATATCTAACAAATATGTAAAGTTTTGAAAATGTTCATATATATATATGTATATATATTGAAATATTCATATATGTTCAAATTTTTAAATTATATTTGAGGAATATCGTTATGTATATTTATGAGATTGTTGGACCACACTAGAGAGACTACTGGGCAATACATGAACAAAAATATAACTAAATTGCCTTTTTTTATAAAAAAAAATGAAATAGACTTAACGTTTTTTAAATGTCATAAACAAGTACATTTTTTTACGTTTTCTTCGTATCAAGTAAAAAACAGTTTTTAAATGTCATGAACACTCACATTATTGATGTTTTTATATATATCGAGAACCTTAAGTCTTGACATTTTTCAAAGCTCATGAACATCAACATACTTAACTGTTTTTACATGTCATGAACATTTGTATACTTGACGTTTATAAATTGTCAACGTTCATTTTTCTTGACGTTTATTAATGGTCATGAACTTCGACTTTTTTACAATAACTTCAACGACATTTTTAAAACTGTCTGAATGTTAAAAAACGTCAAGAGCATCTGTTTTTGTAGTAGTGTTAAAGAAAGAAGCACATATTGATTTTTAAATTAAAAATGGGAGGAGAAAAAAGACCCAAATTAATTTACAAATCATAGTAGGATTTTTTTTAAATAACATTAATTTAATAAATAATAACAAAAATAGGTTGGAAGAAAGGAAGTATATTGGGAAACTGAAAAAACCAACACCATTTTGATTTTATATTTAAGAAATAGTACAGTTTTGTAAAACTCGTAATTTTGTTTTTCTCAGCCGAGATCGACCTCAGTATTCTTTCCAAATTTTAAAAAACTATTGCAATTGAATTTCTCGTCTTTCTTGGCCGAGATTACCACCAAGATAGTGATATAGCAAAACGCGCTAAACCCTCAAAATTGTTCATGCTACATCGAGAACTAAGCAAGAACCCTCCCAAAATCTTTCAAAATTCCTTGATTCTTGCTTCCCCAAATTCAAACAAGGTGAGTTACTTTGTTTTTCGTTTTTTAGTTGTTTAGTTTATATGATATACACATACTTTACCCACTCCTTACTTCTACAATATGTGGTACAAGTAAAATGTGCTGCCATGAGACAAGGTATAAGTAGGTCGTTCCCAACACTTTCTATTTGAGTAAGTAGCTAGCATTAGCATAAGATAACCCATAAGTCACACTTTGTCAAGATAAAATGTTAAATCTACCTTGAAATTGCTCATATCATACTCTGACCTCATTGATTGACGTTAATACAGTTTCAATAGTTCTTAAGTCATCGCAAGATATTAAATGACCTTGCACCGATCATCTTTCCTCGAGCTCGAAAGATCAAATTACGCCCCTAAACCCCTTCCCAAATTAGAAGGTTAAGGACATTGAGTTTAGTCTTAATAATGTGTTAAAAGTAGTTTTTAGCCTCCATAGTAAACCATTTTTTGAAGAAATAGGCGCCAATTGATTTTTAAAAACAAGAAATTCGAGGAAAAAACAAAAAAACCAAAGAAATTAAAACAATAATTACATCGATAACCCCAAAATTCAGTGAAATGTTGCAAAAAGACCCCACAAACTTTCCGTCTTCTTCTTTGCCTTTTCTGACCTTCCACTACTTTCATTTCCATGGCAGAATTCCCAAGAGTGAACAACCATAACGAGACATACACGGACAGAATTTCAAGCTTAGAATGGAGCAAAGCAAGGAAGACGATGATCGAAGAGCAAGCAAATGCCGAATTACAATCTCTCCAACTTCTCTACCCCAATCGTTTCGAATACCTAAAGCTCGAACTCAAATCCTTCATCCATCTCCTTCAATCCCAACCCGAACATCCTTTTCCTCAGCCAAACACTATCTTAACCTCCAACCGCTCGCCGTCGCCGTCCTCTTTGGGTCCTGATACACAAGGTCAGTATAACGAATTAATTAACAATATTCACTTCTTTTTGTCTCTTCTTGTTTACTGATACATGATTTTGGAGTAGAGTCGAGTAGTTGTAGGAAGAGGAGGAAGGTGGCGGAAGGAAGAAACAATGGAAGGAATGGATTACAGAAAGAGGTTGCTGAATATGAATCTGAATCGAAGATGGGACGGGGGAAGGATAGAGTGGACGTAGTTCTGGAAAGAGCGGCCGTTTGTCTTTGCAAGATTCGACGGTTCAAAATGGCGCTGTTTTCCTCAGCGGGTTGACGACGGTGCTCCGTCTTCTTGACGCCTCAAAGGTGCTGATCCGATCTTTCTCTTCTCATGCAATGACATTGCCTCTCACGTGTGAGAACGTTGAAATTTGGTGGGGAATGAACTTCAAAATTTTGTGGGGACGGGTGAATGTTCTATTTTGGTCCGATTTTGCGGTTGATGAAAAAGAAAATAAAAAATATCACTTTTGTGTCTATTTTAGACCTTGTCGCATTTTAGTCACTTTAGGGGTCGTTTGACCCTTGGGTGTAATGGATTATTCTCCTATTTTTCACTTCCTCCTTCACTATTCTCACCTCACATCTCTCCATATGTCACTATTCCTCACTTGTTTATTTTACTATTTTTTTACTTTTCCAAACATAGATTATAATAACTTAGACTATAATAATATGCATTCCAAACATATACTATAATAACTCACAAATTATTATAAGTCACAGACTATAATAACCACAAATTATAAAAACTCTTAGTCTTTGAGACCAAAACTTCATTAACTTTTAATTATTAGATGGTAAAATGGTATATTTTTTTTTTAATAATTAAACACTATAGGCATAATTGAAATTGAAATATCTCGTTAAAACAATAGTTGAAAGCTTACCAAAATATATGGAAAATTCGACTCAAATATTTGAAATGACCAAAACTGACGACCCATGAAACACTGCCCCATTTTATTTTCTTTGAAAGCAAAAACGCAATCTATTGCCTTTAATTTTCTTCCAACAAATAAAAGAACACAATTTGAAATCACTTATGTCTTCATCCTTCTTCTTCTTCTTCAGCCTTTTCGTTTTGGCTCCAAATTCAAATCGTTTCTTGTTTTCGTTTTCGCTCGCTCTTCATCTTCGATTCAAATTCAAAAGATATATGTTATGTTTTTCTTTTTCTTTTTCAATTTCATCACTTATTCTTCTTTGGTCAAGTCATCAGTGATGTTTTTTGTTTTATGATTGGTCTTCTTCTTCGGTTCTCTTTAGTACTTTTCAATTTCTCGTTTGATTTATCTGTTGATTGTTGTAATTTGTTTTATCATGTTATTAGTTCATTGATAGTTTGTCATGCTCTAATACCAAATTATAAGAATGAATGCCAGAAGAGGAGTAAGGAAGATGAAGAAGGACCAATGCAAACAAGGATTGCATCCCACCCAGTCCAACAACCTTCAAGGGAAGGTTCTGCTGTAGACAAAGGAAAGGAGGTCATTTTGGGATAGCTAAGTTTTTGTTATTTACTAAATTCACTTTTGTTCTATCATGAAAATGTGAAGCTTGTAAATAGTAAAGTTTAAGTAATAAAATTTTTGTTTATGAAAGTTTTGTGTATAAATTTCAAGGATAAAATTTTTAAAGGAGGGGAGAGTTGTGAGACCCGTTCCTCAATAAAAGGTAATTTGGTTAAACAATCGTATAAGAACACAAACAATTATATAAGAAAATTGAAATGAGGATAAAAGATCGTGTAAAAGAGATAGTACAATTGACAATTGAATAAGAGGCTGAACGATCGTATAAGAAGATAGACGATTCTGTAAAAGGTGTAAAAGGTGTAAAAGGTTAAATGATCGTGTTAAGATTGGGTAAAAGGTTAAACGATGACCATGTTAACGATAACAACATGACATAATCAACCCTATTAGAGAAATCAACAAAATAACATACATCTATCTAGCCCTAATTTAAGGAAAGTCATCAAACTATCAACAAAATCACAACAATCAATTGTGGGATCAAACAAAAAAATTGAAACAAACCAGAGAGTAGAGAAGAAGAATCAAAGAAGAAAAACCAATGGCAAAACAAAAATTGAATTTGATCAAACAAAACTTGTTCAAAGAAGAATCAATATTGGAATAAAAAAAACGTTAGTGATTGAATCGAGCGTATACCTTTTGAATTTTAATCGAAAATCGAAGAAGGAGAGGGTGTGAGCGAATATGAAAATGAAGAAGAAGAACGTAATGAAAAGGGAAGAATAAGGGTGAGGGTATCAATGATTTTGAATTGAGTTTTTTTTATTGCTTCTTAGAGGGACTATGACCGCTCAGGCTAAGAAAGTTTGAGGCAATAATAGGTTTGTGATGTCTTTAGATATCCTGAACCGTACATGCACTGCACTTATATATTCAACGAGTTATAGCCTTGGCCGACAAGCTCGAATAATTTTTGAAATTTCATCGTGATGGAAATAAATCGTTGCAATTGTTGGTTTTCAATGAGCAATTCCTAGTAAGCGTGAGTCATGAGCTCGCGTTGACTACGTCTCTGCCTCTTGTACACAAAAGAATTGAATTTTCTATTTGTTTGAAGAAAAATAGAGGTAATAGGAAGGGTTTTTGGTTTTGAAGAAAATAAAATGGGTCGTGTGTTCTTTTTGGTCTTTTCAAATATTTAGGTTAGATTTGTGTTATATATCCAATTAGTTTTTCGTTGTGCTATATTTACTATTATTTTAGGCTTTTCTTCCATTGGAGCAACGAACTCTTAAACCATTATATGTAAAATATTAAAGTAATCTTAATACTTTTGTATTAACAATAATTAAATTAAAAGTTATGATCGGAAAAATGAGCAAGCTTATTAACAAATATATCAATTTCTTATTGTCTACAATGATAGACAATGGTAGATACTAATAGACAGTGATTTTGCTATATCTAAAAATATTTCAAATTTAGCTACTAAGATCAATTAACTGGTTATACAAATTAGAAAGACATTTTTTTAATAGGGTTATTTTTAAAATATTGGTTTATGTAACGACCAACTCTACTACTAAGTTGAGGTCATTACCATTTAAATAAATATAGACTTTTTGTTTTTTAAAAACAAGAAAATATTAAAATTTAATGAAACATTTTAAATATTTAGTTAAAATAATAGTAAAATATATATAAGGAGAGAATGAAATAATTAATTAAATAATCAAAATAGCTAATTAAAATTTTGGGGCCCAAAAATGCAAAGAAAGAAAATACTTGAAATAAACATGAGTTTCTAAATATAAGTTACTGGTGAGTGTTAGAAGAAAATTAGAACTATTTCCTATGGCGAACCATGATCACTTCTTCTTGTCATTTGCTAGCTTGCCTTTACCTTTACCCTTACCTGTAAAAATTAAACATGTAAAATGAGTATAAATTTATACTCACAAAGGGACCCACTATTAGTCTCGTTATGTGTCTGTTAACATACCATTAGAGTCCTATAATAAAGTACCTCTTACTATTGTGCTCATGAACACACGCTATCCACTGGTTCGTAGGGACACATATGGGTTCTCGGTCAACCCGAAAAAATCACCATAAAGGAGAGTCGGGTTGTAAGTGATCCAGTCGAATCATACATCAAAACTAGCCACACACACATTCATAGGTGGTGACCCCGAGGACTCTAACATATAGACTTAACCAACACTATAACCTATACATATAAATCATAACATCATTAACATAACTCAGTCAAACATAACCCAAACATAGCATAATTAATCATGGTATGCTCTAATCGTACTTAAATCGGTTACCGAAGTAACCCTTTATAAGGGCATGTCAAATAGTCATATTTTATCTCCATACTAATAGGAAAATTGATTACCTGGAGATTTGCTAAAAATAATAATTCACTCATTGACGGTCAAATTCCCAATACTCAATCCTAAAAATGAACAAAATTAAAATCAATAATTTTGTCAACTATCATCCTATTGTTTAATTAGGCAACCAAACTTATCCAACTTATCCAAGATTAAGGTTGAGTCCAATACAACCTTAAATGAAAACAATTTCACAGCCTCAACTCCTCAAATTACAATTGAACCTTCAAGCAAACATAAAATATAATTTCATTTAAGATCCAAAATATTAAGTGGGTGCACTAAAGCCAACACAAACTTACCACAATAACAACTAGCTCAACTAGTAACTTGGCTAACCAAAAAGGACACAACTTGGCTTGGCTGGAGAGGGGCTCGGCTCGTGCGACTAAGGGAAAAGGTTCGGCTTGGTTGGCAAGGAGTCACGCGCACGAACAGAGGGCGTCAACGGCTTGGACGGAAACGCGTAACTCACCCAGGGAGATGCGGCTTGGAATCGAACCTGCCAGAGAAGTAATGCGGACGATCGACTCGCGACGGTGAAGCACGTGGCGTGGACAACTGACGAAATCGACTGGCACGCAGACGGCTGAGATGCTTGACGCAGGACGGTTCGGCTACAGAACGAATGGAGAGAAAACGTGACTAAAGAAGATTGGACGGAAACGCCGAGTGAAGAATAAACGTGGTGCTCGTGGCTGCCGGAGAAGCACAGGAAGGGGGCGGCTAGTGTTGAAGGGAAGAAGGAGATTGAAGATGATGATTATTGAACGGTTTACGAGATGATATTATTTAATAATAATATTATTATTAATAATAATAATAATTATTACGATTATATCTTTTAAATAAATTTCTTAACCTTCCATAATCTATTTAATATACATAAAACAATTCACCATTAACCTTAAATCTTACCAAAATCACACCATCTTTAACAAAACCAATATTTCCAAATCTCAAAACTAATTAAATATCCTTCCAAAATACTTAACTTTCACAAATTCAAACAAATTCTCAAATAACATCCAAACTTCAACATAATAAAGATTAAAATTACCTTAACAGTTCTTATTTATTGTCACATTATTGTAAAACAAATACAGAAATCTTAATCAATAAAATATTGATTCACATGGTATAAGAGCTTTTAACCTAGGTTACTGTATAGCCGCCGCCGCCGATCTCTCTGACGTGAAACTCGCCGGCAACCTCAGTCACCATCTCTGTCGTCATTTGTTTCTCAGCCGCGCAAACCATAGCTTGATACCGTTCGGCCGCGCGACAAACTCTCGTCTTTGACACCGCCCAGATCCGAATTCGGTCACCGTCCAGATCAGTTCACACGCCGTCGCGAAGCCCACTGTTTTCCGTTCGCACGTCGCAGCCCTAATATTTGGACATTCACACGCCGCGCGAGCCCTCTGTTTTCCGTTCGTCGCAACCCTCATATTTGGACATTCACACGCCGCGCGACCAGATTCGACCATTCAGTCATCACGAAACTCTGTTTGATTTCTATATCCGACCAGATTTGTACGCCGCCGACGCTCAAACTCGCCACTGTTGTTTGCGAGTACCACTGCTGAACCGCCATCGTCTGTTCAATCTGGGTTGGGCTGAAATTTTGCATTGGTGATATTCTAAAAGGGGGCCTCAGACACTTCACTCAGCAAATGACTTTGGTTTTCACTGTGAGAGGAGGAATGATCATCCCGGACATGTTTCCTTAAAATTAGGTGATTCTGATACTAATGTTTTTACTGTGATTGAAGCATATTGTTAGAATATAGATATAATTATTAATTTTATGTTCATCCATTATATCAACCCTCTGGGTTAATCGGTGATCTACATTGGCATCGAATTTCACAAGGGTAGAATATTGATATATTATTCAATTTACCTTCATCAACGTAAGTTTTTGCGGTCAATGGGTGATTTAACGCATACAATTTTTATTTCTAGGCGTCTATATTTCTTTGTTCATAAAAGAAGCCACAGCTGCTGAATTTGTATTTGTATTTCAAGAAAGGAGTAGTGTTTTGTGAGATAGAGTGCTCTGGTGAAAATTGTGCATTAAAATGGGACCTCATATATTTAGGTCCATTGCAGAAAGGTACCATCATCTCAATATGTTTGTCAGATGTAAAGTAACATCTTCCCAATATGTTGCATCAAGAGCTAGAGATCCAACGTTTGAGAAACTGATGGATAAGTACAAATTTTTTCTAAAAGTGGTTGCTATCCAAGATCTTATCCTTGCTAATCCGAGGAATCAATCAGTATCTCTAGACTTCCTCTCAAGGCTTTCCCAGAAGCTCCATCTCAACCGTGGCGCTCCCTCCTTCCTTCGCAAATACCCTCATATTTTTCACATCTTCTATGACCCAAACAAGTCTCTACCATTTTGCAAATTAACAGACACTGCCAATCAAATATTTTCTGAAGAAGCAGATGCTATCAATGCTTCATTGCCTCAGGTTGTTGATCGATTGGTCCGGCTTTTGTCAATGTCAAATTCTAAGATGGTACCACTGCGTGCAATTTACAAGGTGTGGAGGGAGATTGGCCTCCCTGACGATTTTGAGGACATTGTGATATCGAAATACTCTCATGTTTTTCAGCTCTGTGATGCTCATGAACCAAATACTCATTATCTGAAGTTGGTTGATGACATTCCGAGAAATCAATTCAGAGCAGCTGTTGAGGAATGGAGAGTTGGTCAGTATTGTAAAGAGGACTGCACTGTTGATGAGACCGAAATCCAGTATAGTTTTAAACATAGCTACCCTCCGGGTATGCGGTTGAGAAAAATCTTCAAGGCCAAGGTTCAGGAGTGGCAAAAGTGTCCATATACTGGACCATATGAGGGAATACTTGACAGTAACAAGTATAAGAACACTAGTCTAGCACTGGAAAAGCGAGCGGTTTCAATCGTTCATGAATTCATGACTTTGACCGTGGAAAAGATGGTGGAAGTAGAGAAGATCAGCCATTTTAGGAAATGGTTTGGCATTGAGTTAAATATAAGAGATCTATTTTTGGATCATCCTGGGATATTTTATTTATCAACCAAGGGAAAGAGACATACCGTTTTCCTAAGAGAAGCATATGAGAGGGGGTGTTTAATAGATCCAAATCCAGTTTATACCGTAAGGAGAAAACTCCTAGATTTAGTTGCTATGGGTCGTCGTGGTTTATCTCAGAGTAGTTTAAGACAAAAAGCAGATCAAATTCACAATGAAGATGGTGACTTCCCTCTTCTAGGTAACAAGTGAATACATGAAAATATGCATATTCTTTCAACAATTGTCACATTCAAATTTGTGAAACATTGTCACGAGTCTGAAAGCAAAAAGGAGAATACTGGAGAGATCAACAATTTTGTTAAGGGAATTTGAATCCATTGGGGGAGTTGATATCTAATTACCAGTATGAAAGACCCTTTTTTAATACATAGAAATCGGAGGAATGGTATATTTTACTTCGTCTTCTTGCAGATGTGAACACCTTTCTTTCAGGGAAGGACTATCTGAAATAATTTCATTGATTGAATGAAATATCAAAGAATTGGTATCCATGGTTTCTCCTGATGATACACAGAATTGGCTTTGGATGCTGCTTATCGATCACTCTTTCACAGCCACAAAGAAGCATTTATGGATAAACATTTCATCAACCGTTTTGTGGAAGTGATAGGATGAAAGGAATACAAGAATCTTCCCAGATAAGGCGAAAACCACAAGGGACATCCTCGAAGCAGCCGTTTACAAATGGTTTCTCTTGGTGTAAAAGCATACAAGCTATTAAAAGTTAGCAACTTTTCTTTCATTATAGCAAATTGGAAAGATATTTGTATTCCTCTCGAATAGGTCCTTTTTGTATATCCTTGGATATTTCATTCAATCAATGAGATGATTTCTTATCCAAAAAATTCTCTCAGGGAGGATTGAAGAGCGAGGCGATTAAATTGGGCTCTCCTCGCAACTTTGTAATTCGGTCTTTAAGGCAGGGAGACTTAACTGGAGAAGATGTACAACCTGATTTGGTAGTCTGAAAATATGTTCTTTGTGATCTGCAGGTGATTATGCTCCGACCAAAGCTTAGTTCACATGGGATGGACCTTATTCAAGATGGTACTAATAATATTTGTCATCTCCTTGTATGATTTCCATTGTATTTTCATTATCTGCATGAACTTATTGAATACTTTAACATGTTGTCCGTGGAGTTTCCCGCTGCCGTTTGGTTTCAAGTGAAAAGGCAGAGTCTGAACCATTTGGTCTCGTGATTTTTGGTTGTACTGTAGAAGATTTGAAGGAAAGGAATTTAAGGATATTGATGCTTACTGATTAGGACTTATGTAATGTAATCTTCTGGTGAGTATTTTCAACACCATTTTTTGCTGAATTGAGGGTATGTTTGTGCCTTTTATTGTTGAATTCTAGATTCTTCATATTTTTGCTTCGAGGATTTCTGCTGTGATCATTTGAGGCAAGTAGTAAAATAGTTTAGTTTGAAGAGCTGTTAAGTCTAGATGGTTATTTAGCCATGTTTACCAATTCATAATGAAAATTCATAATGAGAATTGGTGTGAACATAATGATATTTTATTGATTGATTTGATAAAGATAGTGGGTATCACGTAATTTTTAAACACATTTCGTTCTTTAATCATGTTAGTGATATATAATTTAGTTTGCCTTCAACTACAAGCTTAAGCTTTTGGGTGAATTGGTGGTTTAATATGGTATCAGAGCTATCTTATATTCAAGTCATTGCATTGTTGTTTCCTTCCAATTAAAATTGAATTCTACTTGTTGGCTCTTTCAAATATTTTAAGCCCACAAGTGAGTGAGTATTATTGATTTATAATTAAATTTGCATCCAACCATAAGCTGAAGCTTCTCGGTGAATTGATGGTTTAATAAATCATATTGTTCATTTTGGATACAAATTTGAAGACAATTCTCACAATTCATTAGGATCAACAAACAAACTTTTTAGAGCCTACTTTTAGAGAAAGAGTTTGAGTCATAAAACTGATGTTTTTTAGTCATGCAATCTGATGAAATAAAGAGTAAAGTTAATAACTCTACCAAACTCCATCCTTATGCCAACACATAATCCATACCCAATGTCAATTGCTTTGCTACCATCTGGATTAGTTCCCATTTAATGCTGCAAAGTCACATCTACAGATTTTTGCTATCACATCATGAGAACCTTTAAATCTTTACCACAACAGAAACAAACACTTCCCTTAGAAGCTGCAGGGCAGGTGGTTTCACTTTCAACAAAATAGTTCAATAGAAGCTAACATTTTATTGGCCTAACAATCATGAAAATATCTCAGTACAGTACAATACAATAAAATACAATACAATGACTTCTAAACTGAAAAGGAAAGACAGAAGAATAGGCAAACAATTTTATAGATAATCAAAGGTTAGAAAAGTGCAGGAATGAATGCTAAGGCTAAGCCAAGTGGAAATGCAAGACGAAGGTGGTCGATGCTCGAAGCCCTATTCCCGCTGTTTCCTGGGGTATCGGTGGTGCTAGAGCCTCCTGCATCCGGTGGTTGAACACCTAGGTATGTTTTAACATTTAACAATGAAATTTTAGTTTAGCATAGTCTCTAATTGTGAAAGTACAGCGTTTCATTATTTCCACAAAACAAAAAAAGTGTGTGATTTATTACCTGGTGATGGTGCTGGACTATTTGATGATCCCACTGGATATCCCAAAACTGCATTTAGAAGAACACAGATTTGAGCTGGTTAGGTGTGCAAGGAAGAACCGAAAATTTAAAAGGCGCTCAAACCGATTGAAACCACTTATCAATTTGAATTTGAACTTGGCAAAGAACAAACTAAATTAAACTTATATATCAATTAGTGTTGTTGGTGGAGTTGATGATGGAGTAAGACTACGACCAAACCGTAGAATTTATCGTACTGGTTCAGTTCGACTTTATAGATTTTGTTATAAAATTAGTGGTTTGGTTTCGATTTAACATTCAAACTGAGTGCTAAGTAGCCTCCTGTTATGATGATATTTATTGAAGATGCTTGTGATATCTATTTGAATTTTTTAGGGGGGGGGGGGGGAAAGGGCATCTTGATAGCAAAGTTAATATATTAGTTTATGTAATAATGTTTATTTAAAACATTCTAATAAAATCTCATAGTTCTGTACTATTTCTTTATGATTTTATCAAACAAGAGGATTAAATTTTAGCTATAAACTATAAAGACTAAACTCTACTATATTAAAATCGTAGGATCAAATTTGTAACTTAATCTAAAAAATTTATATAATTATTATTTTGCATTATGATATGATTTATAATACATCAATGATGTATTATATTTAAATATATGAATTGAGTTTGTACATATCGTGTTATTTTATATGTATTAAATGTAATTCTGCTCTTTAAAATGTAAAATTCAAATTTTGGATACAATAAAAACATAAGAAAGTTTTTCAGAATTGTACTATTTGGATCACATAATCAGATAACAGTTTTAAGAAACAAATTACAGATTGTCAAATGATTCAGATTCTTTACCAAGTTCTTAATTTCTAAGATTCGTTTAAGTAAAGATTTTTTTTTCAAATTAGATTTTGTTAATTTATACTTTGTTTTCTTATCTATTTCATACTATTTTTCACAATTTTCAAGAAATACTTAAATTCTTAGTTTAATTTTGTAGAAAAAAAGATATAAAAGTGTGCGAAAAGCTTTTTTATTTCAAAATTTGCTTTGCTTTTCTAGAGATT
This sequence comes from Cucumis hystrix, assembly GCA_025688845.1. Lineage (NCBI taxonomy): Eukaryota > Viridiplantae > Streptophyta > Magnoliopsida > Cucurbitales > Cucurbitaceae > Cucumis > Cucumis hystrix. Next base: position 10,202,455 of record CM046884.1, read on the forward strand.
GGAAATAACAAAATTAGGACGAAAATATTTAATAATTCAAACTTCTAATTTTGTATATAATAAATCTGGAAATTTTTAAATAAATTAAGATAAATTATTTTAAAGAATAAAAACTCTAAAACTAAAAGATTTATGAATATAATAAAATATTACAATAATCTACCAAAATAAACCACTGTTGTATTTGAAAAAGAAATCAATTGATTTATTGGAGGATTTTACTATCAATTTTGATTTTGTAATAGATCTGATAGAGAGAGTATGTATTAATATTTAAAATGAATATGATCTATCATTAAAGAAGCCTTCCCTATGTTTATAAATTAATTAGCTGAGTTTGGTATATTTGATATCATAAAGGAAAGAAATTGAAGAGGAAAGATGAAAAAGAAAGAAAGCTTACGAGAGCATAGAGAAATGGAAGGAGTGGAGACATGGCATTGAGTAGGAAGCTTCATAGCTCTATCAACATCAATGGTGAATCCAACTTTATCTGGATCACTAAGCAGCTCACAAAGGCATTTAGGGCTACTCTCCACCAGCCCAGCCAATTGGGAGCAACATTGCTTATTCGGCTTCGTATCATTACTCCCCGTCGTCACGTACGGTAAACAATCCGACATGCTCAGCAGCGTCGTAAAGCAATCCACTTCTCCCGGCGCTCCCGGTCCCGGGGCCGGTGCCTGCCCTGAAATCCCCTCAATCGCCATTATCACTAGTACTGCCACAGCCAAGATCCAGGGTCCTCCCGCCGCCATTATTGCTCGCGATGTGAAGGTGTTTTGGAGGAGGGGCGGTGGAATTGAAGTGATGAAATAGAGATGGGAAGGGAAATGGTTTTGGGAAGGTGAGGGAAATTAATGGGAGCAGCTACCGGCTACCGCCATTGAAGGACTCTTTTATTACCCTTTTACTCTCTATATTTATTATTCTTATTTATTTATCCACCTCTCCTATTAATGAAATAACAAACCCTTCTTTTTTTCCTTTCACCAAAATATGATACAAACCATATTATTATTAATGACTCAAATATTTACCATACACTATTATTTATGCTATTGTCATAGATATTCATACTACTTTCATCTATCTACATTATATCAGGGGATGATATTTTACTATATTTGTTTTATTTGAAATTAGTTATTATTATTATTGTATTTAAAAATGGTAATTGGGTTTTATTTTATTTTATTTTTGGGGGTGTATTTATTTCTTAGTTATTTTATCCACCTCCTAAAGATGAAAACACCATTTTTTTCACCAAATTATGATATGAACAATTATTGTTTTTTCTTGCTTTTTTTTTTTTTTTCTTTCTATTGTTGTGTTTTGCACTTTTGGGTACTTAATTTGAGTGGTGTGTTGATTTTAAAGTTTAATTTATGTGTTTTAAATAAAATTTAAATTTAGTTATTTATTTTTTTAAAAAATTAAAATGGTTAAATGAAAAAATAGTTTGTGAGTATGATTTCAAAATTTACAACGAAAATGATTAATGGGTGATTTTTTTTTTGTTTGAAGTAAATCAACGAAGAAGTAGGATAGACTAAAAGTTAATTATTTGTAAGTTTAGTACTTAACAAAGAAAAATGTTTGGTAAGAAACTCATTTTTATTAAAACTATTTTTTAAAAATACACTTAAATATTTACGTTAGTTTTTTTATAAATATATTATATTTTAAATTAAATACTTGAAAATGTAATCCAAACGTTGTTATTAGTCTCTTTACTTCACTCTTTGAATTGGTACTTGACATGTTTTACATTTTTTAAAAAAATCTATTTTGATACAACATTTAAAGTTTAATAAGGTGAAAAATCACTCTTGGTTGTGAAAGTAATAATCTAGCCACGAAAATTTGGTCGGTAACAATTTAGTTTCTATACTTTCGATTTTGTAACAATTTGGTTTATGAAATTTAATATGTAAAAATTTAGTTCCGATACTTTAAAATTTGTAATGATTTACGCATGGTGTAGAAACTAAAGTTAAGATGTAATGAGATTTATTGCATAAGTTAACCTATAAACTAATTGAAATTTTAATATTTTATAAAATATAAAGTCTTTATCATAAAATAATAAAATTTGATATCTAGTTTTAATCTTTTTCTTTTGTTAGGGATTAAATTGTCACAAATTTAAGAATACATGAACTAATTTATTACATGTAAAAGTTCATGGACTAAAATGTTACCGAATTAAAACTACATAAATAAATTGTTACAAACCAAAGTTTGAGAACTAAATTATTACTTTCAAGTCTATGGACTAAAAGTGTTTTTCGATGGTTTAATAATTTACAAAACAAATTTTAAAGGGGCATATTTTTAAATACACCAAAGTCAACTAAAATACTTAAAAATAAAATAAAATTTTAGATTATATCAATTATAAATACTGATAGACTTCAACGTATGCAAGTGTAAATTTATCAGTATCTATTATTAATATAATTTAAAATTTTGCTATATTTTGTTAATAACTTTACTGATTTTAATTTACAATAATTTTTTCTTTTTAAATTGAATATTTATGAGATACAATAATTGAAAGTTTATGAATTGAATCTATTAAATAAATTCAAAAATTATGAAAGTTTAGGGACCAGAAGAACTTTTTAATCGTTTAATAATTTACTAAACATTTTTTAAATTTAATAGTTGAAAGTTAATGAATGGAATGTATTGAATACATTCAAAATTTCAAACATAATTTAATCCAAACGTAAAAAATTAGTAAACTAAACCTATAATTTGACCTTATAATTCTTTAATTATCATGTAGCCTAGGAAGCTAGCGAGAGTGAGTCTTAATTTTGAAAATTTCATCTTAATTAAATTAATTCTTAAATTTAAACTTATAATTTTGGAATCTTTTAAAAAATAGAACAAAATTGTAAAATATTTACACAGAAAAATTTTGAAAATGGAAAAAACTCACATAACCAATGAAAATTCAAAAAATGCATGTAATTAATTGGCATCCATAATATATTTAGGAAACGATAGTTTAGATTTGGCTATTCTTCTCTATACATCGTTTAGAATTGATTGTTAGATTTGGTAGCGAAATCTAAATGAGTTTTAAAAGATCTAAACGATTTTTTTCAGGATTTTTTTTGTACGCGATCGTTTAACACATTATCGTTTATATTTGACACACAATCATTTACATTTGATAGTTTAAATTAGGGTAGCCAAATTATCTCAATGATTTTTTTTCAAAATTTTGGTACACGATTGTTTATATTTAGAACACGATCGTTTAGATTTGCCTATTTTTTACACGATCGTTTACATTTGGCAATCTAATATACCAACGATTTTTTGTCACGATCTTTTATATTTGGCATACGATATTGAACCAAACAACAATTTGAAAAAAATATAAAAAAAATTATCAAAGAAAGAAAAATATGATGGAAAGGAAAAGAAAAAAATTACATAAGAAAACAAAAAAATGATGGGAAGGAAAAGAAAAATTGGAAAAGAAGAGAAAAATACGATGGAATGAAAAAATATAGCAGAAGAGGAAAAGAAAAAAAGTCACAAAAGAAAAGATAAGAATAGCAAATTTGAAATATTTTTTTAAAAATGGTAAATTCCATGAACTTTTTCAATTTGTGACACAACTGTCAATATTTTGCCCCCTATTTATAAAAGTTAATTATAATTTTGTTTGGGATTAAATTAAAGTTTTAGTATTTGAACTTCTTTTGAACTTTAAGAAGCTTTCGATTATATTCATGAATTTTCTATTTGCAGTCTCATAAATCTCTAAATTAATATTCTACTTACAAATGTTAATGTGAACCTTTAAGGGCCCGTTTGGGTTGAATTAAGAAAAAAATGTTTTTCAATAAATTCATTTTTGTTTAAATTCATTTTTCTAATAATGGTTTAAAATACACATAAAAATCTATTTTGAATGGCTTTCAAACACTTTAGTTTTTTTGAAAATAACTTATTTTCTAAATTAAATACTTTGAAAATGTTATACAATCACACAATAAGTTGATAAGACTAAAGCAATGCAAACACTTTCTAAGTCAAATCAAGCATAATTTAACTAACCTTCAATGTGCTTGTTCGTTGTTCAAATTCCCTTGTAGTAATTTTTTTAAAAAAAAATAGATAAATGTGCTATCTTCAAATCGATAGAAGCTAAAATTAAAGATGTAAACTATATTTCATATCTTTATTAAGTAAGGAACAAGGATTATCAAAGACTATAACAACTATCTTTTGTTGCAGTAAATACTATTTTGTATTTCCCAATTAGCTACAGAGTCAATACTGTTTCAAAATTCTTCATAATTTGCTACAATATTTATTATTTGACATTCATAATTTTTCTTTATCTTTTGCTACAATATTTACTATTTTATTCAAATTAAAAACATAAACTATTTTAACTAAAAACTATGATAGCCTAACACTACAATAACCATTTTTTTTTTGTTTCAAACTTCCCATAAATGTATAACTCATTATTGAAACTTTGAATTAATTAGTTAACCTTTCTTTATTGTACAAGAAAAAAAAAAGACAAATATTGAGAATAATAATAATGTGAAATGAAAGTAGTTGGTGTTGGATTCAAATTCTCCTTGGTGAAAAAGGGAGAAAGGGTTTAGAAATAATGAAAGCCCCATGTGAAAAGTTTGTCTTTTTAAGGCCATTGTGAGAGAATTTATTTTCATTATTGTTGGGAGTTAGATGGAAATAAAAGAAAACTAAATCATTTTGTTCACATATATAATTAGAAAAATCGTAAAAAATATGGAAATTGGACAAAATATTTACAAGTTATAACAAAATTTGATATTCTATCAATAATAAACATTTGATAGCTAGTGATATCCTTATTCTATCAGTGGTATTGATAACCAATGATAAAATGATATCACTAACAATCATTGATAGAATCCAAAATTTTTGCAATATTTTAATTTATTTTGCTATTTTTAAAAATACCCCTTATAATTATTATTGAACTATACAATTAATTAATACAAGTTCAAAGTATTTGACTTTTGTTTTTAATTTTAATTTTTAATATTTCATCACCAACCTAACTTCCTAATTTCATACTCTTAAATGTCAATATTGATGACAACCTTTTATTTTTTATTTTTTATTTTTTTGGATTTTATTTCTTTTTGTTTTTATATTTTAGGTTATGTTCGACAACCATTTCGTCGTTAGGTTTTCAGTTTTTTTAAATTTTAGGTATATTTCAAATTATTTTCTCATGATGACGTGTACCTTCCTTAAATGCAGGACTTGAATTCTTACTCAATTTTAAAAAATAATATCAAGTACATCTCAATATATAACAAATAAATTTTATGGGTAGCAAAATATTGAAACTAGTTAAAAGAAAAAAGAAAATTGAATAGATGTGATAATATTTTGTAAACAGTTTCAACTTTTTTGCTGTATTTGAAAATGTCTCATTTGTAAACTTAAAAATAGATAACAAAGAGAACAAACAAAATTTAGAGGTGAAAGAGATATTTAAAGGCTATGTGTTTTACAATTACAAATCAAAAGCTATATGATTCAAAAAGGAAACTTATTTCTTGATGGTTAGTAAAATTTCAAGACAATACATATCGTTAGTTTATTATAATTATCTATTTGATTTTTGAAAATTTAATGATTTGTTTGATAATATTCCAGTTTTTCATATGTTTTTCGTTTTTTTTATGAAACTAACTAGTTAGATAACAAATTCCATTTTCTTTTTAAAATTTTGAAAAATGTTTGAAAAAAAAAGATGGAATATTCAAAAAGTAAAATCTCATTGGTTTGTTAATGTGACACTTTATATTTGTATGGTTTTTTTTTTTTATTTTTTATTTTTTCTAAAGACAAAGTTGGTTTTGCCTTGTTGGTCATGTGAGCTTGCATTGCATCTGTCCTTGACCTCTTAAATTCAATTCCTACTTGAAAACAACTTTAATATCTTATTTATTATATATATATATATATATATATATATGACTTTTTTAAAAAAATATCAAAACGATAAAATATTTATACTGTATAAAACAATTTCAAAAACAGAAAAAGCCCACAGGTCTCCAATGAAAAATACAAAAAATGTCTTGTCAACACGCGATTAATTTAACACTGGCGCGCCTAATATATTTGCTGCACGATTCTTTAGCAAAATTGTTTATATTTTGCTACCAAAATCTAAACAAAATTTTCAAAGATTCCTTTGGTAGACGATCGTTTAAATTTAACTATTCTTTGCTGATCGTTTAGAATTGATCGTTACAAATGTAAACGATTTTTTTTAAAGATTCTTTAGTCCATGTTTAGATTTGACTATTCTTTGCTATACAATCGTTTATATTTGGTACACGATTTCAAACCAAATAATAGTTTTTAAAAATTGAAAAGAGAAAAAGACATAGAAAGGAAAAGAAAAATTGAAGAAGAAAGAAGATTTAAAACCGTAAATTCTATTATTGAATAGAGAAATTTTTAAAAATAGTTGATTTTACAAAATATTTACAACCTATAGCAAATTCTATTACTGATAGTGATTGAAATGCTATAGTGATAGAAGATTATTAATGATGCAATCCAAAATTTTGCTATAACTTGTAAATATTTTAATTTATTTTGCTATTTTTAAAAATGCCTATTTGTTATATTTATAAAAAATTTATATATATATTATCTTAATTCTTTTATTAAAAATGACGTATATTTTGCATGTATCTTAATTTTAAATTTCAATATTTATATTTATATAACATTAATTTTGAAATTTGAATTTTAATTTTAAGTAGACCAAGAACTGGTTAGAATTTTTCAATATATATATATATATATACACACACTTTGAAGATAAATAAACTTATTCATTAGTACATATAATTTACATATAATTATTCTTCATTCATTTTAATATTTTACGACCACAATATATTTAAACAATAATATAATAGAGTTGAATTTAAGTTGACAAATATTAAGGCAAGTGGCTCGAGTGATTATAGATCAAATTTGGATAATGTTAAAAGGATATAAATAATCGTATTATATTGGTATTCGTTTTTTGCTAGAATTTAATTTGATTACATATGCATACAATTTTTGATAAAAAAAGATTTATTACATAACAAAAAAGTATGAAAAACATATATAAACGAGAAATGGAAAATAGTTACTAATTAAATAAGTTGTATTATTGTTTTATGTGTCTTAAGAAGCAAAAATAGTTACAAAATATATTGGTTGTTGATGATTACTGAAAGCAATACCTAAAGCTTAGAATGGATCTATATGTCCACTAGAAGGAGGCATAAAGGATGGGAGCACATATCACAAAATGAAATAGTGAAGGCTTGAGGATAATTAAGTTGGACCATATGAGTTTAGATGGAATAATCAAGTTGAGCTCAGTGTCTAGGAGGATCGAGCGAGTTCATCTAGCGTTCAACCTCAAAACTCACATCTCTCTAACATGCTTTAAAAGAAAGAATAGAATTTTTATTTTTTCTAATTACAAAGTTGGTTTAGAAGTTCCCATTTCTTTTAAATAAAAAATTATCACAGTTGAAATCATGTGTTCTACCATATCCGAAATGGGCTTGGCCGAGAGCTTTCGTATTCGTCACTGCCACTCTCTTCTTACATACGAATCCAATGATATATATCACTCCCACACTCACAGATCTCAAAAAATCTGCATTCCCTTCTACCCTTTTGCCGACCAACAATTATTCCCCCATTTTCGCCTCCAAGGTAACCCTTTTTTCTTTTTCATCAATACCCTTTATGTTTTCTTTCTTCGGCCTTTTGTTATGTCATGAGCACCAGGTGTCTGATGAAACTCTTTCTTAATAACACTTGTCTTCTCATCTTATCTATGTTGGGGGGTCCTTTATTTCATTCGTTTGTTTGGATATTTGGATCCTTTCTTAGTAAACCTTGATCTCAAGTCAAGAACTAGGACCTTCATCATGTTTTGGGGGTCCTTCATTTGATATGTTGTCAGGTGCTTTATTTCTCTTATGTTTGGTTAGAACAATATTTCACTCTTTTCATGATGTGATGGCTGTGAAAATGCAGATTGTAATGAATATATTAAAGTCCATACAAATTTAGAATGTACATACACACATACCCACACATGTATCCGTCGTGCTTTTTCTTCTTAATTTGTTGCTATTATTATAGCCACTAAAGAAGACGATCTTTAATTAGGATAGTTGTAGAAAATTTTCCTACAGAGGAACTAATTATATGTAGGCTATTATCACAGTGAAATTATTTGTGATTTGAACACCATGTAAAGAATTCATCATGAACTTATTTGAACTTGGCAGGTTGAATATACAAAGTAGTTCATATTAAAAATTCATCAGTTCGGGAGTACTTCTAATTGTAGCAAGAATGGAAACTAATGGAAATCATGTAACTGAGAGGTGTGTTATTGTTACTTCAATTCAATGTAATATTCTTTGATATCTTGTCTGTGTTCTTTTCCCGATGAGACAAGTCTTTGCTAATTTGAATTTACTTTTAGTGCCTAACTTGAAGGGAAAAAAATTCACTTCGGACTAAAGTTTCTTAACTAGTTGATATAATCTTTTCAGATTTCTTTTAAGAGAAATTATTATAAAAGACTAAATTGCAGAAAATATTTACAAAATACAACATTTTTTAAATTTTACTATATTTGTAAATATTTTCATATTTCAATTTATTCCATTTTGTAAATTACACTAAACAATTAGTGTTAATTATGGTTAAATTATAAATTTAGTTATTTAACTGAACTTATTTCCTTTAGTTTATTTACCAGAAACTTCAATTTTATATTGATATCTCACTCTATAAACTTGAAATTTATGTAGTCTTTGGAGTTAACAAATTCACTTATTCAATATAGACCTAACATTTTAATCCTAAACAAATATTATCCTTGAATCAAACATTCCCTAAAGAACATCATGATTAAGAAATTACAATATCAATAGCCTTTTTGAGATAACTATATGTCTCTTCCAGTCCCACAAACCATTCATGAACTAATTTACTAAAATATGACCTCCCCACAAGCCCTAACTACCTCTATTTATATAGAAGACGCTCTTAGCTAATTAGGTGGATATCCTTACCAGTACTCCCAAAATATCTCCAGTCAATATTCTAACATATCAAAAAAGTCAATAACTAACCAAGAGGTTATGAGTTCAATCCATGGTGAACACATCCCTAGAATCAAGCGAGTTGTCTCGTGAGATTAGTCGAGTTGCACGTAAGCTGGCCTGAACATTCATGCATTTTAAAAAAAAAAGGGAAAGAAAGAGAGGGGTTTGAAAGTTATTCATCGCAGGTGCGGTGTAGTCACTGGAGCAACAAGGGGATTGGTTTTGAAACGGTAAGCAACTTTCTTCTCAAGGCATAACTGTGATTTTGACAGCCAGAAATGAGCAAAGAGGATTGGAGGCTGTTTCAAAGCTCCATGAAATAGGTTTAACAAATGTTGTCTTCCATCAACTTGATGTGTTGGACCCTGACAGTATCCAGTCTCTGGCTAAGTTCATAGCCAACAAGTTCGGCAGGCTTGATATCTTGGTAAGGTTTCAAATGATTCAATTTCATTTTTGTCATTTGGATTGCTATTAATTTACCAAATTCTTTATGGCCATTTACACGCTCAAATAAAAATTTTAATTGAAAAAGAAGAAAGACAACCCCCACCTCCATATCTGTCTGCATGGGAACTGTTTGGCGAACAAGACAGAGAAGAGAGCTCCTCTAGGGACATTTTCTCTTGGTTCGAACTTGAATAAAAAAGAAGAAAGAGCAAGGTTTTATATTGTTGTTTTCCTTTTTGTTCTTAATGAATTGACTGTTGCAGGTAAATAATGCTGGGGCTAGTGGGGTTGTGGTGGATGAGGAAGGATTAAGGGCCATGGACATAGATTTCTCCTCTTGGGTAATATTACCTTTCTTTTAATTCATTCATGTATATTCATAACTTGTTTAGAAGACTGTTTCCAAACCCCCTTTTTTTTTTTAAAAAAAGTATCCTCATATTTAACACTAATACTAAAAGCTACATTTTTTATAAACTCAAAATCATTTCGTACCACCAACCTTTAACTTAGCTCAACTCAACTAGTTAATATATGAGGTTGAAGGTTTGAATTCTTGAACCCTATGTGTTGTTGAACTAAGAAAAGAAAAATGTGTTTTTGAAACACTATTTAATCAAATATCAATTGAAGCAAACTTTTTGGAACAGCCACCTGACTTGTTTTCCGGAGTATGTCGTATCTGTGAGTTTGTAGGAATTTGTCTCATCCATGATTACACTTAAAATGCAGCTCTCGGGCAAGGCAACGAACTTGGTTCAGAGTGTGATAAAGACAAATTGTGAGAAGGCAGAAGAAGGCCTCAACACAAATTATTATGGCCTTAAAAATGTAACAGAAGCCCTTCTTCCACTGCTACAGAAATCCTTGGAAGGAGCAAGGATTGTGAATGTCTCCTCTCTCAGAGGCGAATTGAAGGTATCACACCATTCTTTATCTTTATAAACATTTCTCAAATTAGTCTACTATTAGGACTCCTCCCCTAAAACTTAGAAAATCCTAACAAAGATGGAGAAACAGAGACAGTTCTCTGCTATATATGGATATGGAAATCCAGAAGCGTCCATAAGAGTCAACAGTATAAATGTAAATATAACAGTAAAGGACGTGACAATAAGAAAGCAAGAACAAAGACTAGCTTCATAGCTCCTTCGAGAAGACTGGGATCTTCTCCCAAAAGCTCTCAGCAGCTTTTTCCAAAATATGACCTACTTTGGTGATCTCCAAAACCATTCCTTATATACTCCTCACAAGTAGACTGATGGAACACCAGGTGTTTGTATTTATTGATATCAAACTAAGAAATACAAAGTAATCAAAGGAAACTCAATACATATCAATAGAACTCTAACCCTCTACTCTTCCTTTCTGATAGACCCCCGATACTATATCAATATAGTAGGAAAGGGAAGAAGAGAGTGGCACGTGGGTAGAGTGACACGTGCGAGTTAGGTTAGTATAAATAAAAGATAAGATTCGGGCGGGAGAGTGGGTTAGAGTTTGGTAAAGAAAAGCTTTCTGTTCTTCCTTGAGAGATAGGATAACAGTGAGGGGTTTGAGTTTTTTTTTCTTGTTTTCCAATTAGCGATTGTATTACAGATTCAATAGTGAATCTCATATCGATACAAGTAATAATTCTCTATAGCTACTGGTTTCCATCAAATTGGTATCAGAGCAGTGATTTTGGGCGAGAAGAAAGATGGTGCAGACGAGATTTGAAGACAAGATCGAATCGATGGATCAAGAGATTCATAGCATTAAGAAGGAGATCGAGAAATTGCCAGCGATCGAGAAAACATTGATCGAAATTTCGAAGAACTTGGAGAGACAAAATCAAGTAATGCTGAGAATCATGGAATCATCCGCACAGGAGAGATCGACGATGAACGAAAGAATAACCAAATTGTCGATGCGAACTGTTCCGGCGAAGATGAATGAAGAAGGCGAAGGATCTTCGAAGCGAGAAAACGAAACAAAAAAAGAAGAGAAGAAATCGATTGATGAAGGGAACAACGATCGAAACAAATTCAAGAAGGTGGAAATGCCTATATTCAACGGAGATGACCCCGACTCGTGGTTATTCCGCGCTGAGAGGTATTTTCTCATCCATAAACTGACTGAATCCGAGAAGATGACTGTCTCCACTATAAGTTTTGAAGGACCAACGTTGAATTAGTATCGTTCCCAAGAGGAACAGGAGAAGTTTATTGATTGGGCAAATATGAAGGAAAGATTGCTGGTGAGATTTCGTTCATCGAGGGAGGGATCTTTGTACGGGCGATTCTTGCGGATCCAACAGACAACAACTGTGGATGAATATCGAAATTTATTCGATAAGTGGGTAGCGCCTTTAACAGATTTACCCGAGAAAGTAGTAGAAGAAACGTTTGTATCGGGATTAAAACCATGGATCCAAGCAGAGATGGATTTCTGCGAACCAAAAGGATTAGCACACATGATGAAGATAGCGCAAAAGATTGAAAACAGAGAAGAGATACGGCGTGAGGCAAATCTGTCCGGCTATTCCGGAGGGAGAACATTTAATTCTTCGAATAGTACCAAGGCTAATACGAATGCGAATGCAGGAGAAAATAAGGGGGGAACAAATTGGCCAATGCGAACCATTACTTTACGTGGAACCACAAAGGAGGAAGTTCTAAAGGAGGGACCATCAAAACGGCTATCGGATGCGGAATTCCAGGCTCGAAAGGAGAAAGGATTGTGTTTTAGGTGTAATGAGAAATACTCTCATGACCATAAATGCAAAGCTAAGGAGTTAAGAGAATTGTGAATGTTGCTCGTAAAAAGGGAGAATGAAGAGTACGAAATTATAGAGGAAGGAGAGGAGACATTGAAGGAGTTGAATACTATTGAAATCAGGGAAGAAAACCAAGCGGTAGTAGAATTATCTATCAATTCAGTGGTTGGACTGTCCAGTCCAGGGACGATGAAGGTGAAAGGGAGGTTACAAGGAAGAGACATTGTGGTGTTAATTGATTGTGGAGCAACACACAACTTTGTTTCTGAAAAACTGGTGAAGGAATTACAACTGGAAACAAAAGAGACCTCAAATTATGGGATGATTTTGGGTTCCGGTACTGCAGTTAAAGGTAAAGGCATATGTGGAGCTGTGGAACTGATGCTAGGGGATTGGAAAGTAATTGATGAATTCTTACCCTTGGAGTTAAGAGGAGTAGATGCCATTTTGGGTATGCAGTGACTTTATTCCTTGGGAGTAACTGAGGTAGATTGGATGAACTTGATATTATCCTTTATATATCAAGGGGAGAAGATTGTAATACGAGGAGACCCTAGTCTGACTAAGGCTAGAGTTAGCCTGAAAAATTTAGTCAAAACGTGGGTTGAGGAGGATCAAGGCTATCTAGTTGAATACAGAGCCTTGGAAAGATGTGAATTAAGTGATGAGGAAGACTCAATTGAGGAAGTATTAACAGAGGAAGAGTTGGTAGATGTGGTACTGAAGAAATTTGAAGATGTTTTTGAGTGGCCTGAAACTTTACCTCCTCGGCGGGTAATAGAGCATCACATCCATCTGAAAGAGGGTGTGAATCCAATTAATGTGCGTCCGTATCGATATGCTTATCAACAAAAAAATGAGATGGAGAAGTTAGTTGAAGAAATGCTAACGTCAGGGATAATAAGACCCAGTACTAGCCCTTACTCAAGTCCTGTATTACTGGTGAGAAAAAAAGATGGTAGTTGGAGGTTCTGCGTAGATTACAGAGCCCTGAACAATGTGACTGTGCCTGATAAATTTCCAATACCAGTAATCGAGGAATTATTTGATGAATTAAATGGAGCTGAGGTATTCACTAAATTGGATTTGAAGACAGGATATCACCATATCAGAATGAGTGCAGGTGACATTGAGAAAACTGCATTCAGGACTCATGAAGGTCACTATGAATTCATGGTGATGCCGTTTGGACTAACAAATGCACCATCAACTTTTCAATCATTAATGAATGTTGTATTCAAACCATTCCTCAGGAAGTTTGTGTTGGTATTTTTTGATGATATATTGATTTACAGCAAAGATTTGAAGACTCATTTGGATCACCTCAAAGCAGTGTTAGAAATACTGCGAAAGAATGAATTGTATGTGAACAAAAAGAAGTGCAGCTTTGCTAAAGCAAGGGTAGAATATCTGGGGCATATCATATCTGGAGGAGGAGTAGAGGTGGATCCAGAGAAAATTAGAGCCATTAAAGAATGGCCTATTCCAGCTAATGTGAGAGAAGTCCGAGGGTTTTTGGGCTTGACTGGATATTATCATCGCAAGTTTGTTAAACACTATGGAACGATTGCAGCACCTCTGACCCAATTACTGAAGAAAGGAGGCTTTAGATGGACTGAAGAGGCTCAGGAAGCTTTTGTCAAGTTGCAAAGAACCATGATGTCACTACCGGTATTAGCAATGCCAGATTTCAGCATTCCCTTTGAAATTGAAACGGATGCTTCTGGATTCGGTTTAGGGGCTGTGTTAATACAAAACCAAAGACCTATTGCTTTTTATAGTCATACCCTAGCAGCTAGGGATAGGGTTAAACCGGTTTATGAAAGGGAACTGATGGCTGTAGTAATGGCAGTACAGAAGTGGCGTCCCTACTTATTGGGGAAGAGATTCAAGGTGAAAACTGATCAGCGGTCACTAAAATTCTTGTTGGAACAACGAGTGATCCAACCCCAGTACCAAAAATGGATATCTAAGTTGTTGGGGTATTCATTTGAGGTAATATATAAGCCAGGGTTAGAGAATAAGGTTGCGGATGCATTGTCTAGAGTACCACATAATATCCAATTGAATCAACTAACAGTTCCAAACATAATTGATGTGGCAGTAATTAGAGAAGAGGTTAATCAGGATGAGAAGCTTTTGAAGATCTGAAAGGAACTGGAAGAAAAAGGGGAGGAGCAGCCTAATAAATATTCAATGAAGCAGGGGATGTTGATGTATAAGAATCGATTGGTAATTTCCAAATCTTCCAAACTGATCCCTAAGATCTTTCATACATTCCATGATTCGGTCTTTGGGGGACATTCAGGTTTTCTAAGAACGTACAAGAGATTGACTGGAGAGTTATACTGGGAGAATATGAAACAGGATGTTAAGAAATATGGTGAAGAATGCATGACTTGTCAAAGAAATAAAACACTGACATTATCTCCAGCAGGGCTGTTAACACCGTTGGAAGTCCCTAATAGAGTGTGGGAAGATATTTCCATGGATTTTGTGGAGGGATTGCCAAAAGCAAATGGATTTGAGGTTATTCTGGTAGTTGTAGACCGTCTCAGTAAATACGGTCACTTCTTACCCTTGAAACATCCATATGATGCGAAATCTGTAGCTGAGTTGTTCGTTAAAGAAGTGGTGAGACTACATGGGTTTCCAAAGTCCATAGTGTCAGATAGAGATAAAGTCTTTCTGAGCTCATTCTGGAGGGAGTTGTTCAGACTCGCGGGCTCAAGATTGAATTACAGCACGGCCTACCACCCTCAAACGGATGGACAAACAGAAGTAGTGAATCGAGGAGTGGAGATTTATTTACGATGTTTTTGTGGAGAAAAACCAAAGGAGTGGGTGAAATGGATACCGTGGGCTGAGTATTGGTACAATACCACATATCAACGTTCGTTAGGTATTACACCATTTCAGGCAGTATACGGTAGATTACCTCCTCCTTTGATATACTATGGAGATAGAGATACATCCAATTCAACATTGGATGAGCAATTGAAAGAGAGAGATGTAACTTTGGGAGCATTGAGAGAACACTTGCAAGTGGCTCAGGATAAGATGAAAAAATATGCAGATTTGAAGAGGAGGGATGTGCAATTTCAAGTAGGGAATTTGGTCTTATTAAAAATAAGGCCTTACCGACAAAAATCCTTGAAAAGGAAGAGGAATGAGAAACTCTCTGCTAAGTATTTCGGGCCCTATAAGGTGATTGAAAGAGTTGGCCTAGTAGCATATAAACTGAAGTTACCTGAGCAAGCAGCCATTCACCCAGTTTTTCATGTATCTCAACTGAAGAAAGTGTTTGGAACACATGAGGAGAATCGTGATGATATCCCATACCTATCAGAGAATTATGAATGGAGAGCAGTGCCAGAAGAAGTGTGCGGATATTCGAAAAATAAGGCGGGAAGTTGGGAGGTGTTGGTGAGTTGGAAGGGACTGCCAAAACATGAAGCATCATGGGAATTACATGAAGATTTGCAACAACGGTTCCCAGATTTTCACCTTGAGGACAAGGTGAAATTGGAGAGGGAGAGTAATGATAGACCCCCGATACTATATCAATATAGTAGGAAAGGGAAGAAGAGAGTGGCACGTGGGTAGAGTGACACGTGCGAGTTAGGTTAGTATAAATAAAAGATAAGATTCGGGCGGGAGAGTGGGTTAGAGTTTGGTGAAGAAAAGCTTTCTGTTCTTCCTTGAGAGATAGGATAACAGTGAGGGATTTGAGTTTTTTTTTCTTGTTTTCCAATTAGCCATTGTATTACAGATTCAATAGTGAATCTCATATCAATACAAGTAATAATTCTCTATAGCTACTGGTTTCCATCACTTTCTTTCAAGGAATGTTGCAGTCCAATATCTTCACCAAATTCTTCATCCCTCCCCAACTTCCTATTTATACCCAACTAACTACCAACAAATCTAATTACCTTTATACCCCTACCCTATATTAATCTAGGTATCTAACATATGCAGAAACCTCCCCACGCCCTGCCTTCTGTGTAATTTCCATCATGCCCTTCTCTGATTTCTTCCTTTTATATGTATGAATAATTGGAGGCCTAACATCTACATTGGTTCTTTTTAGGGAAAGAAAGATCAACTTTTTCTCTAGAACTTCTAGCTGTATAATTTTCTCATAATTTTGTCAAATTGGACCCTAAGCTTAAACAAGAATTTTAATCTATGCTAATTTACTAATTTATTTTACAATAAGAAATGTCAAAATCATAAAATGTTCATTAACTTCAAAGAAAATCAAGGTGACATAAAATTAAGGTCATGTTTGGGACTAGGAGTGAGCTATAATAGCTCACTCCTTGTTTGGGACAAGGTTTAGTTTCAATTGAGGATTAAGATTAGGATTAAAATAACCCACATGTCTACTATTTTTTAACTCTAGGGATATTTGTTTCAAGAATTGGGAAGTTCGTCGACCAACTTTCAAACACCACCTCCAGTAATCATCGTCGACCAATCTTTGACCACCACCTTCGATGATGCCACTGACAATCTTCTGACAACCAACTCCGGTTGCCACTGGTCTTACACATTAAAACTCCTGCACTTGTGTTGGTTCATCTGACAGATGATGAAAATTTCCCCTTGTACATTTGATCTATTCACTTTTCATATTTTATATTTGAAACTTAACAGCTAGAAGTGTTTCCAATTCTTATGGGTTGGGCCAGTGGTCATTGTAACTAGTGAAACAAGTTCAAACCATGGCAGCTACACTAACTTAGAATTTAAATTCTTAAGATTCTTTGATAACTAATTATAATAAAGTAAGATAGTTGTTCTAAAGGATGAGCCTAGGTGCGCACAAACATTTTCTTCTCTTTTTTCTTTTTATTAAAAAAATAAATAAACGTATGACAAAAGAACTAAAAACAAAGTCATTTTCAAGATTTTATTGTTGAACTATATGAAGTTACTTTTGGTTGAGAATTCCAAGTGAGCACATACAAAAGGAATTAAAAAATTTAAGAGTCTTTTGAAAATTAAACATAGACGATTGTACTGAAAGATTAGCTTAAGCGCATACAAGCTCGCATAAAAAGAATAAAAAGGGAGAGAAAATGACCTTATTTGTCAGAAGAGAACTACAAATGATATCATCTGATGATTTAACAATAAAATTACTGTTTGGCAGAGAATACCAAGTGAATACGAACAGAACTGGGGGATGTAGAAATTTTGAGTGAAGAAAAGATAGATGGAGTGTTGAAAAGATTTCTACATGATTTGAAGGAAGATAGATTAGAAGTGAATGGATGGATAATGATGCTTCCACCCTACAGCATCTCCAAGGCTGCAGTGAATGCTTATACAAGAATTCTTGCAAGAAAGTATCCAAAAATGTATATAAACTGTGTTCATCCTGGCTATGTTAATACTGATATCAACTGGCATACAGGAATATTGAGTGTAAAAGAAGGGGCTAAAGGTCCTCTCAAATTAGCTGTTTTACCAGATGGAGGTCCCACAGGTTGCTATTTTGACGAAACTGAATTGGGGGAGTTTTAATTAACTCATTGCAGTTTGGAATGGTTTCATCAAAGATGAAAGGGTTTGTAGTGATTTTTTGTATGGATGACCCAATCCCAGCAACTTAATGTGTATTTGATTACGTTATGGAAAATGGAGCAACCCTTTGTGACATTGCCACTATGATGTATGTATCCTATGACTTATTACCTGTGGAAGTTTGGAACAGAGCTTAACTTTGTAGTTAGTTGATGATTGGTTCTAATATTTCAAGAGGTGGAGGCACCATAAGATGCTAACTTTTGTTTTCCAAATAGAGAATCTGAATGGTCAAAGGTTTAGCTCAATGCGACCTGTTTATTATTCCTTTACTTTTTGTTTGATCTATAAAGTTTATTCTTCTTTGATTATTAAAATGTCAATTGTCTGAGTTTTTATAGATAAATAAAATATTTCCTTGGAATCTAACTTTGATTTTGAGTCAAGTTGGTTTTCTTAGAGAAAAAAAAAAAATATATATATATATATATATTTTCAGATGGATCTACTTGATAATTAACAATTTGATCTAATCTTTTAACCAAAACATTTTTGTTCATCACTTGGTGTGTTAAGGCCAAAATTTACTGAAAATAAATAGTTGCGTAAAAATGTTGGCATTGGGTCCCGAGGTACAGGTACCCTTTTGTTGAAGGTCGTTCAAGCTTTTATTAAGAGTATAGCATGGGTTACTTCAGCGTTGTAGTGTCTGGTACTCAAACATTGGCTTGAGGTATTTTCTCTACTCCTATTTACCCTAAAAAAAACAGGGGCACCTTGTATCCTTGAATCGATAACCATCTTTCAGATAACCTAGCCACCGCCATCCCTCGTGACCAACAAGGGGTAGTATAGTATAATGGAGATTGAAAATTGAAAAGAGGTAATGGACCTAGAGAGCTTTTAACATATTTTAAAGGATAATGGCAAATATACCAATCGAGCTTTAAATATTAGCAAATATTGTACAATACAATTTTTTTTAAAGATATATTAAGATTTAAATCTAACTTCTGGAATCTATTGATGATGAACTATATAAATAAAGTGAAGAAGTCTATTAGCAATAATTTATAATTTTTATAAAAAATATGGTTAGTGCAAAACTCCTGAAAACATCTACACTGATAAACATCTAGCAATATTAGATTATAGTAGCGTCTATAATGTCCATCACTGAACATTTTGCTATATTTAAAAATATTTTGATTTATTTTGCTATATTTAAAAATGACTCTAAAAATATTGTTATACACTTGATAATTATTAAAAGTATTGCCCTTTGCAATTACTTTTATTCATGCCAATAATAATAAACCATCCATCCTCAACCCTGGTTTGAACTAAAACAAGCTTCATTGCACATTGAATCAAGAATTTCAATACTCTTTCCTAAGTAACTTCTAAAGTTTTAACTCATCAAATTCTCAGTGCCGAATGGCTGGAAACAGCAGGTTCCAAACCAAAAGTTTCACCAACAATATTTCTTACCAAAATTTGCAATCCTAAGTTCCTCCAGCATTCTTGGATTGAAAGAGAACCACAGGTCATTTGTTGGGGAAATGAACTCGCACTGCAAAAACTGAAATTTCAGTTAGCAACCTCTCTCTTGAGCTAACAGCAAACTGAAGTAACAACGAAAATAGTTGTTTCCAAGGATGAGTGTGGCATTTCACATGGAGCTTTTAACTTCAGGGTTCATCCAAGCAGACACAGATATCCCTTCAAAATAAATCCTGAAGGTCAAGGATATCAGCTAAGACACCAGCTGCTGTCGTGTCATTACCCGCCCCAGCACCTTGAATGACAAGAGGTCGTTCGTTGTAGCATCGGCTGTATACCACCAGCTGTAATTGCACGGAACGAGTGAATCAATTTCTATGCACATTTTATACAAGGAAATGCAATAATGGAGTTTACAATGAAGACCATGATAGAAAAAGGGAAAGGTGTTCCTTTTCCTCATTTTTTTTGCATAATCCTTGCATGATTTTTTGTAGCTAAGCATTTGACATTCAAAAAGATTAGTCTAAAGCGATGCACATCCTGAAGGCTTCCAATTCTGGTTAAAACGTAGTCTAATGTGATGCCCATCTTAACCTTCCATACGCATAGTATATTAGGAAGTATAAGCCCGTATATTGTGTTGTCTTACCCATTTCCCATGTCTATATCATTTTCATTTAACTTAAAACAGTATACAAAAAAATTAATCAACTCATGGTAATTCTAGGGCTGGGATGTGATCTTTGTGCGTGTGTGCTTTCGTGCATGTGAGTGTGGGGTGGGGTGGGGAGGAAGGTACTTACCACATTGTCACTTCCTTTCAATCTTCCCAATGGAGAATCTTTGGGAAACTCTTGAAGTCCAACTTCACACCTAACAAATATTTTTCCAAAAGATAACATGACCGCATGAATGTGTACTTCTCTAATTAATTGTTGAAGAAATGACAGCAAGACCCTTCCTCCTTTTCTGATAGATAGAATTAACTAGGAACCGATTCAAAGGAAGCATGTTCCCAAGGATAGACCAAACTACGTGACAATAGCCACAAAAACAAATTTGTGAGAAAGCAATATCTACTTCCTTGCAGTTTGTTCAGATATGAAGAGGGAAGTAGTAAATAATCTTTAAGCATGTAAGACAAATGAATTGGTCCTTTCAACCACATAAAAGTTAAACCGTCTTTCATTATTGATTGCTTTCAGTTTCCTTCTAAACAATCTAGCAGATTAGACGAGGATAAAACAATCATAGTTCATAGTTAAATAACGATTTTTTCTACTCAGGGAAAAATAGAACATATGAAATACCTGTAACATAAAAGACAAAATCAAATCTACAAATAATAATACCTTGAGCTCGAGCTTTCAATCACACAGGCATAACGTAACACATTTCCTCTTGAGGAAGCCTTGGTAACTCTCTCCTGAATGTCACTGTCTAGAGCTAAAACTCCACTGTCTAAGAAGTCGTTAATAGGCATAACATCAGGTCCCATTTCTTTTGGAAACAAGCTTTCAACCTATGGAGAACTACGATTAGGGCAGGACAATGGGTAGGTATAAAAGACAATCATGTAGACATATTTATTTCTACGAGAAACTTCAATATCTTATACACTTTTTTTATATGAAACTGTGATGTTGTATGCTTGTATACGCCCATATAAATTTGTCAAAGATGGATACACATTGTGTACGTATTTCATAATTCAATTCAGAATATTACTTGAGAATTTTAACCATAAAAACATCAAATTCTCTAGAGGAAGGAATAGAACTTCTAAACTGACCTTAATATCACTCAAGTTGATCTGCTGTCCAAGAAGTCGAGCAAGTATCAGAGCCTGTTTATAAACATAAATAAGTTAGCACAACATAAAATGCAAGAAACAATGCAGAGTTTATTTTACATCATAACTGTTAGTAGATAAAATTTATAGGACCAGACTGCAAGATAATTTGCTCAAAGGTCTAAAATTTGACTACATGACACCCAACGGAGCACCAGATTTCTGCCATTGTTAATCAAAGGACAAAAACAGTGATAATATAGAAGAGCCACGTCCAATATCCAAATATTGGGATCATAAGGAATTAGAACATGATGATAGCTTAATTTGATGTTTTAAAAGTTTAGACACCATCAGGCATCAACATTGCTCTAAAAATCAACACTGCTTTCTTTTGGTGAAGAATCAACACCCTTTTGCTCTTTATACCCCACCTTTTTTTCATTTCCAATTGGATTTCTTTTATTGTAATTCACCAATAATAGGGTGGTTGGAGATTTTCCTCCTTTATTTCATCAATCAATGGCATTGTTTCTTCTATCCAAAAAACATTGCTATATCTAACACTTGATGCATAAAAATGATTTTGTGTATGTAACAAGGAAATATATTGTCACACATTTTGATATGGCAATAGAGAAGATAGCCTCCTTTTTTGCACAAAATGAATGAAAGAAAAGCAATTACGAAGGTTCCAGCCTTCCAAGATATCTGGAGCGCTCCACAAAAAGCCAGATGACTACCTCCTTACTCTTGTTATACTACTTCTCTATATATGCTTCTAACAGATTGCCTTCCAAGAGACCACATATTCCCTACAACAAAATATTAACTTCTGGCACACGTAACTATTCCTCCCTCGTTCATGTATTTTCCTTTGTACACCCTGCTCCTTGCGCAAACGAGACGGCTTTTCTTCTCTGCCTGCCACATCTCCATTCACATCCCTTGTGATGGATTATCGTGGACCAATACATAATTCCAGAGAAGTACAGTATGAGTTTGTTTGAAGTTTAAACGATAAGATAAAAGAATTTGGCAACAGAACTCATGCACTAAGCACAGGCCCCAAATATCACAAATCATGCATTAAAAACAGACCTTTCTTGCAACATCCATACCACTGAGGTCATCACGTGGATCTGCAACAGTGACATTATATAAAACTCGTTAAGTATATTGAATTTTCTTATTATAGATATATAATGTACAACACTGTAGCAATTGTTTGCACGAGTGCACATCTTTTTGTACGCAAACATCAACTCCATCTAAAAGTACAAACATAATAAGCTAGAAAAAGGAAGGTGGGTTGAGTAAGTGGAAATCACTAGCTACCCTACCCAATATGGAGGGTGTCAACCGGAGTAGTAATGTCCCAGTCCTTGGCAAATTCAAGCATTCATAAAATCAAAATTTTAACACTGCGGAGTGACTAAACGTTCTCTTGTGACTATGAGTGATTCATCCAGAGAATGATTTCTTGGCAATATTATGGCCTTGCTCACTCAACCATGGTCCAGGAACAAAACTAAAGGGAAAGATATTTAGAGATGGGGCCGCACAAGCCATCTTAAAATTTGAAAAAGAATGATTCTGTAGTTTTCCTTTTCCTAACAGCAAGGAATGATTTATTCTTTCATGTCATGAATTAAATGTAAAGATACTACTTGTAAAGTTACTTTTTTAAATAAAAATAACTAACTGAAATATTACTATAAACCTGGTTCTGTGTAGCCTAGGCTTTTAGCAACTTTAACAACTTGGCTCAAAGGCTTTCCTTCTTCAACTTCGCTCATTATGTACCCAAGTGTACCTTAACAAACATACAGGATGAAAACATTAATATTGCCTGAATAAGAAAGATATGATCGAAGAATTACAATAATACCACAAATCCTTGAGAGAAACATAGTATTGGTGTATAAAAGAAATTATGCATTGAAGAATTTGATACCACTCAAACTCCCAATGATGTGATGGACAGGATCTCCTGAAGATAGGATACGAGTTAAGGAAGCTATAACAGGAAGGCCAGCACCAACCTATCACGAGAAAGTCAAGTATTATATAATTGCATATATTACTTCCCACTTATATACTCATTGCTCAATCAGGGAACATGGTACATCATTCCAGCGTAAGTGAGAAGCAATTAGTATTTCTTCAAGGAAGTAAATTTCACCTCAATCTTACATTCTTACTCAAAGCCCTAAACGAAATGATGAGCAAAAAAGTGGCATCCAAGCTTTCAGTTTTTAGAATAATAAAAATAAATCAAAACACGTTTTGCTAATTATTTTATGAAGTATCCAATGATAAGCCATAAAAATAATTTTGACAAAAGAAACAATTTTCTGCTTTGGAGGCTTGTCCTGTAGAACTTTTATACAATAAAACTATTGCTATTTAGAACTTTATTTGGTGGTTAGAAAATATGAAGGATAGCATGCAAATTTTTTCGTATTTCAACAACAAATGGGTGGGGTGTGAGGGGATACAGACATCTAGCCTTTTAATTGAGAATATATATCTTAACCAGTTAAGCAATGCTCATGTTAGGTTATTGTGCAACAATTCACATATTTATGATGTTCTAAGGAAAAAAAAGAATCCAAGAATTATTCCTCCATTTTTTTCTCTCTCTTCGATACGGGTCCAAGAGTGAAACCCATTCAAATGGTTAAAGTATATAAAAGTAACTTTTTTTTAATATCCAAAGAGAACAGCTTTCCGTATTGTTGTTCTAAAGGTTCTGGTGTAAGCCCAAGTTCTTGGACTGGGTAACTCAAGAAGACTGAAGTCTTTTTCTGGAAAAATTCTTATTATTCCTTTAAAATCTAACAAACTGTTTATATTAAACCCAATGGTCCACAAAAACTAAGAGTAAAGCAAACAACAGTAACAAACTAACAGCAGTAACAAACTAATAAACAGTAACAAACTAACTAATAAACAGTAACAAACTAGTTACATCAAATCCCTCCCTCTTAAGAAGAGTAAACTCGTCCTCGAGTTCTAGTTTGAGAGTTGTAGCTGATCGGGAGGGAAATACTCAAATATGTCAGCCACGTTGAAGATAGGATTGATATGTATGTGATCGGGGAGATCAATCTTGTACGCGTTATCTCCAAATTTCTTGATTATGGGATACGGTCCTAACTTCTTTGGCTGTAGTTTGTTGTATTTTCCAGCCGGCAGTCTTGTTTTTCGAAGCATTACTAGGTCTCCTTCTTTGAATTCTTTAAATCTTCGATGTTTATCGGCTTGACTTTTGTATGCTTGGTTCATCTTTTCCATTTGGGTGGTTACATCTTTGTGGAGCTTTGCTATTCTTTCCGCCGTGTTTTCAGCTTCAGAGCTGAGTCATTAGTCTCATAAAGGTGCTGGGCGCGTTAGATAGTCCGAACGGCATGACCAACCATTCAAAGAGGCCACTATTGGTCTTGAATGCCGTCTTCCACTCATCTCCTGGTCGGATTCGAATTTGATGATACCCGTTCTTTAAGTCAATCTTGGAGAAAACTTTTGCCCCTCCGAGTTGATCAAAGAGGTCGGACATTCTTGGAATGGGGAAACGGTATTTGATTGTAATTTTGTTGATGGCGCGGCTATCCACACACATCCTCCACGACCCGTCTTTCTTTGGTGCGAGAAGGACCGGAACAGCGCAAGGACTCAAACTAGTCCTTATGTGCCCTTTCTCTAGGAGCTCACTCACTTGTTCTTGAAGGATCTCATACTCCTTTGGGCTCATTCTATAATGGGGCAAATTTGGGAGGGTGGAACCCGGGATGAAATCTATATTGTGTTGGATATCCCGAAGTGGGGGCAAGTCGCTTGGATTTTCCAGCACTTGGTGGAATTCTTCTAACAATCTTTTAATGTCTTGATTGTCTTCTTGTAAGGGTGGATTTGAGGTTAGATCTTTGACTATCAAAGCCCACACCTCTTTATCTTCCTTTTCTATGATTTTTCCACTTTCTAGAATGTAAAAAAGTTGTTTCTTGGTTTCATTCTTGCTCTTGGAAGCTATTCTTTCCATTGGACTCGTAGAAGGCAAGAGCTTTACTTTCTTGCCCATCCAAGTGAATTCGTAAGTGTTCTCTCTTCCTTGATGTATTGCTTGGAGATCGTATTGCCACGGACGTCCTAACAATACATGACAAACATCCATATCAAGAACATCACAAATGATTTGATCTTTATAGAAATTACCAATAGAAAGAGGGATAGTGCAAGTTGAACTTATCTGTGCTTCGCCGCTTTTCTTGATCCAACTCACTTTGTATGGGTGTGGATGCGGGTCAAGTTTGAGGTTGAGTACTTGCACAAGTTTTGCGGAAACAATGTTCTCACTACTTCCGCTATCAATTATGACATTGCAAACTTTACCGTTAATTGTGCAGCGTGTACGGAACAAAGAATGTCTTTGAGGATGAGTTTCTGTTTTTGGTGTTAGGAGAACTCGTTGTATCACACAAGATAGTTGTTCCCCTTCATCCGGTTCCAATTCGTTTATTTCCTCTTCGGTGTTAGGTTCCTCTTCGTCTTCTTGACTTCCTCCTTCCTCAACATAAGCTACTGTTTTCCGTTGTGGGCATTGATTGGATAAGTGCCCCTTTTGGTTGCAACGGTAGCAAAATCCCAAGTTCGGTCTTGAGTAGTTGGTTGAATTGTTCTTCTTGGTAGGAGGTTCTTGAGATCTTGGACTTTGGTTTGTTTTGGTAGGTTGTTCTTCTTTCGCCCTTGAAGTACCGGAGCCTTGAGTTTGCTTGTTAGTGTCATAATTCTTTCGTTGGTATGGGGTGAATGACCTCTCCCACTGATTTTTCTTGGTGCCGCTGTTTTTCTGCCTTTTTTCCAGCTTTAATTCAGCTTTAAAGGCCATCGAAATTGCGGCCGGCAGCGTGGCTATGGGCTGTAAGTCAAGCTGTTCGTGTATGTCCTCTTTAAGACCGTCAACAAATCTGGCTATCTGGTAATTTTCACTCTCGTTTATCTGGGTCCTTGCACTTAAACGGTGAAACTCCTCGGCATATTCTGCCACTTTCCTATTACCTTGCCGGCACCGTTGATATTGTTGATAAAGAATCTGTTCGAAATCTGCGGGTAGGAAGCGTTCTTTCATCATTTTGAGCATTCTTGGCCAGCTCCTTATGGGTGTTTTGCCAATTAAGCGTCGATTGACTTGGATTTGCTCCCACCAAGCGGATGCACCCGATTTGAGCTTTAGTGCGACCATCTTGACTTTCTTGTCTTCGGCTGTCTCCATATACTCGAAGAAGCTCTCCACATTTTTTACCCAATCTAGGAATGCCTCTACATCTAATTTACCACTGAAGTTTGGTAGATCTACCTTCATCTTGAAGTCTTGCTGAAATATTTCTCTTCTTCGATCCCTTCTGTATCGGGCTGGTTCTAATCTGCCCTCAACATTTCGGCCCCTTCTGAAAACTGGGTTTTGATATCTAATCTCTCCCTGTCGCCGGCCATCTCCGAAAATTCCTCCCTCTCTTTGGCGCGGCCGGAATAGCATCTCCTCCTCTTCAGAACCTTCCGAAACGTGAAGACCCATATTGGGTTCTTGTAGTCGGCGGCCTCTGTGATGGTTCCCACCTTCCTCCGACGATTCTGACGAGCTCCGGCGATGTTCGCGTTCTGGTTGGCCGGAATTTCGGCCGGCAATGTGCCGGAGTTCGTGGTGGTTACCGTAGCCGATTTCTTGCTGATGGGGAAGGGCAGTCAACGCCTCTTCAAGTTGGCGAGCAAGTTTCTCTACGGTGATTTCAAGAACTCCCGTTCGTTCGAATATCTCTGTCACACTTTCTTCAACGACCATCAATCGGGCAGTCGAAGTGCGTGGAGATGGAATTTCTTCCTTTGTCGGCACTACCTCCTTTCCCTTGCCGGAGGTGTTCTTACCGGTCACAGCTCCCTTCATCGGTTAAGCTCTGATACCAATTTGGTGTAAGCCCAAGTTCTTGGACTGGGTAACTCAAGAAGACTGAAGTCTTTTTCTGGAAAAATTCTTATTATTCCTTTAAAATCTAACAAACTGGGGTTTTTATATTAAACCCAATGGTCCACAAAAACTAAGAGTAAAGCAAACAACAGTAACAAACTAACAGCAGTAACAAACTAATAAACAGTAACAAACTAACTAATAAACAGTAACAAACTAGTTACATCAGGTTCAAGTATAAAACAGTAACTTTGTTGAATCATATCATCTTTGTGTTGATCTTCCAACTAGCTACCAATCATACAAATATTCCACTTGTTAGGAACCTCAACTGACTAGGCCATGGTGTCATGCAAATTTTGGTAAAACGTATTACGTTCCTCTTCAGGGACCTTGTAAGTCTGTCACAACTCTTTGACATGCTTTCTTTCAGTTGCAAATTCTTCACCAAGAAAAATATTCTTAAACATAAATCCAAGATATTACTTACAGTTGATTCATGTCGAATACGCCGAGGGTGCATAATCAGTTTGTTAAAATCCTCCTGCAACCACAAAATAATAAATATTTTAAAACTTCTATTATTTAGGCTTTTCAGCCAATATCTCGAAACAATATACAAGAAAATAATTGCCAGGCATCTCTCCATAAATTCATCAAGATCCTTTTGACAATGATAGTGAATGTAAGCACATATCCCTTGCAAAAGGCTTTGTGACCTGGCACATGGGTCCCTTCCACAGTTTCCTGACCCCTTAAAATCTCAAAATTCAGTGTTGGCGAATTTTTGAAAGAGTAGATTAATTTGGTAGTCAAGGAACTTGAGGAACCTTTTCTCATTTTAAGAAAATAATTTTAAGAGAATGGCAATGATATTGGTCAATACCAAAACTTTAATTAAAAAAAAGCATGGACGTAGCCTAGGGATCTCAATTGACCAAAATCAAAATGTTGCTGCATTTTATTTATTGAAGACATATGTGTGTATTACAATTGTAGAAGTCAAAGGCTTCTTATTTGCCAAGACAATGCAACAACCCAAGTCAACCACTTGCTTTAACAGATTAACAGTGTCAGAACTGGCAGAGCAATCAACACAGGCGAGACCTACAACAATAGATGAAGCAAAAGTTGAAATAAGTAAAAATAAATCGAAACACGCGTATGAGAGTGGAACTAGCATTCAAATGGTGTGAGATACAGTACGAGGGAAAGCTCAAGGACCAAGATTGTACTCAACTAAAATGTTTAGCATATCAAAGTTCACATAAACCACAAACCTGTCAATTTACCAAGAAGAGTCGCAATATCAATGACTTTTTTAGTTGCTTCTGTGTTCAAGAATAGATTTCTCTCACCTGCCAAAAGATATCTCATTCAAAAACCATAGATTGATGATGAATGAAAAAAATATATGAAACCTTGCCCAGTGTGCCCCATTTTCAATTCTATGAAGCCTAGATGAATAACTGCTCATGGATCATTCTTTCAAACACCAAGAGATGCTGTGAGAATGTGATCTATGATGCTATCTTTCAAAAGTTTGACTTGAAAGGCAGTAAAGAGTTTTTCACATTTCCAGGAAAGGATAGATTTGGGGAATGTTTATTATGCAGCTTCCCCTTGGAAACTTTTTAACCAAAAATCTTCATACCAGTATGTATTTAAAATAAAATTAAATTCTTTTGTGATTAGTGGTAACATAAGGAATTTTAATTCTTTTGGTTATATTGGTTTGTTCTATTTTTTAGAAAAACAAGATATGACGCTTTTCTTTAAGAAAATGAAAAGAGACTAATGCTAGAGGAAACAAAAACCTAAAAGGAGTAACGGAGCACCAAGGTAACAATACAAATACAACCACTAACAGAGAACATAAAGGAAAAATATGAAGGACAAAAACAAGAACATAACCAAGAAAATTAACACAAACAGTAAACACTAAATAGGAAAAATGAAAGAGTTCCAGTTTCTGTAAATATCCTGAATGGAGAATTCTTTTGGTGATATTGGTTGATTATATTTTTTGTACTTTTCACAGTTTATTAAAATAATCTTTGTTCCAAAGCTATAAATATTCATTAGTTGATATAGGAGAAGGAATAAAGGGAAACCTTAAAGAAGGGCATGGCCTAGTGACAGCCTCCAAAAAATAAGCAAGCTAAAAATAATGCTATGCAACCACCAAAAAAAATTAAGTATACCCCAAAATCACATTATCATATCATAGTTCATATATACACACACACAAACAATGTGTGCGTGTGTGCGTATGAGATATATTATAACTTGAAGTAACATTGGCAATTTATACGCTGTTTTGTTTTTCACCTTCTCTACTAGATTAAGAAGTGAGGAATTACCAAAATTACTAAGATCGGATAAAGAGCCACCACCCAACTTGATACGGCAAGTTTCCAATAAAATCTTGTCATTTAACTCGGTTGTGAGTACATCAGATGCAACAACTAGTGATCTACTATCACCAACTCCTATAACCCGCAAGTGGACCCCCTGCAAGCAAATTTGTCAAAATTTTCTAAAGTTCGAGTATAAAGGATGAAGCAATCATGAATTATTTACCTCAAAATTGAAGGTGAAACATAACTTAAATAAAAGTACCAACAAGTTTGCCTCAATGAAAACATGCTCATTTACTCCAAAGCAACAGATCATGCTCTACAAGCTATTTGTTCCTTTGATAAGATTCGACGAGTTATTTGTTGAATGTGAGATTCACATCATAGTGAAGTGGTGAATGAAAATCACATAAAAAATGAATCATATAACATAAGGATTCATGTTAGAAGTAAAAGAGGGCAGGCCTAATAACAATCTTAATGAAATAAAAATCACTCATTTAACAGGCCATATGAAAAGGGATGAATGAGAAGTGGAAACTTCACTCGATGCCTTCAACGTGAGCCTTGGTAAGATGCAGATGATGCAAAAAACCCAAAAATTAAAAGACAAATGCTGCCTTTATTGGTATAGAACTCTGTACTATGGCATACTATATTCATCAGAGGTCAGATATTGAAATTATAAAAAAAAATCATACGAAACCTAGAGCATACTCCAAGTAGGCCACACAACTAACTAAGTGGGTGTGTCAATGTAAAGCCTAAGGGGTGTTTGGGGCAAAAAGTGGAGTTGTGAACTCCAAAGGGTCGTGAAATTTGGAGCCCCACGGTGTAAAGAAGGCATAAAATTGATGTTTTTAGTCACGAGCCCACAAACTCTTTGGGCCAAACAAGGAGTGGTTCATCACTCCACACTTTCCAACTCCTACTTCACCGACATCTTGGTCCAAACACCCTCTAAGGAATTCTAGGTATCTAGTAACACATTTAGTGAGACATGAAGCCATTTGCTATAAATTTACCCTCACCTACTAAGTTAAGCTTTTGGGTCAATTGGTGATTTAAATGGTATCAGAGCAGGTGGTCTAGGGAGGTCTCGTGTTCTAGCTTCTACATAGTTGTTTCCTCCCCATTTAATAGATCCATTTGTTGTATCTTTCTTCATAATTCAAGCCCACTTTTGAGATAGATTCTTCGTAAATAAAGCATGGGATGATGAATTCGAAGATACAAGAGCTTATAGGCAAGCTCGCTTATTTTCTGATCACTTCCCTATCTTGCTTAAGGCTGGTTCCTTCAGCTGGGACCCTCCCACTCCAGGTTTTTGTAACAACCCTCTACTGAGAGATTAGCACCTTGATTTACTGAGAACAAAATGGACTGGCTCCTTTTGGGAGAGAGTCATCTCAAAACTTGAAAGAATTCTTAGGACTTTTTTTTGGGAGGGGCAGAAAGGTAGTAAAATTAATCACCTTGTTAGATGGGAAACAGTCACAAGAGATTTGGTGGATGAAGGTCTTGGCTTAGGAGGCTATAAAGCAAGAAATATGGCCCTTTTAGCAAAATGGGGCTGGAGATACTTGGAGGAAGAAGATTCTCTATGGTGCAAAGTGGTAAGAAGCATACATGGCAAAGATATTTTTAATTGGCACACTACAGGCAAAGAAGAAAAATGTTTGAGAAGCCCATGGGTCAGCATTT
The DNA here is from genome assembly GCA_025688845.1 of Cucumis hystrix. Classification (NCBI taxonomy): domain Eukaryota; kingdom Viridiplantae; phylum Streptophyta; class Magnoliopsida; order Cucurbitales; family Cucurbitaceae; genus Cucumis; species Cucumis hystrix. Next base: position 10,233,713 of record CM046884.1, read on the forward strand.
CCAGATCATGGCTCAAAATAGATGCTCTAGCAACTTTTAGATTGGGAAATGGTAGAAGGATAGCCTTTTGGCTAGATCCATGGGAGAGTGAGATTCCTCTGCCTTCCCTCAACTTTTAAAATTGCCATACTCCCCAATGGCTCGATTGCTGATCACTGGGACTTTTCAATGGCATCATGGTCAATTATTTTCTGTTGTTTACTAAAAGATGAGGACTTCACAGAATTCCAATCACTTCTCAGCAAAATTGCATGTAAAAGCCCTTCGGAATCTCGACAGTTGGGTATGGTCTTTAAATGGCAGTGGGAAGTTCATGGTAAAGTCCCTTATGCATCACTTATCCCCCTCCTCCCCTTTGGACAAACATCTTTTTAAAGCCATTTGGAAATCCGGCGGCCCGAGAAGGATGAATATTCTGTTTTGGATTATGATGGTGGGAAATTTGAACATATCTTCAGTTATGCAACATAAACTGCCTAACAGATGCCTCTCCCCTCCATTTGCCTGTTGTCTAAGGGACAAAGAAGACCCACTGCACCTATTCATTTTCTGCAAATATTCGGCTTCATCTTGAGAAAATCTGTTAAAAGAGTTCAATCTATCTTGGGTTTTTGGAGCAGATTTTAAAGCAATGTGAAGGCCTTATTAAGAGGATCCAACTTGCATAAAGAAGCCACACTACTTTGGGAAAATGCTGTGAAAGCTATCTTGGCAGAAATATGGTTTGAAAGGAATCAAAGAGTCTTCCATGATAAATCAATGGGCTGTTTTGATCGCTTTGATATAGCACACAAAAATGCTTCTTCTCGGTGCACCCTCTCAAAACTTTTCGGAAGCTACTCAATTCAAGATCTCAACTTAAATTGAAGAGCTTTTATCTTTCCACCTTAATTTTGTTGCTTTCATTTCTTTCGTTTGATTTCTTCTCTATTATGGTTACTTCTTTTTGTGTCAAACTCCTCACTAGCCATGAACTAGTAAAGACTCATTATCATGACTTAGTTTTGAGTTTATTTTCCCATTTTTGTTTTTGTTATTGTGGATATGATGAGGTCTCTAAGGGGTATCAAACCCATAATTGAGGGGGAGTGGTTAGATATTATAGTAAATTTACCCTCACCACTAGCTCAAGCTTCTAGGTCAATTGGTGATTTAAGATGGTATCCGAACAGGTGGTCCAGAGAGGTCCTATGTTCAAGCCCCTGCCACGTTATTTCCTCTCCATTTTATATTGATTTCTACTTGTTTGGTCTTTCTTGATATTTCAAGCCCACAAGTAAGGACGAGTGTTAGATATTTAATTAAATTTGTTGTCACCCACTAGCTTAAGCTTTTGGGTCGATTGGTGATTTAAGACCACTTGGCCTACAATTGGGTAAAATAAAATATATAAATACATAAACAAAAGTGAGTTCAGGCTTGTAACTCAACCTGATTGTATGGTTGCTTGAACCAAGTGAGACCAAGAGTTCAAAACTTGACCTATGTGAGATGAATTGTTTTCTTGCTCAATCCAAATTGTCTAACCAATGCACACACACACACACAAAAACGCAAGGACATATCTGTCGGTAATGTGGGATTGTATTTTAACCCCCAACCTAACACATCCCACGCTGTTGTAATTGTAGTGACACCACAACCACTCACAGAAGTCACCGAATCACCTACAATATCCTTCGCAGTTGAAGCTATGCAAACTACCCGTTAAGTTACAAACCGGTGAGTGCTGACCATATAGCAAAATCCAAACGACTAGCAACCTACAACTAGCGATGGCAATATAGCATCTTTTTTCTCAATATATAAAAAATTTAAAGAGGGAAGAAAAAAACTAGATGGATATTAGGCTCCCTACAGCAGTGAAACTCTGTCAAGCTCAAGACCAAACTAACTTAAACTTTCAAACTTAAAAAGTTGTTCAAACGGCGTCCAACACCTCTTCTCTTTCTAAGTAAGCTCCAACTAGGGACACTCCTCAAGCATCATATCTCCATTCTTAACATCTCCAACAAAGTTTACGATTATCATGCACATGATTAGTCCAATCAACTCTCCAACCAAATTCCCGCAACAACAATTTCCATTTTCCAAACATACATCGAGAAACAATTGTTCACATAACAATTAGAATCTTCAGCGAACAATCCTAGGAGGACAATAATGCCATGCATCGCAAAGGAATCACGCTGTTGATAACGAAGCTCAACACCAAATATACTTAAAATCAAAATATATGGATATAGCTATAAACATTATCGTAACCCAGTAAAATTATTGGCTGTATATTTCGAAAGAACGTCAGAAACAGGCACAAAAGAGAGGAGGAGAAATGCCTGTTTAGCGTGAAGTGGTCGGCAGGATACGATGTGGTGGAGGAGCTGACGGCCAACACCGCCGCAGCCCATCAGAATCAAAGGGATGGTCTTCATTCCCTTGTCAATGAATGTCTAATTTCTTCCGAATTTTTGAGAAAAAATTTGTGATGACCTTCAAATCCTGGAGGCCTTCTCTAAGCTGGTAGTAATCACTGTGATCCGTAGTGCCCCTCTAAGGTTATACGAAAGTGTGAATTTTTTTGAAACAAAAGAGGGGGTGTTGTCCAATATAGTAAGTAACTCATGACGTTATATTTGTAAATATTTTAACAGTTATGTCATTTAAAATAATTTTTTAAATAAAGTATGACGTTTTAGCTTTAGTTGGTATTAAGAAGTCATTATATATCTTTTTTATTCTGATCACCTTTTTGTTCTTTTTCTTGTTTTTGTTCATTTTCTAGCTCTTAATCTCATTTGTTCGTTTTTTAGCTTGCCTTTTCTGCTATTATTTTAGTTCTTGCTCGTGTCTTTTAGTTCATTTTTTATTTGAATAATTTTTGTTTGTTGTCATTGTTGCTGTTGAAGGCAACGTAAAAGAATGGAGCATTATCGTTGTCATAAACGAAATAAGTAGAAGGAATCTAGAAAAGAGGATGAAGGAGAATAAGAAGGGAGATTTAAAAAGAGAAATCCAAAGTTTAAAGAGAAAGGAATAAATAAAGTATTAAACAAAGTTTTTAAATGTTATAAAATCTTGTTTTGAAAAATTCCGAATGTAAAGTTTTTTTAGTTCAATCTATCAAATCTCATCTCTTTATTTATCCGGATCTTTTTAGTACAACCATTAGTGGGAGATATTTGAACGTCTATGTCTTGTTTAATGGCCAACAAGTCTCATTTTGTGGGACTTATTTAGCTCTAAAAACCTAAGTTGGTGGATTGATTTGATATACTCTTGAATTAATTAATTGTTAAATATACATGTAAAAATGAAAAAAAAAAATCATGTCAACAAGTTAAATAATCTTAATCCTTGATTTTGGGAGTTTTTTTGTGTGTTTAAGAAAGTTGAGGTTGAGAATTGCATAATTCTAATATTGATGCAATTTCAATCTTGCATAGTTATACGTTGATCAAGTTTTAAAATGGGACTATTCAAGTTTAAGTGTTCATTGATATTCTTTCATTGTTGGGACTTGACTCTTCAAATTTGTCTGTTGATTATTTTATGCACAGTGGTTACACATCTCGAATGGGTGCATTCATTCATGTATGGACGCTATTTGTTTAAAGGGTGGCTTGTTGAGAGACACAAACAATAAAGGCAATCTTTCATATACACACACACACAATGTGTGTGTATTTATGTATGTATATATCAACTTTTAAGTTGAATAAGTAAAGTTTATGTCAACAAAACATCATTGTTCGAGTGTGGATAGTGTTACCTTTTTTTAAAGATAAAATGCATTTAGAAGAAAAACTTAGTCCACACTAACATACTTTCCATAAATAAATGCAAGAAGGCAACAAGGGATATTATCACCCTAGAAATAGAAAACATCATCTTCCAAGAAAGAGGAAGACTCCCCAAAACTCACTTTAATTTCGTGAACCTTGATCTACCATGCCATTCACCAGCTTTTGAAACTCACACCAACCAAAGTTATGATCGAGTCACGGAGCACCCAACCCAAACCACCTACATTGAACTTGTCACTCCAAGAAGCATATGTATTCATTATCACAAGGCTGCTCCAAAATTGGCTTAATGAACACACCCATTACTTTTAAGTCAAAGTTTTTGACAATATAGAAACTGAAAATTTTCTTTATTATTTAGTATGCATTACAAAAATTACCCGCTCGATACCCCCCTAAGAACTTTACCCAGGAGATTGTTCAGATTCTTACAAAGGTGCCAACTTTGTATTGGCCAACATTGCTTGGTTGAAAAGAGAGAAGTCCTTAAAACCCATGCCACCCCTCCATTTACTTTTACAAAGATTTTTCCAACTAAGCCAGTGGATTTTTTTAGCCTTAGAACTCGAACTCCACCATAATTGGGCATAGTAGCGAGTGAGATCTTTGTAGATATTGATGAAAAGTCTGAAACAACTCATAGTGCAATTCAGAATGGTTTGAGCCACAACCTTGATCAAGATCTCCTTCCCCCAGAGGAGAAAAACTTCTCTTTCCAACCTTGCAAAATTTTCCAGACTTTCTCTTTTAACTTTCTAAACTCCTTAGATTTGTTTCGTTCAATACGAGAAAGGCATGCCTACATACTTTCCAAGAGAGTTAGAAATCTTGACCCCCAACCTCTTCTCAACTTGAGTGGGCTTGTCACCCACCACATTCTTACTAAAAACCACAATAAACTTGCTCAGGTTAATCGTTCGACTCGAGGTGCACTCATAGTCGTTCAGGACCTATTTTATAGTATGACAGTCCCTCTCAAGAGCCCTGCAAAAAATCAAACTATTGTAAGCAAAAAAAACAAGTGAGAGATAGAAGGGCAAAACCTGTTAATATTCAAATTGCAGAAATTGTCATTCAACTCCTCTCTAACCAAAAAAGCAAATAAACATTCAGCATACAAAATAAATAGGTAAAGAGATATCGGGTCCCCTTATCTAATGCCCCTCTTAAGGATATAACCCCCTAGAAGGGCACCCATTAACAAGCACTTAAAAACCCACATGCTTAACACAATTCATAATTTTATCAATCCAATCCCTTGAGAAGTCAAGCTTAGACATAATTTTTTCCAAGAAAAACCACTCGATGCAATGGTGTTACCTTTTGAATGAGTGCATTTTTTTTTGCAAATTTTAGCATATTATTTATTTGTATCATATATATATAAATATAGAGTATAAACTATTTCAATGTACTCAACATGATTTATAACTAATAAACAAAAATGAAGTTTCAATATTCATAAAAAAATCTGTCCGCATAAAACAAAAAATAATACAATAAAGTATAAAATTTATAAACATGTGCAATGCACATGGTGATTACTAGTTATTAAAAAAGAAAAAAGCAAGCTTAATAGACATCTAGAATTTTTTCCTAAATTTATAAACTAATCAAATATAAACGAGCATAGTTTTTTAATATCCGTGGTTCAAATCTACACTTATTTTATCTATAGTATATATAAAAATATGGATGAAGAAAAATTTTTTGTTTTCAATTTTGTCCTTCCGAGTAGATTTATTTGTTTCTTATACTTGACTTTTATTGTAATTTGCTTTTTATTTATTTATAATTTAAAATTAATTATTAATAAATATTTGGGTATTAATAATTTTAAATTTTTCTCTACAATTAATTATATCATTAAAATTTCTCTAAAACCATTCAAATCTTTTTATCTCCCACATATTCACATTCCACATTCTCTCATATTAATATTTTGTAATTATTTCAACCTTTCAAATTTCTTTCTCTTTTCAAATCTTTGGGTATAAATATCTCATTTTTTTTATTTTCTAGGTATGTTTACAACAAAAAATTGAGGGTGTAAAGAAATTAGTCTTCTAACAAGTTTAAACGAAGATTTGTGAGTCAATGCTACAACAAAATCTCACGAACCTTCCTTAGATTTTTGTGATGCTTAGGAGCAAGCAATCAACCAAATAAAAAAAATGCAGAAAAATTGATGAGGATTAAAAAAGATGAATAATATAAAAGTGGGAGACTAAAGAGACAACGACCAGAAACGTCATTTCCAAAAAATAACAAAATAACATGCAGATGCCAAATAAGTATTTTTTAGTTTTTAATTATCGCTTTGTAATTAAGTACGCTTTTGAAAATTTTGTTAAATAATTATACTTTTTGAATATGTTAGAAATACATAGAATATATAAAATTAGCACAAATGTCCAAATAAAATAAGTCAATGTCGACATCCAGAATTCCAATTCATTTAAACATTCCATATATAATTGATACATATAAAAAAATATATTCATTATCTAAAGGTTGATTGAATTGATTGTTTCATAGTCATACTATCAAATTCTTTATATCTTTTAGTTCATTTGATTTATATATACAGTAAAAGATTTCTGAAGACATAAAGCTGAAAAATGTATTTTAAAAAATCATGAATAAATAAATATTGTTTCATACTACTTGTGTAACTAATTACTCTATTTTAATTATTTAATTAAATAAAATGAAAAATTAACGTGCCCATATCACCAACGATGATTTTAAAAAGTGAAAAAAAAAAAACTGATCGTATGGAGTGTGATAGACGATTATACCACTTTAGCATTCACAAAAAATGATGAACATCATAGGAACCAACAAAATTTCCCAAAAAGACCTCCACGTGACCTCTTTCGATTCGTCTGTCAGCAGATTAGAATACATGATGGCACATCCGATTACTCTCTAAACGACCTCGATCGCGCCTCTCTCTCTCTCTCATCGTTTTTCCTTCTCCTCCTCTTCACGGCCACCATCCTCCGTCCCTTCAGCCTTCGCCAGTCACCGGCCAGTCAACACTGTCAACCAATTAAGTATGCTTACTTCCATGATTTCCCTCTTGTTAATTCTCCTCTCTTTCAGTTTCTAGGGTTTGATTCTGTTTTTCTTTCTCTATGATGCCATAGGGCTCTGGTTTTATTCGATTGTAGTTTGTAATTGCGGTGTTTTTTTTTTTTTTTTGTTTAATGAGATATGCGTTTAAAATGGGATTTGGGTTTGTTAGTTCTCGGTGTATTGAGTTTCTTAACTATGAAAAGTTTTCTGCTTTCTATTTAAAATGTGACATTTTTTTTTTCTTATTGTCATTTGAAACGTTTTTAATTTAATTACTTTATTTTGTTTCTAAATTATAGGTATTGGTTTCTTTTCTGTTTACTACGAAGGAATTTTGGTGTTAAATGTGTGGGAATTGACAGTGTGATCATGATAAAGTGAGGTGCTTGTCGTATTTTAGATGCTTGAATAAGTGATTTTATATGTATTTGTATTGTACTGTTAGCAATAATAACTTGTGCGATGGATTGCACTTGTTAGATAGCATCTTCCAAGATATTTATTGCTTTATGGAGATTTCAACAGTTCGTGGGTTGGACTCCCATTCCGGGTTCTGCTGATTTTGATGTTGGCCTTTCGCTTTCAAGGGCAATTAGTCACTAAGTAACAGAGTTTTTGAAGGTTCAGTTTGTTGGTGGCTGAACCTAGAAAGGTCAATTCCAATTACTTTCTGTTGAGATGTTGAGAGTCCCATGTCGGAAAAACCAAGAGACTCACACTCCTTATAAGATAGATGAGCTACTCCTCTCGTAGCCAATTGGTTTTGAGATGGAATCCCATACTGTCAAACACTTTCTTTCAAAGAAGACACCTGTTTACGTGTCTATGATCCGCAACCTCAGTGATGTGATATTTGGAAAGAAATTGAGCAAGGATCTTAATCACGTTCTTCTTCACTTCCTAACTCTTCTCTCTCTCTCTCTCTCTCTCTCTCTCTCTCTCTTGTGTAATCTTTCTGTTTCCAAATGCTTTTTGGTGGATTCACTGTTGACTTCTGGTGGTATGTTGTTGGAGCCTTTTGCAATTATGTTAGATTAAGGATAATGGCGACTTTTTGGAATATTGGCTATCTCTCCATCTTTTAGGGAAATCTAGACGCTGATTTGTAAATTTGATAATGTGGAAGATGTTAATGAGTTTTGGATTTGAACTTCTTTCTAATATAAATTTCTTGTGGCCTTCTGTTACTAAATATTTATGGAGTGTGTGTCTTGGGTTTTGGGACAAAATGAGGTTTTGTGAAGACTTTTGTCACCATGTGGTGAAAAGTTGGCTGCATCAGTAATTTATAATTGACTGTTTTCTCTGTCGTGAGCTCTTACGGACTGCAACTTAATGATATTTTTTGGTTTGAAATTTTGTTGCAGATTGCATTTAGATTCCATTGGGAGCAAAAATGAATGGCCTTTTCCCTTATATATTGGGTACATAACTTGGATTTGCATTGGATTAAATGGATGAAATGGTTGAGGTTGATGGGTTAGCCCATCCTGCAGTTGTAGATGATAGTGATGTTGACCCTCATGAAGGTGAAATTAATACTGTTGAAGATTCTGGTCTTCGTGATGAAGATGGAATCATTGAACCTTTTGTAGGCATGGAATTTGAATCTGAAGGCGATGCCAAGACCTTCTACGATGAGTATGCTAGACGCTTTGGTTTTAGTTCAAAACTCGGCCAACTTAGTCGTTCTAAATCTGATGGAACTATAGTTGCTAGAGAATTTGTATGTGGTAGAGAGTGTTCAAAAAGAAAATCAGCTGATAGTTGTGATGCAATGCTTAGGATAGAGTTGAAAGATCAGGATAAATGGGTTGTCACAAAGTTTGTGAAGGAGCATAGTCATTCTACAGTCAATTCTAGTAAGGTGCAGTATATACGGCCACGCAGACATTTTGCTGGTGCTGCAAAAACCATGACTGAAGCTTACACTGGTTCGGCAGGTGTTCCCAGTGGTGTCATGTCTGTATTAATGGATGACAGCTGTGTACCTGCAGAGAAAAATCGTGGAGGTAGAACTACATCTCAAGTAGAAGTTAATCGGTCTCTTAATAATGCGTCAACTATGAATTATGCCATCAGGAATGCTGGTCGAAAGAGGACACTGGGGAGGGATGCTCAGAATATGCTGGAATATTTTAAGAAAATGCAGTCTGAGAATCCTGGATTTTTTTATGCAATACAACTTGATGACGATAATCGAATGGCTAATGTATTTTGGGCAGATGCAAGGTCTCGAGCAGCGTACAGTCATTTTGGTGATGCAGTTACATTGGATACAATGTACAGAGTTAACCAATTCAGAGTTCCATTTGCTCCATTCACTGGAGTGAACCATCATGGTCAGACGATTTTGTTTGGATGTGCTTTACTTCTTGATGAATCTGAGGCTTCTTTTGTTTGGTTATTCAAAACATTTCTAACTGCAATGAATGATCGTCAGCCCGTTTCAATTACCACTGATCAAGACAGAGCCATACATGTAGCTGTTGCTCAAGTGTTTCCAGAAGCCCGACACTGTATTAGTAGGTGGCATGTCTTAAGGGAAGGCCAGCAAAAGTTAGCTCATGTATGTCTCACACATCCAAATTTTCAAGTTGAACTTTACAATTGTATCAACTTGACTGAAACTATTGAGGAATTTGAGTCAGCTTGGAATTGTATCATCGAAAAATATAATTTAGGGAGAAATGATTGGCTCCTATCATTATATAATGCACGTGCTCAGTGGGTTCCTGTATATGTTCGTGATTCATTTTTTGCTGTTATATCGCCTAATCAAGGATATGATAATTCCTTTTTTGATGGATATGTGAATCAGCAGACCACATTACCATTGTTCTTTAGACAATATGAACGAGCTTTAGAAAATTGGTTTGAAAAGGAAATCGAAGCAGACTTTGATACAATGTGCACTACACCTGTACTGAGGACACCATCTCCTATGGAGAAACAGGCAGCAAATCATTATACGAGGAAAATTTTTGCAAAATTTCAAGAGGAGCTTGTTGAAACTTTTGTCTACACTGCAAATCGAATTGAAGGTGATGCAGCTCTTAGCACTTTCAGGGTTGCTAAATTTGAAGATGATCAAAAGGCATATGTTGTCACATTGAATTATCCAGATATGAGAGCTAATTGTAGTTGTCAAATGTTCGAGTATTCAGGCATACTTTGCAGACATGTATTGACCGTCTTCACAGTAACTAACGTTCTTACATTACCATCTCATTACATCTTGAAAAGATGGACAAGGAATGCAAGGAGTGGACTTGGATCGGATGAGCGTGCTATTGAGTTACATGGCCAGGAGTCTTTATCTTCAAGGTTCAATAATTTATGCCGAGAAGCAATCAGGTATGCAGAGGAAGGGGCAACTGCTCTAGAGACTTATAATGTTGCCATGACTGCACTTAAAGAAGCTGGGAAAAGAGTGGCCGTTGTCAAGAAGAATGTAGCAAAAGTTACACCTCCTAGCTCTCAGGTTAGTGGGGCTGGCTATGATGAGAGGAAGACCTCAGCTTCAGCGTCAGATACGACTCCACTGTTGTGGCCTCGTCAAGATGAAGTTATGAGACGATTTAATCTTAATGATGCTGGTGCTCCTGTCCAATCTATTGCTGATTTGAATTACCCACATATAGCCCCTGTGTCCCTTCACCGAGATGATAATCCTCCTGACCACATGGTTTGTTCTCATTTAATCTTGCTTATTTCTTGGTTCAGAATTGTGAGCATGGGTACAGTTTCTAATATTTTCGATTTGGTTAGGCTGTTCTTCCTTATCTGAAATCAATGACTTGGGTGATGGAGAATAAAAATTCAACCACAGGAAATAGAGTTGCTGTTATCAACCTGAAGGTACTAAAAGACATGATTTTCTTTTCCTGAACTGTGATTTCAAAGAACTTGTAAGAAGTTATGATATATTTAGGTTGTCTGTTCTGATCTCATTTGTTTGACTTAGCTCTGATCCGGGTTGCTACTATTATAATTCAGTACATATTTGAAATTCACTGCCCGCCTATTAACAGTAAGCTTCTTTATTACAATTGCACATTGTAGCTGCAAGACTACAGTAGGAGTCCATCTGCAGAATCGGAAGTTAAGTTTCAACTCTCAAGGGTTTCACTGGAGCCAATGTTGAGGTCTATGGCATACATCAGTGAACAACTATCAACACCAGCTAACAAAGTTGCTGTCATCAACTTGAAGGTACAATACCAAATACATCTAATTTTTTTTAAAGTTACCTGATTTGTATGTCTCAAATAAGTGCTAGGTTCTAGTAATGAAGCATTCAGTGCTCTTGCTAAAAATTTGCAATGATCCTATTTTAGAAGCACGAAGGATATGTGCATTGCATTTTTACTTATAAATGCGTTGTGGTCACTTTTTCTGTAAGCTATACGTGCTATATTTTACTCATAAATGCATGTTCTGAAATCAATTCCATCTCAGCTTCAAGATACTGAGACAACTTCTGGAGAGTCCGAGGTTAAGTTTCAGGTCTCTAGAGATACATTGGGTGCAATGTTAAGGTCAATGGCCTACATTCGTGAGCAGCTTTCAAATGCTGTGAGTATTTTCTTGCCAAGATTTTGTCTTTCATATTTTCTTTTCCTTTTTGTTGCTAGTGTACAGAGGATCATGGCAACTGGTTTAATGTTAATCAATTTGTCAACACATATTTACAAGTAGATAACTTCATCAATGAACTGTTGGTTACCCATTTGGAGTATCCATACATTTTCATGTACATTGCGATGTTTTGTTGATATCCCCTAAGGAATTGACAATGCAACATTTTGAGATGACTTGATCCTATGGAAGTTTAGAAAGGGAAGTGGAAATTATTGGTCCACATAGTGAACTTATGGAAAATTTTGTTGGTTTGATATGGTCCTAATATTGTTTCCTTCTTTATACGGTGACATGAAAATGTTCTGAATCTTTGCAACATTTTACAAGCACCTTTTTGAAATGTTATGACATTGGCAAATTTCAATTAAAGAATGGTTTCTTAAGACTTAGTAGGGATTGTGTACATCCATCCTCATAACCACAATTTTTACAATAAAAAAGGAGAATAATTAGGTTGCTACTTGCTAGGATTACATTAACAAGGCAGATAGGATTTTGTTTGTGAACGTATAATTGCTAAACGAGTATCTAGCTTTCCAAGTGTCTTAAAAGTTGACTGGAGTTTCTTGGACTCAAGTTGTGGGAAGTGTTTTGCAAATATCAAGTAGTAAAATTTTATACAATAATCCCTAAACCCTCCAAGAGTGTTTGAGCAGCATACACAGTGACTAATCTCATAACGCAATGTTGATCCTACAATCTTTGGTTGTTAGAAAACTCGTGAGTTTTAATATCCTTAATAAGTGGCCGCCATAAGGTTAAACCAGTACCTCCTAGTCCCATAATTTTTTTCTTCAACCAATTTTTCATACATTAAATCACCAAGTGATTATGTTTTATTCTCTTATTGCTTATATAGTTATATATATCCTCACATTAACATCCATCCATTTTCATATATTTTGATTCTCTCTCTTTTCTCCTCGAACAGAGGAAAATAAATTGTAATTTGAGGAGAACCAGTTCCAAAAAATCTGGATTGGGTTTCTAGAATGGTCTTTACAACTTTTGAATGTCTGAACTGTGCTTTTCTCTGTTCTTACTTGTATCAACTCTTATTTGACAGGCTGAGTCAGAACCTCTTCCAAAAAAGCAAAGAAAATAAGGACCTCACAGAAACAACTGCACATCTTACACATCCTATATTTCTGAAACGTCCCGATGGTGATGGCTAAAATGCTTGCTAAATCTCTGAAGATTCAAGAATGATTTACCCCCACCCCCTTTCATTTTTAGTCTAGGCTATCCGCAGTTCCCTCTGTAAGATGTACATGTAACACTAGATTCAAGCATCCATTGGTCCTAAGTTTCATCTTGTTAGGGGCAGTCAGGGACCATATTATATGATGCCTCCATCTAATAGAATAGCTAGCTCCATTAAGTTATGCATGTTTTCTTCTCAATTCCTGATAATTCTTGGAGATTGCTGGCTACCTCCGGCATCAGTTGCTGCTGAATGAACTGTCATTTTTCCATTCTTGTTGAAGCTGCTCAAGTTCTTGCTGCCCTGCTCTCGGTTGCAACTGAGTCTGAGCTTTCGACCTCCTTGCTTTCTGATAAAAATGGAGATTGCCACAATCTGAAACCGAAGAATCTGATACTCACTTGAGTCGCTAACAAAGATTCCCCCCTGTTTTTCACGTTTGCAAAGAGAGTCCACCATATATTGTACATAAGGGTCATTGATATGTCTGCTCAAATGTGATAATAAGATTTTAATTGCTGTGTTTATTAATGTGCTTTTATATTTCTCTGTTGGATGAATGTCTATTTTTTCAGATTGATTTTTTTTTCTCATCAAGGCGTAGTTTAATGTTGATACTAGTAAATTGTAGATGCATAATCATTATAACTTTCTTGACATTTCTCCATTTTCTATTCCAACGGTCTACGTATTAAAGTTGATAACTTTCTTGTTTAGTTTGCTTTCGTAGCATGTCGCTTATCCTGATAATATTTGAGACAAAGACTAACTCTTTGACTTTGACATATCCAACAAAATAGAAAGTATGTTTATTATTATTATTTTAAGAAAGTCGAACAATTTTTCCCTGCACAAAAGAAGTGGATTTATTATGCAATCACATCTAAGTGTTGTGTTAGACTTAATCTTCATCCACTTCTTTTTCTTTTTCTTAGTACAAATGTAATAATGAGATATTTTAAGCCATTCTTCTATCTAGAAGGTTAAAATTCATTTTACATAAATAAATACAAGTATCACATTTTTTTTTTCATACAGAGTATAATCAACATCATTATAACTTTGTTTAAGTAGTTTAAAACATGTAATAATATCACACCTCAAGTTCAAGAATCAAGAACTTGAGCAACTAGACCTTTTATTTTTATTTTAAAATCTTATAGAATTGGACCCATTAGGTCTACCATTCCTTTCAATTCTCAATTCAAATATCAACACCAAAGATTGGTAAAACATTAAGAATGACAGAGATATTGTATTAAGGCTTAGTTCCTGAAAAACTGAATTTCGGAAAATTTTCAATTCATTAAAATTCAAACCTAAATTTACCCATCTAATTACATAAAATTAGATTAGCAATCAAACCCATTTGATCCATATACTTGAACTTGGTTCAATAAATGTCCAATATTCATTTAATTTTGACCAAAATTGGTCAAACAATAATAATGTTGGTGTAAGAAAAGCACAGGTAAGGACTAAATTTAAGAAATATTGAATATGAGAACTATAATTGGACATCTAAGATGAGGACAAATTCACACAAGTTTACACCACTCTCTGGCCAACATCTGAAAAGAAAATTTAAAGCACAATCTGAAATAACTTCATAATAGTGCATAAAGAACAACATTTCAGTCCTACTCAAACATGTCAAATGGGGACTGAATATTCTCTAAAAATAAAACAAGATATTATCCTAACATTACAATCTTGACTGTTAGAAGGTCCACGAAACAAGATTTAATATCCACAATTTTTATTACTACTTCTTGCTTTCACCAAAATCGACTATAGTAAAACCAAAAAAAATATAAAACTAAATAAGGGAATGCACACTCCTAACTTCGGAAGAATTTAAGTTTAACAATTCGAAAGACCGGGAAATTTTTCGATTGTAAAATCTCTTGCTTTCTGGTTGAATTCCTTTTTCACTAAAAATACAGAGTGGTGGACAAAAAGAAAAGGAAAAATTAAAGTTAAATGAATGCACAATTCTCATGAAGGTATTTGTACTTGCCCACATCCAGAATGTGATCAACTCAGAGTTCAGTTCTCACTATGGGGTGAAACAAAGCAAACCTCTTCAGCAGCAAGGAATACCAAACAGTGACCATGCCGAGTTCGTACCAGGTTTGGAGTTGCATCCCCCCTTCTTAGAAACACAAGCGGGCCTCTAAACTTTGCTGATGCCAAATATCTACAAGCTTCTATAATCTATTACAGTGACTTCGTCCTCCGGTGCGTCTAGGTCTTGATAACTGCATGATATTTGCTGTTAGATATACATCATAAAGAATTTTCTCTGGCTGCAGGATCACTCTACAAATCAATCTATACTAAGAAGCAATGAAGCACATGTTGTGAAAATGTCAGGTCACGTAATGGCTTGATTTCTATTCCCCTACGCTTTGGTCCAAACACCCTCTAAAGTTTGAGCAATTCCATTTTAGGACAAAGAAGATGGCTTACAGCAAGGGAACCTAAACTGTTTACTAATCCCTCACAACTAAAAAAGTAGATCCCACTATATGCCTTCGCACTTTTTTATTTATCCGCAAGGATATGGGTATTATTTTTAAGTTGACTTTTATGAGCTGCATAAAGAAATTTAGATTGACCTGCCTAGACAGTCTACTGTACCTCAATATAAGAAGGCAGGCCAATGAAAGCAACATTGCAAAATGGGTAAAAGGAACCATATCAGTCGTTAAAACCTACAGCAGTTATACCTCCGTATTCGACGAGGATCCTGTCGAAAACCTGAAGATAGGGCAAGGATTGGAGCAGATCCACCCAATTGCGGTCCTGGCCTTCCATTTCTACCACCGCCCTCAAAAGGAGGTGGACCACCTTGTTCCCGCAGCATTCTCATCGCCACTTCAGGCGGAGCAGGAACAAAAGGTCCTAATGGACTGTGATAGAATGTAACAACATGTTAGACCACCAGGAACACAATGGGCACAAAAATGCTGAGTAATTAAGTTAAGCCAACATACCCAGCACCAGGAACAGGCATAAGCACTGGCGGCGGTATTTCAGAGGCAAAAGGAGCAACGTGTCTTCCTTGTCCGCCAAAAGATTCAAACATAGGATCATCAATGTTTCCACCATCTGTACCATCATTTGCTGATGGGAAATCACTTGATTGTGGGTTCTCAGATCTATCAAATCTGTCACTCCCATTAGCCCAATTATCCCGGTCCCTACGATTGCCTCTGTCATCCTTCAGCCGACCATCTAAGTTCATCCTACGTCTCTGTGGCTTATCCTTCTGCATAAGAAAATTGTCTCTTGATGGATTAAAAAGAAAAAGAAAGGAATGCCAAAAATAAAATTTGATTCTATACCTATATATTGCTAGACTGCACATGTTTACATTGTCAGTCAAAAAAATGACAGTTCACACACTATAAACTAGGCATGCCAAAATCCTACAGGGAGAATACAACTCAGATCCTCATAAATGAAAAATTACCCATTAGAACAGTATGATGACGAAAACAATCGCCCATGAAATGAAAAATGTGCTCTTATACCATGTTAACATCAACACTGACCAACCAATCTGATATCCTTTATGTATGTGTGCGTAATAGTTTTTGTTACAATATTCCTTCAATTTACACACGTCAAACTTGGGGGGAAACATAACCTACTATTCTTCTGTCCATCTGTTTTTTTTCTTGCATGAAAACTACTAATCCAACAAAGGAAAATTTACTATCTGTTGGCATCTAATACGTTGTCACAGCAAATGCATAAATTATAAGCATACCGGGAGTGATTGTTGCATAACAGGAGTCCCTCCAGGAGCATCTGTGTCACTGTGGAGAAGGTATTAGTTAATGACATAACATCTTCCATCAGCAATGAGAGAGAATTGCTGTCAGAAATTTTACTTACTTCATGTAATTTTGGAAATACAACTCTTCACGCACTTTTGAAGTCAGTTCCATCACAAGCTCTGGATGTTTCAAGTTAAGATGCTTATGAACAAACTCAGGGGCGTGAAACAGCTTAGTGCAACCCTTGGCTCCACAGCCATATTTCCATCCATATTTTTCATCTCTTATCTTACGAACATATGGATCAAAAGCTTCAAGAGCAGCAGCCTCTATTTTATCCTTGGCAGTCATCACTTCCAACAGATCCTGACCTCTCAATCTCTCTTGCCAACGTAAGTCAAGCTTTTTCTCCCACTCGTCTGCACCACCAGCCATGTTAGAGTTCTTCCCCTCTTCTCTTACATGACGAAGACCTTTAGCTTCCCTTGTCTCGACCATTCCATAGTAATCTATACCATGGATGCGCCACAGATACGTAAGAAGTGTGTCCAATAGCTCGACACCCTCTAAGCCTTTAACAGTTGTCAGCCCCCGTATGATTATGACTGGGCCAGAAGAGCCACCATGTGCTTTATCCCGACCTAATTTGTCACTATCAGAACCACTTAAAATATTTTCTTCCATTCCTTTCTCAGAATCAAGTTTACGGACAAGAGCTTGAGCTTGTCCAATGTCAATCTGGATTCGTCTTGGTTCAGAACTAACAGGATGGGCCTTAGGAGCAGCAGAAAGAAGATCCATTTCTTTTGCTGGTCCTCTACCATGACGCCTCCGTTTGCCATCATTGTCTGCTTCATCATCTGAATTTGGTTCACTAGCCTGCCCTGATTTATTTGTAGCTGCTGCACTGATCCCTGGACCTCTACATCATAGAATAGAAAAGCGTTGGTTTACCATCACAATTGAAATTTCTTGAATCCAAACATAATTGTAGAAAGTTCAATCTTACAAGTCCAATGTTCCACTTTGCAGGTCAAGCAAAAAATCCTTAGCAGTTCTTTGTGCAAGTTCATTCCTCCTTAACACACCATCAAAATATTAGAATAAAACACAAAAGAAAAAATAAAGAAAGAAAGAAAATATGAAAAAAGGGGGAGGAAAAAAGAGCCAATTTCATGTCCACTAACTAAAATTGATAAAAATGAGAAGAAATTGACCACAACTATAATAAGTCCATTTTTGGGGGAAGACGATCAGAAAAACACCTTTCAATGACAGTAACTAGATTGGTTGGATGATATTTGTCTCTCAACCTAAATAGACAAAAGAGATGAATTAGGGCAAATAGCAAAAAGAAAGAAAATTCAGATGTAAAAGACAAGAAGTACCATTCTTCATCCTTGTGAGAATCAAAAAAGGCTTGTTTCTGTGTTGTAATATACTCTGACTTGTATTCTTGATATCTGAAATAAAAATTGAAGTTCCACAAAACTAAAAAGAACAAAACTCATACAATTAATCAAAGAAATCAAAAGAACATTTAAAACATACCTGCGCTCAGCTTCAGCAGGCAGTATATCATCTTCAAGTTCTTGCATAAATTGCTTGTATGTCATCAAGCCTTCTCTGAAATCACAAATTATCAACATTGCATTGAAAATAAAGTTAAAAGAATGAAGTTAGATACACAATTCAATAAAATTATGAGACAAAGCAATACAGTGCTGGAAAAGAGGCCTAGTTTAAGCCACAAATTTCAAACGTTTTCTTATTTGTTAAATAATTATCGAAGTTGAAATTTTGATGCTTATTCAGTGATATTATTTAGTTCAATTTCAGTACAACTTGTATGGTTTCAATGACTCCTAGTCCTACTCAACAAGTTAGGAGTTCAACCTTCAAATTAAGGGGTAAGTGTCACTGAATCTGATGCTTTCCGGTGAGCATTTTTCAATAAGAGCAACAACGGAGACAATTAGACATCCAAATTTTTGTCTTTTTTAAAGGAGATTACCAAACAGTCTCTCCACGGAATTAATAACATAACTATATTTTCTAATAAATGAACTTTACTTCCAAATGAATAGTAATCTCATTCCAATGTACAAATCTTTGTGTAGGAAAGCATACACTTTGCTTAGATAGACCACGAAAAAATAAAGGAAATGAGAAATCAACCCAAAACAACTTCTAAGAATACCTGTACAAATCATCCGATCAATATTTTAATGAAAAGTTCAGAAACATATATAGAAACCACGAGCCCTCAACTCAGCACTTCAAAGAGGCAATCAAGTACACAAGCCCTCAAATAAACAAACGAATATTCAAGGGGAAGCAGATTCAATAAGAACAAAAGTTTGATGTAGCACAAAATCAAGCATCATCTTGGAGGGAATTAATTCCCTCATTGCAATTATGTTCTTAACTTATGCAAAATACCATTTGAGTTACTGTTTCAGGAGCTCCTATCAGGAGTACAAAAATAATTAAGTCGCAAAATCACTGAAAGATCCTTTCTATTCCTCTTTAATTAAATATCCAAAAAGTGGTCTCAATAACATTAGTCGCAAAATCAGCACTTCAAATTGGAAACGAACCACAAACAATGAAGGACAAAGTGCTTGATAAGCTGAGTAAAGACCACCCAAAGGCCAAAATAGTTGAGCATAACCATCTATCACTGAAGAGAAGAAATAATCCAAATTGTGGTTGCATTTTAGAAAAAGGGAGAAAAGAAGGCCTGTAATACAGCATCTAGGTTTTGCCAAGTTGGGTTTCTTCCAAAAGTCAGTAATTTAACCCGGAAACAACATAATTAGAAAGGAAACAACATAATTAGAAAGGAAACAACATAATTAGAAAGGGCATGGGAAAATGTATATTTCATACAATAAAGCTACAGAAAGAGAACGCTCATCATTTTCCCTCTCCAAGAGCAAATCCACTTCCAATAGCAATTCAAGAGTTTTGCACAATGTTTTTCATGACATTAACAATCAGTTAGGTACTTAACCACCTTGGGAACCACACCCCAAAAATCAGCTATTGAGGTGGGAGAGCCAAACCTCTAAAATACCACATCAGTCATCCCATTCTAACTAATGTGGAACAAAGACAACCCATACTACCTTCGTTCCTAACACAATCCACCCTTTGCACTTTGCAGTTCAAAATAAGCATTGTTTGTTTATTGCATTGTCATTATAGTTCTATTTTAGATTTACCCTGCTAGCTTGTTCATGATTAGCCCATGATATATCATGCAGCATAGAAAATAAATCACGTGTTCATAATGAAATTCACACAATAACCCAAAGTATATTCAGATAGATAACACGGGACTATATCAATTATGCGATCGAGACAACGAAGGAGTTGTGACTGAATGCTAACCTTTGGCCACCTCCTGGATTGAGTGCATCACCATGCCCACCACGATTCGAATCCCAATCTGCAGAACACAGCTTAAAGAAAATAAGAAAATCAATTGGGAGCATCTCATCCATAACATTGGTCATTCAAACAAAATGATCACTGATACCAGAGACCTACAGATTTTTCTGGAAACATTTCTAGAACAATTAAACACTGAAAAACAGAAATTGGTAATATTATTCATATATCAAATGCAAAATTGAGAACTGGAATGCAAGAAGATGTTGCAGTTCTAGTGCCCAATGTCAAAAGGTCTCAATATGTGAATTTTGAGATTTATACTGAACTTCACAGAGCTAAATAAACTACAGATTCCTTATATATACTCTACACAGTTTGGCTGACAAACATAGGGAGCTTATGAACTCTGAAAACAATTGCACGGAAATGTATTAGCAAATAGCATGTTATTCTGCCAGTACAGCATTACTAATTCCTCTTAACTTTATATGTCAAAGGCGACATAAGGATGGTATCACATCTAGACATGAGGGAAAACAATAAAGTCATTCAACAACATAGCGTAGCATAAACGTGCACCAGAAAAGAAAATGAGGGGAAGTGTTCTTTATAAATTGGCTAAAAGGGCTGACATCAGCCAAAGACATGGGGACAAACACTATATATATCTCATTTTCCAAACCAATGAATACTTTTGCATTCACAACAAAAAATAAGGTGAAATGTAAAATTTTCCAATTGGCCAAACTGAAATTAAGTATTTCATGTTCTATAAAAACATCTCAAGAAATGAAATAGACTAAGTTTGTATCAGTATACACCGAAGTCATGAAAAGGCCTAGTTTGTAGCATCAGTTAATAGAAACACCACCTTGATAGCCACCGGATGAACGACCCATGTACCGACCCATAGGTCTTTCATCAACATACCCAGGCCGGCCTCGCATTTCCCGTTCATATCCCCCACCATAATCATAACCAAACCTTGAGATAAGATAAAGTAGATTGATAAATAAATAAATAAAACATATTAATACTTAAATGACAGCATCTAAGCGTTAGTCAACAAAAATGCTATGCCCACAATCATTATACGAGGGATAGCTTTTTAAGAGAAAAAGAACTTTGATTAAAACTCAAAGCAAGAACTAAATCCAAATATTCGAGAAAAGAAATAAAAATTCAGAACCAAATCCACAAACACATTAGTTATTTAAAAAGTACCGGGAAAACAAATAGAAGATGAACGTTAACTAGGGAGCATCCAAAAAGTGAGCATAGGTATCCATTGTAATAGAAAGTACGACTGAGCTCATTAAGTTAAACGTCATGCTCATACACTAAGGGAGGGATTAGAGGGAAAAGAGAGAATGGGGATTAAGAAAATACAAGACACGTGCACTAGCGTCTCTGATTGTTGAGACCATTAAGCAAAACATAGAAGCCCTACTACAACTTTGTCCAACAAACAGAGCAAAAAATATGGAATGAACCATTATAAGCAAAACTTAGAATGGTTCATTCCCTATATATCTATTGAACATTGAATGGGTTGAATTTGAACCAATGAAGCTCAAAATGGGATGAACCACTTTGTCTCAAACGAAATGGGAGGAACTATTTATCTTAAAGGCTATGTGTGAAACATTATTTGTCGCATGCGTAATGTGCTCGTTGAGTTAAGATTTTTTGTTCAAAGTGGCTTTCAGCGTCGGTTTATTGTTCAAACATAGGACCTTAAAAGTTTTTAGTGACAATGCCAAGTTTGAGGGAAAGAATTAGAATCCCAAAACCCAGAAATAACAAGAAAATTCTTATCATTTAAAAAAAATGGATTCAATAATCTGCGAATGCCATTTCAATTTCAAATGCAATAAATCCAGCTTCTAATCTTCAGAACAGCAATTAAGCTAAAAAAATCAAAACAGTTTCCCACCCACTCACCTCCTATCACCAGGCCCGAAACCACCTCTAGGGCTTCCCTTTCTTCCATCATACCCACCATCATCTCTTCTCGAACGCTTGTAAGGTGGAGGAGGAGACCGTCTAGGAGGCGAGTGTCTACGATCCCTGTAAGGCGGTGGAGGACTAAGACTGCTCCGACGTTTATAATCCCTATCCCTATCTCTATCCCTGTCCCTCGGAGGCAGCGAAGGCGGAGAACGATTACGATCGTAATTATCACCACGTCGATTGGGAGGACGATCAAAATCCCGGTCGTCTCTCCTATCTCTCTCATCTCTATCCCTTCTTCTGGAGGGAGGAGGCGGAGCAGCAGGAGGGTGTGACTGGGGCGAGGAATGAGGTTGCTCGTCAGAAGATTTCTCTTGGCGATCACGACGGCGGTCCAAGGACTCGTCGGCGGCGGCCATGTTCATAACCTCGGCCATGATTTTAGAAAACAATTGAAGAAGAAGAAGGAATGAAACCCTAAAACGAAAGCAAAGCGTCGGAGAAGTGAGGTCGAGAAAGTCCGGAGTTTCATTCACTGATCTGACAAGCGTGTGAGATTAATCCCATACGGTACTCGTACGTTTTTATTTATGGTGCTTTTTTACAATTTTAATGACGTGGCATATTATGATTGGAACAAGGTGCCACGTAAGTAACGATGTCGCTTGCGTCGGACAGGGCTATTTTCGACTTTTTACTGTTCCCTTACCCCACGTTTCTATATCCGCCTCCTTGCCCTTGGTGGAATGTACCAACTGGTGCATTTGCTCTTTTACGAAACTATCCCTACTATCAATTCACTTATAATTTTCAAAAAATTGGGATTCAGATGTTTTAAAATCCATTTTGGTTCGTAATTTGTTTTTTATTTTTATATTTTCAAAAACAAAAATACATTGAAAACAATTGTAATGTTTTTGTATACTTATTTTGAAAAACAATTTTTTCATTTCACTCGGATTTTTATTATCAAATTTAGACTTGAATAGATTTTGATTTTTGAATTCAAATTTCAAAATGTTAATATAAAACCAAATGTGTTTTTAAATATAGGGAAAAAAATTTGTTTTTGATTTTTTTAGATTTTTTTGTCTTTTGAAACATTTTTTTATCACGAATCAAATAAAGCCCAGATATGAATTTTCGTTTTGAATTTAGTTTTCATTCCAATTAGTGGTAAGTTTTGTGTTGATTTCGTTCTAGATTTTAATCATTTATATTTTTTTCTTAAAATTTCAACAATGTTTACTGTAAGTTTCAAATGACTATCATTTGGGTTTTGAATTTTAGTTTTCGTTCATTTTTGTTCTTAAAATTTATTATGTTTTTCATTTTTAATTGTGAGTTAAATATTTCAATAATTTACATTCATACTCATAAGTTTTCAATAATACTCATTTTTAGTAATACTAGTTAAGAAACCGGTGCAATGCAGTCTACTTGGAGCAAGGACCAGTCTACTTCAACTGCAAGCCTGGTCTTACCATCTCCCTTCCAGATCGAAACATCATGGACTCCCTAAGCCTTGATGTTCACTCGCAAGGACTTGAACTGAACGATGGTTCACTTCCTTTCGCCGTCTCATACCGCATCTACTTCAAGCTGATGCATACCAACCTTTCTCCTAAAGCCTTAGGAATCTCCCCCAAAGGCTACACCATGCTTATGGAAGTTAACATGGAAAAGTCTTCCATAACCATTCCAAAGACCCTCCAGTGGGCAGATCTGACCAAAGATCCCATCTGGAAGTTACAAGGAGAAACAACCCCGATCAGCAGATCCAGCACCGAGGCGTCAATCACCGAGTTTCCCGATGGAAACGTCGAAGTTCAATTCAATTCTGGAACCTCATATCCGAAGATCAGCGAGATCATGAGCAGCCGTCCTAGCACATCCTCTATTGCAAGGACAGAGACCTCTCTCCCTGATTATCTGACGAAATCAGAGTCAATTCATGCATCGGTAGATTTCTCTCGCACAATCCCCGATGTTCAATACGGAAAAGAAGAAGGATCACTTTCTCCTACCCAGTCAGATATGGAAAGGAGAACCGAACCAGTCTACAATCAGATCAACGTCATCACCAAAGACGTAGATCCAGAAGACTTTAAACGGTATGAAAAGGAGTACTCAATGTACATCGACAAGTGGCTAGCAGCTCCAGAAAAGGGAAGGAAACCTATTCTTGGATTCCCAACCTTCGTCGAGTACAGGAAGCGTGACGAACGACTGCAAAGAGAAGCACTCGTCAAACGATACAGAGAACAGGGATACATTGCAATGATCTCTGGTTCGAATATCTACGTCACCACCAAAGGTAAAGAAATAGCTTCTAATTATCCTCCAGAAGAAGAAGCTTATTTCCCTCATCCGGTAGTCCCTGCCATCAAGATGGTCTCCTCTCCGTACAAGACCATCGATGAAGACAAGGTTCAAAAGGTTGGAGTTCGCGAGATCAAGAACATCCAACATCGCTCAACTACACCAACAAGGTGCTTTCTACAGTTTCCAAAGCAGTAGAAAGGATAGAGAATCCGGTTCCTCAGACCAAGATCAAGAACCCAGAGATTCCTCAAACTGATCCTCACCGACCGATCTTCCAGCCCAACAGCTTCAACATTGGTAAGCTCAAAAACGACGAGTCAGACTTCTTAGCTGAAATTGACAAGCGTCTTGCGGCTCTCGCCATCAACAAAGAAGCAAAGTCCTCGACAAGCAAAGTCGAGAATCTGAAAGGAATCAACGTGATTACCAAGGATTCCTCCCAGGCTTCTAGTTCAAAGGTACCTCCAGTCTCTACTTCGAAGGTACTTCCAGTAGCTCAATGGGTAGACATGAAAAATCACTACCCTCGACCTTCACCTCCAGATTTGGGATGGGATGACCTTCATCACGAGAAACATACCTACGATGGTATGTCTCTGGTCACTTGGAATATCGATGGATATTCTGAAGCTCAAATGATGAACACCTTTCAAGAGATGTTGTTAGCAGCCTCAGCCTACAGCGCAAGGAAGACAACTCTTGAAACCGCCCAGATTCTGATCTCAGGTTTCACCGGAAACCTAAGGAGCTGGTGGCACAATCAACTGACAGAGCAGGAAAGATTCAGCATCCTGACTGCTACCCGAACAGTTGTCAAGACAGAGAACGCCTCTGCCCCTATCCAAGTCGAAGAACAGGATATGGTCAACCAATTGGTCTATGCAATGACGAAGCAGTTCATTGGCAGCACCCAAATCCATTTCAATCTTGCAACGGAGTCTCTCCTCGGACTACGTTGTCACAAGATGAGTCAATACAAGTGGTATAAAGATACTTTCTTAGCACGTCTTTATACTCTTACAACCTGCAGAGCCGACGTCTGGAAGCAGAAGTTCGTCGAAGGACTGCCGCACTACATTTCTCAAAAGTTCTATCAAACAGTGGCAACTAATTCAGTTACCAAGCAAATCGACTGGTCTGAATTAACCTACGGTGACATCTCAGCCACGGTTCAATCGATATGCATTAATCTCTGCACAGAGAATAAGCATACCACCAAGGTGATCAAGGACTCTGACTACAGGAAAGAGCTCGGCACCTTCTGCAAGCAGTACGGCCTTGACAAAGGACCGAAGGATGAAAGGAAGAAAAAGAAGAAGTCTTCCTCCAAGCGTCTCTTTAGCAGGAGCAAAGCTAAAGACCCGGAATTTCCTCGAAAGAAGAGGAAATACTACCAAAGGTAAAGACCCGGAATTTCCTCCAAGCGTCACTTTCTGCCTTGAGGGATCATTTCGGTCTGGAATATGAGTAATCTCAGCAGATTTAGAGTCTACTAAAATATACTCATAGAAAGTCCGGGACTTGACAGATCCTCAGGCAGAAAGTGGAAGCCATGAGGAAATATTTGATTACAGACTTCTTGGACAGAAGGTCCATCGAATTCTGTCTCAATGGTTAAATCCACCATTGTAGTTTTGGTGAAATAACCTTGGATTGGAGGTCTAGGCTGGAAAACCCTAGGCCTGAAAACTTGAGAGAAAGAGGAAGGATTCCTCGGGATTGGAGATCTTGAGGAAGAAGCGGCTGGAGAAACAGGACGCTTGTTTGGAGTTGAAACACCAGTAGGGCGTAACAACGTAGTTGATGGAATTGGAGGAAGACCAGAAGGGTCTGTTTGAATAGTCAAAGTCCTAGGAGAGGAACCTTGACGTCGCCTGGATACTTGCTCGAACTGCAAGTCCATGGCATAGTTGTCTGCACTCATCGGAGCTGGTGCAGATGATTGACCTAAGGGTTGATTTCCCTTAGAAGGAAGAGTAGTTCCTGAGGAGGAAGCTACTGATTGAATTGAATAGCCTTGAGGACTATTCTGTTGCTGCTGCTGCGGTGGTCGCGGCGGTGGCCGTTGCTGGCCGAGAGGAGGCTGCATCGGATGATTGGAGGAGAGGATTCAGAGCTGAGGGGGCTTTCGTCAAGAGATGTTCTCTTGAGAGATAATCAGCTAATGAATTCTCACTGCCTTTTATAGGCACAATCTTGAAATCAAAGCAGGACAAGATCGCTTGCCACCTGGCAAAGATCTGCTTGGAGATAAGATTCTTGACGTCATTTTCGAAGATAAACTTTGACGCCTTTGAATCAGTCCTGATGACGAACTCCTTGTTGATAAGGTCGCCTTGGAACTTCTGGACGTTAAGTACTATTGCTAGTACTTCCTTTTTGACGGTGGAATAGTTTTTCTGTGCACTATTCCAGACTCCGGAATGGTAACGAACAACAGAGGTGTTTCCGTTAAGTTCCTGCTTGAGAATGCCGCCGTAACCGATATCGGAGGCATCAGTGTCAATGATGAGGTTGGCCTGTTCATCCACCAGGGATAAGCATGGGATGCTTTTGGCCAATGATTTGATTGATTAGACTGCTCGAGTATGCTCGTCCGTCCACGGCTTAGGTGACTTCTTCAGTCTGTCGTAGAGTGGCAGACAGATTGAGCGGAGATTGCGGATGAAATCACCGATGTAATTGACACATCCCAAAAAACGCTGTAGCTGCGTTTTGTCTTGTAGCACGTCTGGAAATTTGTCCACGAATTCCAGAGACCGTTGAATGGGCTTGATGATTCCTTGGTTGATGTCGTAGCCAAGAAATCTGATCCTTGTTTGAAACAATTTGATCTTTGGTTGGGATACCACAAGACCATTGGACTTGATGACGTTGAGGAACACTTGTAGATGCTTGAAGTGTTGGTCAACTGAGCTGGAGAATACCAAGACATCGTCAATGTAGACGATCGTGAACTCTTGATATTGGTTGAAGATCTCGTTCATGATCCTTTGAAATTCGGACGGTGCATTCTTCAGTCCGAAGGGCATGACATTCCATTCATACTGACCAAATGGAACATTGAAGGCCGTCTTGTAGCGGTCGGATGGATGAATCTGGATTTGCCAAAATCCTGATTTCATATCGAACTTTGAGAAGACCTTTGCTAAAGTAATTCACTTTAGCAAGTCTTGGCGATTAGAAACTGGGTACCTAATCCACTTGAGGGCTTTGTTGAGAGGCTTGTAGTTGATGACAAGCCTTGGAACTCCACGTTCTTGTTCGGCCTGTTTGTTGACGTAAAAGGCCGCGCAGGACCACGGGCTTTTGGACGGGCTAATGAGGCCTTTGTTGAGGAGGTCTGCTATTTCTTCAGAGCAGACTTTGACTAAATCCCTATTCATCTGAATGGGCCGGGCCTTGGTAGGGATTTGGGCTTCTTTGAAGTTGTCAACATATGGTAGGGTCACCATATGTTTCTTCCTGTTCCAAAATGCGTTTGGAAGGTTTGAACAAACATCTCTTTCAAGCTTCTGTTGGAAGCTTCGGATTTTGTCTTGAACAGATGGCTTGTTGATCTGCGAAGCCACCTTGCTGGATTTGACCTCGTCTTGAAGGAACTCGATCTGCTTTTCCTTCCTGGCGATACGATTGATGTATTGATGAACTTGCTCTTCAACACTATTGATGTACTTAGGAGTTATTGGATTCATAAACTCGAAAGTAATGTCCTTGTAGAACTTGCTTGAGACTATACCCTTGCTGGAGACATGGAAAGGGTATATCTGGGTTAGGAATGGCGTTCCTAGAATGATCCCTTCATTAAGGTTCTTTACCAAAATGAACGTGTTGATGAGACACACATTGCCCTTGCAAATGTGTACCTTTGACAGCTTGAATTGAATGTTGAGAGGTCCTCCGTTGGCTCCGTGCAAGGACTCCTTTGTCTTTTCAAAATATTTAGAAGGTACGAGGCCTTCTTGGATGACATTTTGATCCGCTCCTGAGTCAACGAGGGCGACAGCTTCGAGAAGAAAGTCTTTTACCTTGAAGACTATCTTCGTTGTCCATTTCTGGGATTGAGACTTACTGATGTAGTTGATGACTCCTGCTTCAGCTGGCTCTTCAATCATCAGTGAATTTCCTGAAATCTGCCTTTCAGGATTGGAGGAGGAGGCTCCCAGAGCTTCCCTTGGATTTGAGGCTTCTCGGAATGCTTGGAGGGCTTCTTCGAGAAGGTTGAGACGTTGCCGGTTGTCTGCAACTTCCAATTTGATAACCTTTACCTCGTGGTTTAGGTCTTCAATTTGGATGGGCTTCTTCGTCTCGCCTTTGATTCGGTTCAGAATGTCTTGAAACGAATAGATGATCGGGCTTTGAATCGTCTTCTGAGGACTTTGTTCCTCAAGGCTCTGCCTTAGCTTGGAGAGGCAGATTTGCTTGGAAGACTCTTCAGGTATTTCATCAATAAGATCAAAAAAGCGTTCTTGATCTTTTGTGATGACATTGATATGACCGGAACACTTGCCAGCACACCTTCCTGTGCAGGGAATTGCTCTTCGCTCGAAGATCCTTCGTCGAGAAGGGCGTTGATACCGTCTTCGTCTGAAGAAGACTCAGTTTGAGAAGAGGATTCGTCATCTGACCTGATGGCGTAGAGAAGAGACTGTCTGGTTTCTTCGTCCATGGTCAGGGCATTGATCTTGTCCTTCAGTGGGCAACGGTTGGAGAAGTGGCCTTTCTTACCGCATTTGAAACAAACGTTGGACATAGAAGCATAATGATGTTTGCTTCTGAACCTTTGGTAGTATTTCCTCTTCTTTCGAGGAAATTCCGGGTCTTTAGCTTTGCTTCTGCTAAAGAGACGCTTGGAGGAAGACTTCTTCTTTTTCTTCCTTTCATCCTTCGGTCCTTTGTCAAGGCCGTACTGCTTGCAGAAGGTGCTTAGCTCTTTCCTGTAGTCAGAGTCCTTGATCACCTTGGTGGTATGCTTATTCTCTGTGCAGAGATTAATGCATATCGATTGAACCGTGGCTGAGATGTCACCGTAGGTTAATTCAGACCAGTCGATTTGCTTGGTAACTGAATTAGTTGCCACTGTTTGATAGAACTTTTGAGAAATGTAGTGCGGCAGTCCTTCGACGAACTTCTGCTTCCAGACGTCGGCTCTGCAGGTTGTAAGAGTATAAAGACGTGCTAAGAAAGTATCTTTATACCACTTGTATTGACTCATCTTGTGACAACGTAGTCCGAGGAGAGACTCCGTTGCAAGATTGAAATGGATTTGGGTGCTGCCAATGAACTGCTTCGTCATTGCATAGACCAATTGGTTGACCATATCCTGTTCTTCGACTTGGATAGGGGCAGAGGCGTTCTCTGTCTTGACAACTGTTCGGGTAGCAGTCAGGATGCTGAATCTTTCCTGCTCTGTCAGTTGATTGTGCCACCAGCTCCTTAGGTTTCCGGTGAAACCTGAGATCAGAATCTGGGCGGTTTCAAGAGTTGTCTTTCTTGCGCTGTAGGCTGAGGCTGCTAACAACATCTCTTGAAAGGTGTTCATCATTTGAGCTTCAGAATATCCGTCGATATTCCAAGTGACCAGAGACATACCATCGTAGGTATGTTTCTCGTGATGAAGGTCATCCCATCCCAAATCTGGAGGTGACGGTCGAGGGTAGTGATTTTTCATGTCTACCCATTGAGCTACTGGAAGTACCTTCGAAGTAGAGACTGGAGGTACCTTTGAACTAGAAGCCTGGGAGGAATCCTTGGTAATCACGTTGATTCCTTTCAGATTCTCGACTTTGCTTGTCGAGGACTTTGCTTCTTTGTTGATGGCGAGAGCCGCAAGACGCTTGTCAATTTTAGCTAAGAAGTCTGACTCGTCGTTTTTGAGCTTACCGATGTTGAAGCTATTGGGCTGGAAGATCGGTCGGTGAGGATCAGCTTGAGGAATCTCTGGGTTCTTGATCTTGGTCTGAGGAACCGGATTCTCTATCCTTTCTACTGCTTTGGAAACTGTAGAAAGCACCTTGTTGGTGTAGTTGAGCGATGTTGGATGTTCTTGATCTCGCGAACTCCAACCTTTTGAACCTTGTCTTCATCGATGGTCTTGTACGGAGAGGAGACCATCTTGATGGCAGGGACTACCGGATGAGGGAAATAAGCTTCTTCTTCTGGAGGATAATTAGAAGCTATTTCTTTACCTTTGGTGGCGACGTAGATATTCGAACCAGAGATCATTGCAATGTATCCCTGTTCTCTGTATCGTTTGACGAGTGCTTCTCTTTGCAGTCGTTCGTCACGCTTCCTGTACTCGACGAAGGTTGGGAATCCAAGAATAGGTTTCCTTCCCTTTTCTGGAGCTGCTAGCCACTTGTCGATGTACATTGAGTACTCCTTTTCATACCGTTTGAAGTCTTCTGGATCTATGTCTTTGGTGATGACGTTGATCTGATTGTAGACTGGTTCGGTTCTCCTTTCCATATCTGACTGGGTAGGAGAAAGTGATCCTTCTTCTTTTCCGTATTGAACATCGGGGATTGTGCGA
The DNA here is from genome assembly GCA_025688845.1 of Cucumis hystrix. Classification (NCBI taxonomy): domain Eukaryota; kingdom Viridiplantae; phylum Streptophyta; class Magnoliopsida; order Cucurbitales; family Cucurbitaceae; genus Cucumis; species Cucumis hystrix. Next base: position 10,264,442 of record CM046884.1, read on the forward strand.
GAGAAATCTACCGATGCATGAATTGACTCTGATTTCGTCAGATAATCAGGGAGAGAGGTCTCTGTCCTTGCAATAGAGGATGTGCTAGGACGGCTGCTCATGATCTCGCTGATCTTCGGATATGAGGTTCCAGAATTGAATTGAACTTCGACGTTTCCATCGGGAAACTCGGTGATTGACGCCTCGGTGCTGGATCTGCTGATCGGGGTTGTTTCTCCTTGTAACTTCCAGATGGGATCTTTGGTCAGATCTGCCCACTGGAGGGTCTTTGGAATGGTTATGGAAGACTTTTCCATGTTAACTTCCATAAGCATGGTGTAGTCTTTGGGGGAGATTCCTAAGGCTTTAGGAGAAAGGTTGGTATGCATCAGCTTGAAGTAGATGCGATATGAGACGGCGAAAGGAAGTGAACCATCGTTCAGTTCAAGTCCTTGCGAGTGAACATCAAGGCTTAGGGAGTCCATGATGTTTCGATCTTGAAGGGAGATGGTAAGACCAGGCTTGCAGGTGAAGTAGACTGGTCCTTACTCCAAGTTTGACTGAACAATCCCTAGGAGAGAGGGAGTGAACCGGAGATGCCTCTTGTCTCTTAAGGCAAGGTAGACTGGGACGTCTAGACCTTCTCTAAAGAGGGGTTTCAAGGCAACTTGAACGCATCCGATGTGGAGGTACTTGAACTTATCCTTGACTTTGAAGAGGGTCTCTTTAGGTAGAAGCTTGATTGCAGTGAATTCATCTTTCATTGCAACGTTCTCTTCAGTGACGACGATGACATCTTGCTGAGAGAAATTGAAGGTATTAATTTTGTATACCTGGCTTGGATCGATCTTTGGGATAGACCAATTTTTGAGACGGTTTTCAACCTGAGCCAGATGGGCTTCGGCTGAGCTATGAGAAGACAAAACCTTTGATAGATCGTTGCATGATCTAAGGTTATTTGAAGAAGAAGAAGAAGAAGAAGAGTGAGCAGTGGTGTCTATGATAGCGGGAGAGTGAGGAGAGAGTTTAGAGAGAAGTTTGTTTATCATAGAAAGGGGAGAGAGAAAGAAAATCCATCAGTTTCTAGATGATGAACTTCGAACCTTTAAGGCAATAGTTTCTTCTTACAACAACAGATCTTAACTAAATCATATTAAGTTTTTCGATCAATCAACCCTCTAAACCTTGAATATTCGCATGGATCTAGTATGAATATTATAAGAGTTTGTCCAAATCTTGAAGGTTCACCACTCCTTTATCAAGATCAGAAGAACTTACACTTATAATTTTCATATTTCAAACCACTGAATAAACTAAGACGAGGAGAGATACCCAAACTTAATATTCATTAGAGAAGAAATGAAATCATAAGAAGAACTACTTACCAGAAAAGAACTCAGAACATCATCCTTCCACCCCCGGATTCAGAAGGGAGACTACTCCATAGAGAGAGAGAAGAGAGTGAAGTTAAATGAGCAACTATGGCTCTGATACCATTGATGGGTCGGATGCACTGCTATTTATAATGCAAATCAATAATTGCACCGTGATAGTAATTAAATTATTGAAGTAATATGTTAATATCCACTTTTGTAATGTATATAATGCAACAATTTTCGTTTTAGTGTTTTTAAACTTGTAACGATTTGTTTTATTGTATTAATTATTACTTACATTCAATTAATTTTTTAATGTTTTTTTTTTATTTTTGGATCTCATAAGTTAAATTATTTTTTAAGTATATAAATGCATGTATTTATTTTGTTTTTCTTTTACACATTCATCTCACATATACTTGAACGAATCAATGTACTAATGTAACACACTTCAATTTCGAATAGATGCATCTTATCTCGGAGAGTCATGTTCCATCAACATCAAATGTATTAAGTCATCTTATAGATTTCACTCAAAAAGTTACGACCACTCGACAAAGGGTGATATGGCATCTTATGAAAAACGTAGGGATAAAATGAGCATGCATGTAAAGACTTTTCCTATCTAACTCCAACTTTTCCTATCTAACCCTTTTTATAGAGATAGAGATAGAGATTAAAAACAAAATGAACCAACCAAAAAAAAAAAACTTTGTGTGCTTATTGTTTCTTACAAAATAATAGAAAATCATAGATATGTTTGATAGTTGTTTTTATTTCTTAGTTTTTTCTAGTCGAAGTAGTATTTTTAAAAGAAACAAAATTTAAAACTAAAATAAAAACAAAGAGGAATTGTGGAAAATGAACGAAATTAACATAATGTCGTTGCCACATGCCCACAACATAAAAAAAACCAAATAATAGAAAAAGAAAGTAAAATATTTACCTTTCATAGAAAAAAAAAACCACTAAACGATAAAAATCGATTATACTTGGTTTTTTATGAAGTCTAAAATAAGTGCAAATATTCGTTAGAATTTGTGTCATAAAATCCGTAGTTTTTAAATTTGAAACCATATCTATTGAAAAAAGTGGTTAATTGTTGAGGGCTTATTAGTGAAAATGAACACTATAATCTTGAATCAAATAAACTAAGGTCTTGAGGTTATATTGTGTAGACTTAAACTTTATGTATAGACATAAACATTGATCAAGTTCAAGTATTAGCCTAAACGGTTTATAGTGTATGAATAAGGTTAGGCATCTTATTCTGGAGACACTATGGATGCGACACGTTTTGTAGTTAGTACAGACGATGTAATCCTGAATCATTCATGTAGAGACATAGTCACTTTTACGCTATAACACAATTCACTATATAAAACTGATTATTTCGATTATTGGTGACCTATGTAACTTAATCTTAGTTCCTAGCTAACTATGAACTTCTATTCACATGAAATTATCCTAAGATTTGCATACGTAAGGATAGTTCTTTAGCAATGGTCCAATAGCCTTTCATTTAAGGGGTGAGATTAATGGATAATTGGGGACATAGGTGCAAGACGAAATTCACTCATGCCCATTACAAGGTTAGTAGATAGGTTCTTCCCTTAAGGATAGAATTCAAGTAGTGAACAATGGGTCTCACCCTCTCATTGGTCCGAGAGGGATTGAGTTTACATGTAGGACCTTAAATCAATTGTTCAATATGGATGAGTGGGACTTAAGGAACAAAATGTAATATTTCAATAGAGATTATGAACAATTTGTGAAATATTAACTTATTGATCATGGTTATATCAAATGGACACAAATATATCTATAGTGAGAAAAGTGCAAATACAGGACTTTAGTGAAATGACCCGTTAGTCAATTGGTATTAATTAGCTCAGTCTAAAATAGTTTAATAAGCTAATCGCGGATCGTTGGAGTCCATGACCTATAGGTCCTCTAGTGTGAAGCCCTCGTTCTGAAGTAAATGGGTTGTAAATAAAGATTTATGTAAAGAAGGAAGTTGTAAACTACTAAGTATAAGTATTATGTGTTATGAGGAAAAGTATGTGTTTTGGTTAGGCAACACGAGGAAGGAAAGTTTTTACTTTTTGAGCTAGGTAAGGAAGAGCTAGACAAGGAAAGAAATTTGAGAAAAGGTGTGGCTCGTTAATCCATATTAGTCAGCAAGTGCATGCTGGGTTAAAGTTAAGCATGGTTAGAAAAAAATATTAAACTTATATGAGTAAAGCACTAAGTTGGAGCTAGCAAGGTAAGACGAGTTTAAGAATGTCTAGTCTAGTTTAGGATTAGTATAAACAACCTATGAGTTCAAAAAGCGAGCTAAAAATAAATTTTGAAAAGTACTAAGTTATGCCAAGAGAGTTCAGGCGAGAAGAAGAGAGCTTAACTTAAGTTAGGCGTTAAGAAGGGAGTTGGAGGAAACGTTCTAGCTTTGTGAGTGACTTTTTCAATAAAAGATCAAAGTTTTCTAAAGCTTTTCTTTCAAAGTCATGTTATGTTATGTATAGTGTAATGCATGTTATACTCTTGTTCATGATATATATGAAAAGCGTGACCATTTCTATGAGTTAAAATATATGTTCTTGTGTTGCTTGTATATGTGAGTAAACCATTAGTTTTATGTCTATCATGAGCTAGTTGTTATGTGCAAATGGTGAGATGGTGTTTGGATGGGTTGAGTGGTCCTATTCGAGCTGATCGCCAGAGCAACTGAAATTAAACGAGGTTCCTCAAAGATGTTGGTGGTTAAATAAGAGTCATCACAGTAGTCTATGAGTTGAGAAGGTTAAATGTCTAGGCAAAAGGAATAAGTATAGACTAATTAGGTGTTCTTTATTTTTAGCGTATGTTAAGGCGTTGAGAAGTTGATATTGTAAAATGATTTTATGCATGCATTTGTATTCCCCAAAAGTTTCTCATAAAATGTCACTCACTAAGTATTAGACTTACATTTTAAGTTTTCCTTCCTCAGGCATGAGAAACGAAGAGGCTACTAAGAGAAGGTGAGCGTTGTTGCGCTAGGCTTTAAGAGCTATCGCAAGGCATTAGAAAGTAGGAGTTTAGTTTTAGTTTCTATTTAAATATTATCGTGTATTTGTATCAAGTTTTAAGAGGACATAAAGTTGTTGAGTTCTTTCAACCTTTAAGGTGTTGCACTTTCATATCGCAGAGCATGATTAATTCAAGTAAAAGTTTAATTACGAGTGGACGTTATGACATTTCACTTAGAAGTGCTTGGATTGCCCAAGTTGCGTCCACGCTTGAAATGCGAGGGACACGTTTTAAGTGGGGGCATGACATTTAGGTTCCCTGCTAGCTCATACATAATAAACTTATAACAGTATGTTAGATTAGTTCGAATAGTTCGAATTAGTAAATGAGAGAAAAATCGATAAGTATATTAAGTTATCGGTTATCATTTAAAAATAGAGTTTTATGTTTAAATATGATTCGAATATCAAGAATATGAATGCAGATTCATATTTTGAAAGTTTGAAAATGGTGGAAATGGTCAAAGTTGTAAAAGTCAAATGGTTGACTTTTGATTTTGAAAAGTCAAACTTTAACGGACTTTAGATTAAAATGTGATTTGAATTTTGAAAAAATAAATGTGGATTCATACTCAAAAGGTCAAAATTAGTCAAGTAGGATGAAATGGTAAAAAGTCAAGTTGTTGACTTTTGAATTTAAAAGTCAAAGTTTGACTTTGACTAATATTTAAAAAGACCATTTTGTCCTTTGACTAAAAATACGGAAAAATTTCAGCATTTTAATGAATAATCTCACCAACTCTTGGTGGGATAAATGGTTGCAAATGGGATTGACACCAAGCCAACTAAAACCCACCGAGAGATAGTGGATTGTGTGGTGTTGGATTTTGATGAATCAACTACACATGTATTTTGTTTATAAGAAAAAGGCAATTTTAGTAGTTCAAAAGCTTTTTGGCATTTGATGTTATTACGTTATAAATTACTCACCAACAATATTTTTATTTCCCCAACTCTAAACCCTAATTCTTATTAATACTCATTTTTCATCTCTATCTATTTCTTTTGGGTCTCACAATCCAATTCTAAGTTCGGAGAATAGCGAGTCAACATTAGTGGTGATCCTATTCACGTTCGTGTAAAGATTACAAGCAATCGGGAGATACGAAGGTATAAGTTCTATCACTCCCTAATTTATGTAATTTTATGGTTATGCATATTAATCAAGGAGCAATTGGAGTAATCTTAAATCCAAATTTTCACTGCGCATGCCTAATTTTCCATCAATATTTTATCAATTTTGTTAATTTTTACAATTCTTCGATGTAAATAACTAAAGATACTTTAAGATAGGTCACACAATACATATTAATGAAAAAAAAAACAATGTGAAGTAATCAAGGATCAAATTAGTTCGCAATCATAAAACTGTTTTAAACCACAAATAATTTAGTAGAAAACAAAACAAATTATTCTTTTTTCTTGTATTAAAAATGCCTTTTTTATTTTAAATTTTAAACTCAACATTCAAAAATTGTTTGGTTATGAATTTGAGAATGAAACATTCTATCTCATGTTCATAATTTCTGAAAACAAAGAAAATAACAAGTATTACATACATGTTTTGATTGTTTTCCTTTAAAATAAAAACATGGAAACGGAAAATAAATTACGAACCAAATGCGACCTAAAAATTTGAGCTTACATTCACGAGATCGTACATGGTCAATTTCAAGTTATATGGTAGGGAGCATGAGAAAAATTTACAGAAAATTAAACCATACACTTACGTACACATATCATATGAACGTATGTAGTAAGGATGGTGATAAAGTAGTGATTGCTATTCAATTTAAAGCATTCAACGACGTGTAAGAAGTTATTGTATAACATAGTGTTACATCTTAAAACCAATTCATAGTGAGATACGTACTTTGCAAGGTCTCTTATTTTTTCTCAAACTGAAATCCTTGACATACCCTATCGAGAGAAATGCACAAGTATTAAGTTGAAAATTGAATAGACTAAAAGAAGATAATGGAAATTCAAACCAAACAAGTTCTTTTGAAAATATGGCCAAATGCAATAGGTGGTTTAGTTGCATTTTTCAAAACTATGGTTTAGGGTTTAATCGTACACTTAAGTTATAGTTACAAACTTTGTTTCATTTAGAATGAATATATAAACTCGTATTTTTTGCATAGTTTTTTTATTTAATTATAGGTGTAGTTACCAATAAGATTGAAAGAATATATTCAATAATCATCGTTTTATTCAATGTATGGTTTAAAGTAGTTGATTGATTATGATTTTATGTTAAATGAAGGTATATATAACCATCAACCATGTGTTCATATTTTAACCTATGTATGTACCTATGTATGTAGTTATATAAACATACATATGGAGATCAATAAATTATTTTAAGATCAATGTGTAGGTTAAGGTTACTAATTTCATATCAAATAAGGATATGCATACTAATATGCTTAATTAGATTTGTGTAATTAACCATCATGGACGAGCTTAGTAGTAAAAAAGAAAGACATAGTCTCAATAACTAACTAAGATGTTATGAGTTTTTTATAAGCTAGCTCGCACGCTCACAAATATGAATTCTTTTTGTATAGTTTGTAAATGTAAATACAAATTTTGATCATAAAAATTGGACTAACCTCAAGATTGTTTCAACAGTAAATTTGTATTTTGATGAAAGAGTTTGTCTTCAAAACTAAAAAAGTTATGTGTCGCACGCACTCTGATGCAAGCAAAGAGGGTTGAAGATTTTCAGTTCACCAAAGTTTGAGACTGATAATTTGCTTACCTTGTTCTTCTCCTCCCTTCATTAATAATAAGATGTGAGCATGCTCCCCTTCTATTTAGGATTCATTTACTAGATCTCTCTCATTGGATTTCCTATTCATTTAAAATTTTATATTGGGTGGAGAGAATAGGCTCGATTGTGTGGCATGGACCAATTTTGGATTGTATTGGCTTGGTTGCTAGGGCCAATATATTAGTGAGATGCTTATCTCGGTTGGACCGATATCTTCTGGGCACATCTTTCTTTAAGATCATATTGCTTTTTTTTATTATTATCTTTCTATCTTTCTATTTGTGTGATAGCTTGTCTATTTGTAGCTCTCAAGACTAGGAGTACAACAAAAATAAAAAATTTAAAAAATCAAACTAATCCGAACCGATCCAATGGTTTGGTTTTTAGTATAAAATTGGCCATATTTGTTTATATTTAAAAAAAAACCAATATGTATTCGTTCAAATTGGATTTTTATTAGAAAAATAAATCAAAATAGAACCAACCCAATCGTATATATGTATACTCTTTAAAATAAAGTAATTTTAGCATTTTATTTATTATTATACATGCATATTTTTTGTTTAGAAAAAAGATCGATTACTATTGTCTGATTAGTTAATCATTTTAGTTTTTTGTTTTGTTTTAATTTATTTCTTGAATTTCAATATTTTAAACTTTTAGTCCATATTTTTAGATTAAATAGTCACTTTATTGACCAAAACGAGACGAAACTCAAATCTCAAAAGATAAATTTCTAAAATTTTCAAACTTAATAACCTAGTTTGAAATTAAATTCAAAACTTAGAGTGTTTGTGTAAAATCCCAACCCTAGACTAATTGAGAAGGAAGGTTAGTGCAAATTAGTGGTGGACTAAGTGTTATGATTGGTATGTCGTTGTTTTAATGTCATGGTTACCGTGATGTGGTAGTGTTAAGTAAGAAAATGACGAAGAAACTTGACTAAGTATATTAGTATCAGGCAGCCATCAAGAAGTGCTACGCTAGGTAGCAAAGTTGTCTAAATAACCTCAAGGACAAGGTTATGCAACCATAGGTATGCTAGGCATTTTGCATGACGATAGGTGGTCAAAGGGGCTTGGAAAACCTCTTAATTAAGTGAGTGAGGATGTCTAGGCATTTTGGTTGGAATTAAGTGCCCAAAGGCATGCCAAGAGAACCTCTAAGGTATTAGGTGCTAGGTGACCAAGACTTGTCAAGATAACCTTTAAGGAGAAGGCTATGCGACTAAGCCAGGCATGCTAGGCGTTGTGATGTGTTGCTAGGCAATGAAAGTAGCATGGTTAGGCGAGATGAGGTTGTCATAGGCGATAGGAGGTGTCAAGGAAATATCTGTGCGTTGAGGCATGTGGCCAAGTAACACATGTGAGCTAAATGTGGGCTCTGTAAGGTGGTTAGTTGGGCAAAGGAATGTCCTAGGTGTTCTGAACTTAAGATAGGCGACTAACCTTGACAAGGAAACCTCCAAAGACATGTAATAGGCAACCATGAAATGTTCTAGGCGTTTTGAACAAGTGGTGTGGAGGAGTCTAAGTATCATGACATACAAAGTATTTAGGTTTCACAAGCAAAGGTGTAAAGTGGCAAGGAATGGGTGTTAAGAGGTTAGTCATGCAAGTAGGAGGTGTCAATTGAAAGTCGTACAAAGATTCCTATAAATAGGTCATTTTCAAATGATTAAAGCTTTCATTATACTCATGAGTTTTCTCTTAAACCAGTCTCAAAAGTTTTCATTTTAAATCTAGTTTATTGAGGAGGGTTTCCAGATTAAGAAGATGCCATGAAGATATCCAACTGATTGAGGAAAGAACAAAATGTCATTTTCAAACAAATTTTGAGCAATGTTTTCACTTTCCAAAGGCTACATAACACATTTCTTGAAGTATGAAGCTGAAATTTTGAGGTAAGCTAGTTAAGATATTTTGAGTTCTTTCATTCACTCGAGTTATTTTATTACATCTTTCTCTAGAGTTGTGTTATTTTCTTCCGTGTGAATTTCAAGATACGCCGATGTCTTTAATTTTCGTGTGAATTTCAAGTAAATGGGTTAGAAGTTAGAGTCAACAAATACCATTGAGAAGAGAATGGTATCTGTTGGCCTCATGCCATCTCTTGGATTGAAAGAGTGTGAATTTCAAGTAAAGTGGTTAGAGGTTAGGGTCAGCAGGTATCGTTGAGAAGAGAACGGTATCCGTGGGTCTTACGCTATCTCTTGGATTGAAAGAAGTGGTCCGGAAGAGGGTGTGACAATTTATCCCACCAATTCTTTGAGTTAAGTGTTTAGCAAACATTTGTAGTTGTTTCCATTTTTATTTACCTTACATATTTATCGAAAAACTTAACTTATAATTTATAAATTAAAGTATGAAGTACAACTTGGGTGTTCGAAAATTGAACCCAAAAACCTACAAATTTTTGAACCTAAAAGAAACTAAAGAAATTAAGAAAAAAAACCAACTTTAAAAATTGGGCCTAACGGGTCAGCATGAGGCCCAAGTTTTAGGCCAACCCTTTCGGTGCTCTATATATATTTTTCTGAATTAGGGTTTTTGGCCGTTCAGTTGGCGAGTACAGCTTCGAATCTTCAATCATGGTGGCCGCAAAGAAGACGGTATGTTTCTTCTTCCCCCTCCGGCCAACCTCCGTTCTTAGTTATTCCATTTTCAAATTGATCTTTGCTAGCTTTGGAGTACTCTGACATTTTTCTTTCTTGTTGCGATACCTTGAACAGAAGAAGACCCATGAGAGCATCAACAACAGACTCGCTCTCGTCATGAAGAGTGGGAAATACACCTTGGGATACAAAACCGTCCTCAAGACCTTGAGGAACTCTAAAGGTAATCTATTGATTAAGCTTTCTTCTTTTTGTTACTGATCTGATCTCTAGATTTTGCATCGATGGATGTTCTGGTATCTTTTTTTTTAGTCGACTAGTTGTATTTTAGTTAGGGTTTTAGCTGAAATTACTGAAAGTTTCGAGTCACAATCATTCTGAGAATGAAAACGTTGTAAGCTGTCGATCTGAGATTTTGTTTCCTCCGGCATTTGATTATTTTTTTTATTCTGGTCTTCATCCATCAATCAAATAGTCGACTTAGGTATCCAATTTAAGTTATTGTACCAATTGAAATTACTCTCTGCGTGGGGATCTATAGTTTCTGATTTGTTGTTCATGATTTGGTATGCCCTTAGTTTCTGCTTTTGTGGGTATATCTGATTTTTTTGTTTGTTTTTCAGGTAAGCTGATCATCATTGCCAACAACTGCCCTCCACTCCGAAAGTCCGAGATTGAATACTATGCAATGTTGGCCAAGGTTGGAGTTCACCATTACAACGGAAGTATGTTTCTAACCCTTTTATCAAAGCATCATCCTTTTTTTTTTCTTTGACACAACCTTGTCATTTAATTGCCCTTTAGAATTAGAACATGTATTTATCTACCATCATTTTTTCAACTGAGAAAATTTCTCAAAGCTTCATTAGTTGCTGGACTTGTTGGATAGCTTAATTGTTTTTTCCCGTGTAGCGAAAGCATTTGCTTCATGTCATGGTTATGTTCATACCTTGACTCTTTGCCCCTTTTTTAAACAATAAATAGCGAGTAGAACTCTATGAAATAAGAGCATATTAATTGTCTTGGATTAGGGTAGTGCCTCTTGTAGATCTGGATTAGAAGCGGATTACGGTGGAATAGTTTTGCTTAAATTTTACTCGTTGTGAACAAGTATCTCTTTTTTGTATGTGCTCAGGCAATGTTGACCTTGGAACCGCATGTGGCAAATACTACAGAGTATGCTGCCTCAGCATTATCGATCCCGGTACATTTCTTGTTTAATCCCATCTTCTACTTTTGAATTACAGCCTGAACACAATGTTCTGATTATGGTTTTCTAATGTTTTTCAGGTGATTCGGATATTATCAAGAGCATGCCCGAAAGTTAGGTTGCAACTTCTTTTTAAGATCATAGAATTTTGTTTCAGAGTTTCTTCTTGATTTTGGGTTGAATGTAGTGATGTGTTTTTGCTTGTGAGGCATGATATTATTGAACAAATGGTTTCATTATAAACCCTTTTTTTATGTTCAAGATCATCTTATTCCAAAAAACTTTCATATCGTTATCTTGGTGTTCTTTTAGCCATTTAACAGTACAACCATGTTGCCTCCTTATATTTTCTTGTTCTATTGTTATATTAGTGTCAATTTAATATGTTTTTATAATTTTGAAGAGTGTGTCATGTGATTCTACGACTAATCTAAGGTTAGATTAAAATGAGAATGTTTAATCTTCTCATAGATCAAATGTTGTGAGCCCCATGTCACGGGAGTGCTAAGAGAGTTTCTATGGGCTTGATAGTGGCACCTATCTTTGTTCATTCCGTGTTAGTTTTTTTTTTTTTTTTAATTTAAAAATCTCATAGTTACTTGAACTCTTTAAAATGGTTAATAAATTATTGAGTGTGCCAGATTTTTCTAGAATGAAAATTACAATTATTACAACTAAAGTTGAGAGTATATAATTTTTTGCAAATGGAAATAAAAAAGTAAGATAATTGTCCTACCCAACCCTCCATCGATGTTTGAATTGTGAACCCTCGAACTTAAATATAGTAGTAAGAGACTTGAAATGATGATGTGAATTTTGAGTACGAAATTTAACCTTTATAATAGTTTTAGAGTTGATTTATGGTAAAGAATGTAATAGCAGGTAATCTCTCAATTAGTAACATATAAACATTTGAAATTATAGTCCTAAAAACACAAAAATACAAATTTGTTTTTATTGAATGTTATCGGATATATGTTTTTAAATTCTCTATCAAATAAAATAAATATGCAAATTTCACTTATCCTTTATTGGTCTTTGAGTTTTGTTAAAAAAATATTCTCTAGGGTATGTTTGGTAACATTTCTTGTTCATTTTTTAGAACAAGAAACATGAATGATAATTTGAAAAAAAAAAAAAGAAAATGTGTTTGATAACTATTTATTGTTTTCTTATTTTCTTTGAGATTTATTTTTTATTTTATTAATGTTATTTTATTCACATCTAATTCAATTAAACATCACACACTTTATTAAACCCAGATAGAAAAGTCTTCTAGTAATCTTATAGAGATCAAGATGAAGATTGAGATATGTAAAATAGAGTCGACGAGGAGGAAGACAGAAACCCGCGATGAAGAGAAGGGCTGAAATCCATGGCGAAGAGGAAGACAGACTCACGGCGAAAACACATATCTGACAAAAACCCAAATTTGTACGAAGAGGAAGAGGAAAATCTAGATCCGGTGAAAAGGAAGACGTTATGTAGAGGAAGACAATGAGATGCGAGGAGGAAGAAGACGATAAGAGGAAGAGGAAGACGATGGTTATAATTGAGAAAAAGGAGAAGGATGCCGATAAAAATAATTGATTAAAAGGAAAATGAAACTAATAAAAATAATTGAGAGAAAAAAGAAAAGAAAAGGAAACTAATAAAAATAATTGAGAAACGAAACAATCGATAATACCTTATAAAATGGCAAACACTTTTGTTTCTTAAAAATGAAAACAGAAAATAAGAACATTATCAAACGAGCTTTAAGATGTAGTTTTTTTTTTTTTTTTTGCATTTATCTAAAAAAAACCATTTGTTTAAAAGAAATTATTATAAATGACAAAATTGATAAAAGTTTATATATTTTCATATATAGATATATATATTTTCATTCATTTGTTATATTTGTAGATAATAGATTATTATAAAAAATTAAGAGATAATAGATTTAATTTATTATTTATTTTAGTTTTTAAAATTTGGAGCAATCGAATCTATTTTCTTAATTTTGAAATTGACCGAAATAATATGTAAGTTTGTAACAACGACAAGTTTAATTAAATAACGAAGTTCTCAGCTGTTTATATTTATATATATATATTAAAATTTATACTCCAAACCAAAATCGATGAAGGCTTAGGTATCAAACGCTACTTCGAATTGTTTCCGATGCTGAATTCTTTCATTTTCAGTCTTAGATCTATCTCCGATTCCCTTTCTCCGAGTTGAAATCCTACCGGATTAGCTATACTCCAGGTTTTCTTTTCCTCCGCCGGCGGATTTGTTTCATTCCGGCTCCAAATGGAAGGTTTTACTGCAGAAGATCTGTCCACAATCGGAGGAATTGCCACCGTTTCCCTCCTTCATTCCTTCATTCCCACTCACTGGCTTCCTTTCTCCGTCGTCGGCCGTGTCCAGAAATGGACTCTCTCCAGGACTCTCCTCGTCAGTATGTTTTCTGCAACCCATCGTACTTCTTAAATCTCTCATTTTCGCGTTTGTATTTGTTTTTTTGTTCTGCGAATCACGGATTACTTCTTCGGATGTTATCTTAGTGAAAGATTTGCCAGTGCTGGATTTGATTTATCAAAATGCAGTTCAATTGTTTAGTTTAGTTGATTCTTGTCCGGTGTTACTGTCACATTGTTGTCTTAATTTCTCTGTAGTTTCGCTCATACGATAGTTCTTAGGGTTCTTTTGAGTATTAGTGGCTGCTGAGGAAGGTGTTATCATACAAAACTCATAAACTAACTGTGAGATCTGATGAACTTTATCTCGTAATTAGCCTATAAGGTCTTTATCATTCAAGTTCTATCATATGTCATGAGTCCATATAATAAGCTTATCTTTCTACTGCTGTTACTCCTTTTAGGGTGTTTATATAGATATATTTATATTTGCTAATTTTGATGTTTGTTAGAATGTTGATATAATATTAAATTAACTTGATTAACTGCTCGTTTGACTTCACTAAGGTGAAAAAATGCATCACATTTTGGTTATTTTGCCTCTTACAATGGAGAAGATTGAAGGAGGGCTTGGGAATCTTGTTTACCCAGTCGTTTTTTGGATGTATTTAACATTGATCTTTGTCTCCTTTTGCCCTTGGGAGTTTCTACGACGTGTTTGTTTAAAATAAATAAATAAACAAACGTTTGGGTCAATTAGTGACTTAAAATGATTTTTGAGCATGGGTTCTCTTTTCAAACCTTTGCACTTTCTCATTTTCTCCAATTAATATTTATTTTCGCTTGCTGGGTCTTCTATATATATCAAGCTACAAGTGAGGGGTGTGTGTGTTAGAGTGTTGATATGATATTAAATTTTCCTTCATTCATCAACTTAAACTTTTGGGTCAATTGATGGTTTAACAACGTTTACTCACATCGGCTCTAGACATGAATGTAATGGAAGTTGCACAGTTTGGCCAAATATTGAACAATTTCGGTATTTGGTCTTTTCTTTGTAAGTAAATTGATTACTCTTAGGGTTGCAGATTAGAATGGGATTATAGACTGTTCGAGATGTTAAGAGTTCCACATGGGAAAATCCAAGGAAACTCACACTCCATATAATATAGATAGGCTATTTCCCTTATTGCCAATTGGTTTTGAGATAGAACCCCATACTACTAAATATAGACTACAATAACAAAATGAAAGTGAAGTTAATTTATTCTTAAATTTAACAATCCTGCGGTGCACGTATATTTTGCTATCTTACAAAATGCAAGGAAGTGATGTTTAGTGTAATATTAGTTTCCCAATGCTTGCATCTGGAAATCTTATGTTTAGATGCATATTATAATTTTGCAGCTGCTTTTGGAGCAATTTTACATGTGATATCTACTTCACTTCTTGGAATAACCGCAATCACGATGGCTAATACAATTGCCGGTGAAGAAACTGTGCACCAGCTGGCTTCTCTTTTGCTTATAATTCTCGGAGCTTGTTACGTTTTATTGTTTATGACTGGAAGAGGCAGTCATAGCCACTCCCACAACCAACCAATGGAGAAAATGGCTGTTGCTGGTCTTGTTCTCGTACCTGCTTTGTCTCCCTGTGCAACCACTCTTCCAGTGTTTCTTGCTGTTGGGAATTCATCTTCCATGATGGTGCTTGCTATCATTGTGCTGTTATTCAGGTATCAATTCTATAGGCATAAAACTCTCTTATCTGTTGTACATTGTGCAACTTCTTTGTTCTGGGAGAAAGAAACCAATTTTTATAAAGAAAAATGGAGGGAAGGAATTATATTAAGTCAACCAGAGGGTGCTACGTAGAAAAAAAAGAGAATTTCAATGGAGATTGGTTATATTGGGGTTGGCCTATAAAAAAATTCGAAGTTCACACTACTTCTTGGAGATTTTTGTATGGATGGATTCTATTCTCAGTTCCTTGCATGATTAATGATCCGCCTCTAAAAAAAAACATATGAAATCTACTGTTATGCTTATGTCAAAACACATTGTTGTTTTTTACACCATCACGTTAGCACGATGACCATGTGTATTGCGATCTATTTTTTTCTCACACTTTGTTGTGCGTGAATATTGGGCTCTGGTGGAGAAAGAGTGGTAGTGCGCTTATGTTAAATTTCACACATTTGAGGGGTGGGTCAAAAATCAAAAAGGAATCCGTGAGGGTCATCCGTACAAAAAAACTCCTACATCTTGCAAGCTTCTACCCAACGTCAATATCTATTCCTTAATCCTTTCATCAAATATTCTAAAGAATTGTTGAAAAACGAAATTTCCATTAAGCTTTTCTTTGTTACGAAAAGGTGGACACAACAAAACTTCCTCAATCCAATCTCGGTTCCTCTGGCTAGGAGCAAAGAGAAATGAAAAAGTCCACCGCTATAGAAACATCTTTTTGCTTGAGAAATCACACGCAATGCCCAATCAAATATCCCCCTGGAAGCGACTGTGCTGTGATGGCCTTCCTCAACTGAATATTTTAAGGATTTGAGAAAAGTCTAAAAGACAAGTGCAAGATAGCTTAGGATTTCAAAGGTATTAGTGGAAACCACACCCGCATCCCAACTATTGGTGTGGAGCCCATAGTTAGTCCTTACAATAATTTGATGTCGAAGTTTATGGAGATTTTGAAGTAAAATGGCACAATTATTTGTACATTATGCCACCGTTGAGAGCCTCGAACAAAGTTGGCAAGTACTATGAAAAATTATAGTTGTTGCACATTGGCTGGCATGTACTAAAGTTAGTTTTTGAAGCCGAACACCGAAGGCTGATATCTTACATATCCCTGAAACTAGAATGAATACAGTCTCCCCCCTCCCGAAAGTCGTTCTCACTAAGATCCATTCATATTAAGCATGGGTTTTTAAATCTAAGGTTAATTTCATTGATTCATTACAACTTTGCTGTATGTCATTGAATTTGCAGCACAATAACAGTGATGACTTCGTTGGTGGCTTTGTCATTCTACGGCGCTAGCCAGCTCAAGTTTCACTGGGTCGAACGATATGACAAACTCCTTGTAGGTTCCGTGTTGTGCGTGGTAGGTTTTCTGACACTCATCTTTCACGACCACGAGCACGACCACCATGGACATGGAGGTTCGGTAGGAGACAATTTGCATAGGAAAATAATTGTACTTTAAGAATTTATATATTATCGTAACCTGCAGATACTTATAATTTTGATCTTCTGGGAAATTTCAAGACTGACTTTGTGTATTATATCACCATCAAGTGGGTTTAAAGGTCAGTTTCTTGTATTCCTCCTTTGTTGCCATTTTGTCAAATCTAAGATTTTTCTTCTTCTTCTTCTTTTGTGTTTCATTGTATGATCAAATAGAAGATTAACACTCTGTTTCATTATTTTGTATTTTTGAAGCATAGGCTCAATGTTAGGCATTATCTATGTAGGTAAGTAGCCCTTTCTACTTTTGCAAGTGCTTAATTTGGTCCTTTGACTTCTCCATCAAACTCAAACTTTATATTTTTGACTTTTCAACTATTTAATTAAAATAGTAATACAAGATGTTGATTTGTTATTTCAAATTTTGATTTTGACCTACAAGATATAGGTAGATTTACATTTTGGGTCTAGTTTTGATTTGGTTTTCACATCATTACACTTTTAGTCTTTTAAGTTTTACTTCAAATTTAATCGAGTTTTATTTTTCAACAATTTGCTCCTTAGATTTCAAGATTTACGTTTTTAACCTTCATTTTTTTTCTCACCAAATACGCACTTTAGTTATTAGTATTAATTTCTACGGTGGAACTTATTTTAATTGTAATCTTATTAAATTGATTAATAATATTTTAGTTTTTCAAATAAAATTATAATATTTTGAAATTTATCGAATTAATTGAAATCACATCACATCTAATACGCTTACTAACTTGAAATCACTCGTAGAAGAAAAACCAAGGAACCATATTTCTAAAAAAAAAAAGTTGTGAAGTTGAAGTTTTGAATACCAAACATATCTTAAAAGTTTGACACTTCTCTAACCACTACTTAAAGAAAACATATCTGAAGAGGAAAAACTTTTAACCTAAAAACTCAATAATTTCTTCTTTGTGATTTCATTTACAAGAGGTTGGACTTCTTCTAAGCTGACTACTCATTTAATAGTTATGGAAATATTCAATCATTTCTTTTCATATGATGCCTTGATTACTTTAAACTTATCCCAAGTTGGCTATTCTTTTATTTATTTATTTATTTATTTTTTACAATAAGTGGCTAAGAAATTAAATGACCAATATATATAAAAACTTTTGTATCATTATATTGCTTAAGCTTATTAGAAAAATAATATATTTACCATAGATGTTTTTGGTAATTACCGACTATTTGTCTATTTATCGATAAATAATGACGTGTTGCTATATTTGAAATTATGTACAATAGACTCACCATTTAAAACAATTACCGATTTGATTTGCTTTGCTTTCGACGGGATATATGTATGTATATTGACCCTACTATGAATTCAACTTTGAGATAGTTTTGTGTCTAATTTGTGTTTGAATTTTAATAATGTCTAATATGTCGTGAACTTTAAATTTTTGTGTTTAGTAAGTTCTTGAGACATTCAAAATTTTTAAATATTAATTGATCTATTTGATATAATTTTGAAAGTTTAAAGACTAAAGTTGTAAGTTGGCAAAACAAGCATATCTCAACTAGCTAGTATACAATATATATTAGTGGCTAAGAGAGGTTTACGATTGATTTATCTTTCTATTCTTATTGGTATACTAGCAAAATCTTTAAAGAAAACTTAATTACCTTATTTTTTTAAAAACAAAAACTTGAAAATCGTTAAAGGCTTAATGATTAAATAGATATAATGAATCAAAATTAACGAATCATATCCTCATTTCATTTTCATCCTCCTACTTTAATTCAAAACCATATTATATCAAAACAAGAAGAAATATCTTGTTTATTAAACTAAATCTTTACAAACCACAAAATAACTTTGATGAAGTTTTCAAACCAATATAAGATGAGTTTAGGGTTAGGATGAAGACATTACAAATAGACTTGGGATTTATAATATACACACACACACAATAAACTGAAGAAAAGTAAAGAGTATTTAATGTCACAAATTTTGAATAAGTCCAAATGACAAAAAAAAAAGAAAAAAAAAAAGAAAAAAGAAAAAAGAAAAGAGACTTTATGGTTTGAAATTCAATAGCCTAAAACTTGGGCATTTATTAATTCCAAATTGGAGAAGCTATTGGAACTAAAAAAATAGTTGAATTTGAGTTTGCATGCAAATTGGCAAAGCCCCACAAAGCTCCAATGACAACCTAAGTTGTTGAAGCTCTCTTTTTCTACTCATTAATCGAATATTATTCCACTTGTTCTCTTTTGATTTTTAAACCAACAATAAAAGAAAAACAAGCAATTAATTAAAGAAGATATAAAAAATTAAATGAGTTCAATTGATTAATTAAAACATATATATATATATATATACTATATATACTCTTCATCATCAATAAGAGATCTAAAGTCTCTCTTACATCTATGTATATAAAAAAGCGACTTAAGTTAATTGATAAACGAAATTACTTCAATCAACTTTGAGAATTCTTCTTTATACGGAGTGAACCTCTCACTAACCCCCAATTAACAAAATGATACTAACTCCAAGAAATCTAAAACATATTTGACTTGGAAAATTGATAAAACTTGTTCCTAACTCCAATGACCAAATTTAGATTGAATGTCCTAAACATACATTCAAACATAAGAATGGAAAGAAAAACACAAAGCATAAGAGATAAAATTAAACTCTACGAAAACTTTCATTCAAATTCAAAGTATTCTTCAAAAAATGTGAAATAATATGATTACAATTTTATTTAAACTAATTGAAATGTCAACATGAAAAGACACACCAACCTTTGATGATCACCAAATAATTTTCCTAGGGTTCATAAAAACCCTTCAACTATCCTCATAAATCTAAAATACATCAAATTAAATGAGTACGCATATAATTCTAAAAAATGTGAACTGATATGAATTTTTAGATTTCATTGTGATTTTTGAATATAAAGTTACTGTTTTGATGAAAAAAAAAATGCAATAGTTGTTGTTCAAGTGCCATCAAGAATGTTGTGTGTGTATACATATACACATAGTATAGTAATTAAATCAAGTGGTATGAAGATAATAATAAAAAGCCTAACTATTGCGTCTAAGTATTCAATGAGTAATTATATATATCCTTTTAAAGTTATAAAATTCTTGCAATTAAGTTCTAACAAATCGTTTGTATAGTAATTGTTTCTCTATGTAGTATTGATTGGAATTAATTGCACTAATCTTATAAATCAAATTCCAACAATAAGTATAAAGCATAAGTTTCCTTTTTCAAAAAACAATAATTATATAGAGCAACAAAGAATGTAGCTCAAACACATAACATTTATACCCCTATGTTTTCTCCTCACTTGTTAAAAATAAATAAAGGAATAATGATTGAATAGAGTATATACACAATTTAAGTGCGAGCATTATAGAATGAAAAATCAAGTTGATCGAGGTCGGTCAGGAATAAGGTAGGGTTCGGTTGGTGTTAGTTTGGAAAAAAATTCAGATCGACGACAGTTTTTTTTTAAATCTTCAAAGGCTTAAACCAATTAATCGATCCGATCGAACAATACATGTTTGTACTCCTTCATTGGTCGAGGTTGGTTTCGATCATAGTCAATTTTTGTGTCGATTTAGTCGAAAAACTCAAATTGTCATCGATCGAACTCCTCCTTATCTAATAATTTTAGGATAATTTTGGAGAGATTAAACATTAAACACTAACAAATTTTTTTTCTAAAAACTAAATCAACTTATATTATAAATTCATTTTTTCAAAATTGCTATCTTTGATTTTTTTTCAGAACAAACTTATAAAACACCTTTTCAGAGTACAAAAGACTAACCTAAAGTGTAAAAGAAAGGGGTTAAAATTAAATATGAGTTTTGTACACTGAAAAGAAAACATTAAATTTAGTTTTTCTTCTTTCTATACAAGTCTTAAATCTACTAATTCAAACTTAAAATTTATGTAAATGAATAAAATGAACGAATAAACGACTTTATAAAATAATTTTAAAAATAACTCAAAATATTTAGAACAGATTTTATTAATAGAAGATACTGACATATTTTGTTATTGATATTTATGAGAATGGTATGAAGCATACATATGAAACATTTTGAATAAGTTCTTATTTTATTAAAAATGATTAAAAATCCTGATTATATAAACTAAAATAAGGAAATGAAAAGAAAGAAAAGCATTAAAAAAAAAAAAGTGAATTGAAAAAGAAAAAAGCGAAGAAGAAGAAGCGTACGCGGAATAGAATTGGATTTGGGAAACATTGCTCCCACGTTTTCATTCACCTAATACTCTTTTAATTCCCACTTTATATTATAATTCTAATTCTTTCATTCATTCATTGTTTTAAATAAACCCTATACTACTTTTTAATTAACTCATTCAACTACTTTGGCCTTAGGGTAATTATTTTTATTTGGTGCTCGCAAAATCACATGTAAAAAAATATATATGGTGTCTTTTTTCATTACAAAAGTTTACAAGTATAACTCATAATAATAATAATAGCAAAATTCATAACCCTACCAAATCTTCACACTATAATCGCAATTCTTCTTCACAATCTTCGCCCCCGACGTCAACTCATCCACCCTCACATCACAATTCACCTTCACTTTTATCTTCCAACTCTTCACCCCTCCAATTTTCACCTTCATTGGAACTCCAATCTCAACCTTCAACAACACCGCCCTCTGTTTCACCGATTCAATCATCTCATTCTTCGCCCCACTCGATAAATTAACTCCAGCTCCTCTCACAACAGCTCTAATCACACTCACATTCTTCGAAGGCTGGAAGAAATCAGGCAAAACACCCTCCGAAAGTTTCTCGTTAGAGAAATAGATTCCGACTGAGCTACCTGTTAAGTAATAGATTCCGATCTTCTTATTCGGATTATCCGCTCGAACACTCAGATTGAACACAGGCGAGATCGCGGAGGATGTTAAGTTATTGAGTCCGGAAATGGAAATGGCGTCGATGGAGTAGTTGGGTGATTTAGGGCGAACGACAAAGTAGAATACGGCGAGGGTGATGCCTAGAAGGACGATGAGGATGGCGAGGATGGCGAGGAGGGAGAAGAGGCAGGAGCGGCAGCGGTTGCGGCGGCGGTGGGTTTGGCGAGTGTAGAGTTTGAAGCGGTGAGCGTTTTCGGGAGGAGGAAGGCGGTAGATTTGGTCCTTGGGGAGCTGGATGACGTAGGTGCCGGGAGGTGGAGAGGGAGGTTTGATGGTGTCGGAGATGGTGGAGGAGGTGCTGGGACGGGGGGAATCGGCGGTGGGATGGACGCGGTCAGCCATGGGAGGCGGAGAGAAAGAGAGAGAGAGAGAGATTTGTGAGATGAAGAGTGAGGAAGAAGAAGGTGTTGAAGAGAGAAGAGGGGATTTATATAAATATATAAAAATCAAATATTAAAAAAGAAAAGAAAGAAAAAAAGAAAAAAAAAAAGAGAGGATACAGTT
Source organism: Cucumis hystrix (assembly GCA_025688845.1). Lineage (NCBI taxonomy): Eukaryota > Viridiplantae > Streptophyta > Magnoliopsida > Cucurbitales > Cucurbitaceae > Cucumis > Cucumis hystrix. The sequence goes on from CM046884.1 coordinate 10,286,536, forward strand.
AAGGATTGGGTGTCAATAGGGTTTGATGGGGGGGACGCCAAATGGGTCAAATATTTAACGCGCCTACGTTTCTTTCTATATACTTCACTACTCTATCAAACCACACTTTCCTCAAATTTATACTTCTACCCTCTAAGGGTAATTTGGTTTATCATACTTTCATTTCTACCCCAAACTACATTTTTAGTAAGCGATTGTGTAAGAAGTTAAATGCTTGTATGTAAAGTTATTCGATTGTGTAAAAAGTAAACAATCGTTTGGAAATGAAGAAGAAAAAAATACAATCCAACCCAACCGATAAAATAATCTAGATTATTCGAATTGCCAACTTAATTAAAAGATATAAGTTGGATTGAAAATATCTCCCAATTCAATTCGTTTACACTTTAATTTTTAGTCTAAAAATTTTGATGAATATATATGTCTGGTCTCTTTTAGTGAGTAGAGTAAAAAGAAAGAGTAATTGTTGTGGTCATACCTATTATTATTATTGTTATTGTTATTATTATTAGAAGGGGGCAGTTGGCAGACGCGGACGATGGTCACATTCTCTCTCTCTCATATCTTTGTTTTTTTGTTGCAATGTAATGTTAAAAGAGAGAAAGAAGGTTCCTCACGTGGAAACAAAAGGGGAAGGGGTAACCCTTAATTCCAAGAGGGTAGGCGTGGCCGCGTGGGGGTGATGTCCTCAAACTTAAATCATTTCTTTATTATTCTTTACATTCTTCATTGATAATACAATATTCATTTTTCAATTATTCTCTCTCTCTCTCTTTAAATAAATATATTTTATTAATATACCAAAAACATTATTATTAAATGCGTTGATAGTATATTATCAACTACGTACATAAACGAACATAAAATTTTCGATGCCTATGTTTTGAACTATTCACTCCCAAAATGCACTTTTACTCTAAACTATTATTATACATTTATATAAACGAAAACATGAAATCAAATTATTTTAATGTTGCTCTCAAACTTACCCAAACGAATCAGTCCTTAGAGTTTCCTTTTGATTGATATAAAAATTGAGAATAATGAGGGAAAAAGGAGTTGTTAATTACCCATGTTTTTCATTAAAATGACTTCTTCAAATAGTGATTAATTAATTAAATTGTAAACAAAACACCAAAAAATGTCAATTTCTTCCCAACAACCAATGTGTCCCTTTTTTTCTTCTTTAATTCTTTTACGTCCCTCCATTCTTACTGCCTAATTCCAATATGTAATTATCATGTCATGATTTTTATTAGTATTTAAATATATATTTGAGTTATGTATGATTATCTTATTTATATATTTAACCTATTTTTGTAATAATTTTAAGAATAGTTCAAATCTCACTATTGATAAAGTGACGCATAGCTTTTAAAAGAAGTATATAGCACCTTGTGGTAAGTTTTGCCTTAGAGTATTGACCATGAAAATATATTATTGCAAATATTTTTGGACTATTTGCAAATACAGCCAAATAAATCAAATTATTTAAATAATATAACAAAAGTTTAGATTATATAAATGATAGATATTGATAAATGGATAAATGGATAAATTCTGAAATTTTGCTTATTTTTTAAAAATATTTTCAACATTATTGTTATTAGAAATAATTTCCAACATTTTATTAGAAAAAAAAAGTACTTTAATCATATTACAACCCTCTTTGTCAATAAAATGGATTGCAAACAAATTACTTCAAACATGTTTGCAAGTAATTATAAAAGGATTAAAATTACAATTTTTAAAATTTTAAAAAATTAAAGTTTTTAAAATCAACCTCTAATTTTTTTGCTTCCAAAATTTAGCTTAGTTTTTTAAACCAACAACCAAAGTAGATCATAATTTTTGAAAAGAAGAAGTTAATTCAATAAACCCAAATGATTACTAAACTACTATAGTACTATAACCCAAACCCTAAACCCTAAAGTTTTATTATACATGAAAATTCAATTTTGTATCTATGATTGATTAATTTTAAATAAATTCAAGTACACATCACGATTTACTTGATTCGAATCGAAAGATCTAAAACCCTATTAAAAATTAGTCAAAAATTGAACATTCTTTAGACAGAAATTAAAGTTCACACTTAATACTAAAATAAATGTAATAATATATATTTAACTTGAACATATATGAAAGGATGACAATAAGAAAATATATATATAGAGAGAGTTGGCAATAAGATTGGAAAAAGCCAGCTTTGTGCCAACCATATTTGAAGGTTTTATTTTATGAATAAATTTAAGAATTGCAAATAATTAAAATAAATATAAAGAAAAATATACAAATCTTTGTTGATATCTATTTTGCTTAGGGATATGGCTTTCACTTTTGCTTTCATTTGAATAAATCAAACCACAAAATTTCCTTTATATAATATATATTCATATTATTCATCCTTTTGCTTTTATTATATGTCATTTTCTTTTTAATTTGTTTCTCCTAACCTAATTTCTTTTTGTCAATTTAATTTCTATACCAAAGTTTTGGCTCTATCTATATATTTTACTTAGTCCTCAATGGTTAAACGTAATATATACACCATATATACTTTTTTTCAATTAGAATGTTTCCAAACTTTTTGAAACTTTTGGTTTTATGTCTTCCATTATTTCTTATATAAGGTTATTCTAATCGTTTTTAGAATTAATTAATGTGCCATTTTTTCCATTTCTTTCACTCAACTGATCTCGTTTATATTTATCTCTTAATCTCATTCTTTCACTCTCTTTTTTGTATTGTCTTGATCTTTGATCTCTATATTACTTCTTTTGTATTTCATGTATGACAACAATGACACATTTCCTTGTATTTTGTCTTTGATCGCGAAGGTGATGATGAAAAAAACAAGTTGCTTATTTTTTTTCTCTAACAATGCAGTGGTCAGTAGCCAAAATTAGTTAACAAAATTTGTATAGACCAAACCAACCAAGTGTAGGGAGAACGGGCGAGAAAGTGAGCAAAAGCCAAAGCAAGAGCCCTAAAGCAAGCAAAAGCCAGAGAGGAAGAGAGAGGTATAGACTAGAATCTGAGTGAGGAGAAAAAAGAAAAAGAAAATAGAGTTTGATGACGCCAACAAAGGTTAGAATCTAAACCATTATTGTTTTGGAAAAGTTGGTCTTATTTCATTTATTCAAAAAAAAAAAAAAAATTCATTTTCAATCAAGTCATTATTCAACGTAATTTGAACTTTAAACATGCAAAGTACCCATGATAATACAAATGAACTTTAAACATTTAAATAAGATATGAAAATATCTTATTCATATTAGTATTACCAATCTATTGGCTAGTTGTTAACTTAAGAATAACTCAATGAATAAAAACATCAATTATCATTCAAAAAGTAGATGATTAACCTAAAAAATATCTATTTTAGACTGTTACAATTAAGTTTGTATCAATTATGAGTAACGATATCAATATTAGATTTTGGTAAATATATCAATATAAACTAATTTTGAAAACAGAAAAAGGGTATAAACTATATTAATTTCCTCCTCCCACATGGTTGAGAAAAAATGGGTTGTTTTATATATAGTTTAATTTGGCAAATTTTCAAAGTGCTTCCATTTGTATGAAAAGGGGAAGGTTTGTTTATGAGAATTAAAGGCCTCAAGTTGTTTGATTAATTCGGCTTCATTTGTCTTTTGTTATTGTTTCTTCTTGTCAACACAATTTCTTTGTATTTCTTGCTTTGAAGTTTAATTTATAATTAGTTTTGGGTTTAATATTTCTTTTTGACTTTTCTTTTTCTATTATTTATTTATGTCATGGGACCTACCTTAGTGTGACAATCTAGATATCTATCAATTTAAGATATAAATTAATTGATATCATCGATGTCATGTTTTATTTATTAATATGCTTCTCCAACTCAAATATAATATGAGATTAAAACCATTTTTGTTGTTGTTTGAAACACCATGCATTTTAGTTTATACGGTTTTAACACGGTGTTTGAAGAGCTAGAGCGTAATCAAAATTACTGAAAAATAAAGAAGTATTAAAAAACGTGAGTAATAAAAACAAAACGAAAATAACATCACGAAGAGCGAAAACAATAAAAAAAGAGGGTAAAATTGAAAATTGTCGAAACAAAATGAGTTTTATAGGACTCAAAACTCTCAATCCAAACATGAGTTTTTTTTTTTATTACGTTACATTACAACCTCACATTGTTACAACTACCAAACACTCTCCAAGTGTTCATATTTAGTTACTCTATCCTAATTTTTACCACTAATCTTTCGTATTAATTTGAAGTTAATTTATATCAAAATGAGTAAAATAAATGGTTTTTTTTTAAATAGAAAAAAATTGACACTATTTACACAACAAAACCCAAGACAAAATTTATTACACTTGATTTTTCTATGAAGTGTAAATATTTTGTCAAATGTTTCAATTTTGGGAGATTGTAAAAAATAAAACATTTGACAAAATATTTACACTTCAGTAGAAAAATCGTATAATAAAAATTATCTTGGAGTAGTTTTGTTACATGGAGTATAAATAGTTTCTCAAAATTTTCTACTCTTGAAAAAACTCAAAATAAAAGTAGTAATTTATATTCAACATAAAGTAAAGGATAAGAATTACCCTAAAAAATAGGGGTCTTTTTTAAAATATGACAAAATATTTAGACGCTATAGAACAATTTAAAAAACGAGAACAAGCTCACATGGGAAAATACAAAACATTTGTAATATATTTGAGAAACGATCGTTTAAATTTGTCTATTCTTTCTGTTTAAGATTTGGAATCCGATTTTTTTTCAAAATAACACGATTGTTTAGATTTGATAGTTTAAATTTGGGTAGCCAAATCTAAACGATTTTTTTTTTGAAAAGATAGTTTAGATTTGATCGTTTAAATTTGACTACCCAAATCTCAACAATTTTTTTAAAGATTCTTTGTGCACGATCGTTTATATTTGGTTATTTTGATACACGATCGTTTAGATTTGACTATCCAATATGCGAATGATTTTTTATATTTGGAACAACCAAATAACAACTTGAAAAAAAAATATTTTATATTTAGTAGACGATCTTGAACTAAATAAAAGTTTAAAAAAATAAAAGAAAAATTGTCGAAGAAGAAAGAAAAAGACGATAGAAAGAAAAAAATTGAAAGAGAAGAAAGACGATGAAAAAAAGGGCAAACCTAGAATATTTTTAAAAAATAGCTAGTTTTATAAACTTTTTTATTTTGTTACCTGGATCGTAAATATTTTAATATTTATGAAAATTAACCTAAAAAATATATACACAATAAAGAAAAGAAAAAAAGGGGCATTTTTAAAAATAGTAAAATATATTAAAATATTTACAAGTTATAGCAAAATTTTGGATTTTATCACTGATAGTCTTCTATCACTATAGTATATCAATGACTATCAGTGATAGAATTTGATATATGTTGTAAATATTTTGTAAAATCTACTATTTTTAAAAAAAATTCCAAAAAAAACTTTTTATTCGGTAAAAAACATAAAAAAGACAAAATTATATATATATATATATATATATTGGGCAACTTTCCTTAAAAATAATAGTTTAATTGGAAATATTGATTTGATTTGAGTTTTGTTATGGTTGCAATTGATTGATTTCGAGTGTAATAAATGAAAAGGAAAGTCAGAGATTGAGAATTTAATTTGATTTGATTGTGGGGTGTAGAGTTAAAGCTTTGTATTTAATTCAAATCTCTTTTAGAATAGTTTCCTTTCTTTGCTCGAGTATAAAGTTTATGATAATGTAATTTACGTTCTAATCATCCATTCTTCTTTGTTCTTAACATTTAGGCATAATATGGATTGATTGAAATAAAAGATGGATTTCAATTGATTATCTTGTATTGTTTATTTGTGTTTTGCATTTACGGTGATACGTTGAATTCAGATCTAAATCTGTAATGAAATAACACAATGGATGAATTGAGAGTGTCCAATCCAATTACACTTGAGTCTTAGGCTGTTTGTTATAATTACCATTAATTCTACTATTATTATTACTGTAACAGTGAAAATTTATTAAATTTAGCATATTTATTGTTAATTATCATTACCGTTACCTTGGTAAAATTTATAATTTTAGGTAAGTACATCAAAAGCAATCTAATTAAATTTATGATTGAAGTTCATCACAATTGATCTATTAATAAAATTTCATTACAACTACGTCAATTATTGTCACAATTTGGTAGACGTGGCCTTAGTTTTACTTATGTTAAAAAAGAACACTTAGTTTTTCTTTTTTAAAATTTGATTTATACTTTCAATTCATCTCAAATAATAGTCACAAATTTTATGTAAAAATGTTCCAACAATTTCCCTTTATGTAAAAACGTCTGTTATTTTTTTTTCTATCTAGATTGGAATTTGTCACACCCCCTCCTGGAACCCCCCACTTACGTGAAAGAGGGTGCGAGGGCTGACAAGCATTGCCATACTAACTATCACAGCAACCTTTGAACTAACAATGCATTGTTAACTAAAACCAACACAAGCTAAATGCTTGAACACTTACAACTAGACAAACACACAGTGGAAACATAAACCTTACTACCTAGGCCCATGACTTTTAACTTATGCTAAATGCATAAACATGCTAACTATAAAGAGAATAACCTCAGTTCATCAATAGCAACTGTAGAGCAGACTCAACAAGATGATCACTACCTAAAAAGTGAGAGAACATTTTGAAAGAGTGAGTTGAAAAACTTAGTGATTGACTATTTTGTAAAACATGCTTTTCTAAAATAGTTATGCTCTATGCTTTGCTTGAAACATGTAAACAAATAAGCATTTCATAAACCTTTACTAAACATTAATCTATAGCCCGTCCATAACTAAAATTGGGTGACAACAATCTCACTGTCACTTGACACATATCTTAGTTAACTAGGTACAATGCGTACTGAACCTTCTCCCTAGGCACAACACTTTATACCTTCATCGATGTATTGGAACTAGCCCACTACTGCCTTCACATCAGTATGGAAAAACTATTTGCACATTCAACTAACTATATATAGTCTCGAGTATAGAATCATATAAAACATTCTTTTAATTTTAGTTTGGAAACATACTTGAATAAATACTTATAACTTAGTTTTCAAATCCCATGTTTATAACTTATGTTTAGAAATAGCTTATAAAACATGCTTGGTATAAACTTTTATTAAACTCATGCTTTAAACTCATACTTTGCAATTCATTTACTAAATTAGTAAAGAAATATCATTCAAAATTCTCAAAATATGCTTAGAAACTTTTAACTTTAAACTCATGGTCATAAATAAACACTAAAATTCATTTTGTCACTCACAAACTCGTAGCTCAACTCCATAGCTTAGAAATTCTTCCTTCCTCTTCTTGGTCTGAAACAAAGGGATTAATATTTCATATTAACTTTCTTATACTTAGAAAATATCAAGAAAATATCCAAAAATCCAATTTTGACCAAAAGCCACTGTCTGTGCCATGACATTGTCATGAGCATGCTTCGTGCACACACAGGCAAGTCATGGCATGACCCTGAGCAGTGTTGGCTAACCTCACAGTTGCATGCCCCAAGCGCCAGCCTTACGCCCAATGCTTACCATGCCTTGTCGCAACACCCAACACACACAAACATCTTGTCGTGCACCACTAACCTCTCAAATGGCGGTGACACAACCCCAACAAGCCTAGCCTCAATGCCCAACTGTGACACTCATGGTCCGAAGCTTCTGATTTCACCTTAAGACTTCACTTAGAAAATTCATAACTAAAAATCCAGAACTCAAAATAAGAAATTTCCCCCAAAAACTTGTTTCTCATCCTCTTGACTACATTACCTCAAAATTTCAGCTCCTAATTCGAAGTAATGAGTTATGTAGCCTATGACGAATCAACACTGTCCAACTTTACCCGAGAAATGACCTTCAAGGTTTTCCTGTAATGGATGAATGCTTTTCTCACGTCTTTTTTTGTCTCGAAACCTAACCACTTAAACTAGAATCACTTACACAACTTTTGCAATTGGAATCACCCAAAATGCACAAATGAAATGGGAGAGCTTCCTCTTCAAAGTTTCGTTAAATGTTAGACTCTTGTATGCTGTCTTAGGACACCTCCTGCTTGTCGTTTTTAATTCTTTGCATGCCTAGACATCTAAAATATACTCCACCGAGCACTACCAAAATGCCTAGAGTTCACTTGATCACATGACATGCCACATCAACTCGCAAAGCCTTTAACTAAACCTTGCCACCTAGCCTCTTGGCGCAGACACACCATGTCGCCTAGTCATGGGCGCATGTCTTGTCTCGAACTTGTCATTTAGAGGTTCTTTTGGCATATCTTGGTTGCACCACACAAACCCTTGGCCGTCTAGCATGCTTTCCTCACTTGGGCTGTGTTTTTGCCACCCAACTCTTTGTCCTTAGAGGTTTTCTTGACATGGTTGACCGTCCAACCATGCTCAACGCCTAGCATTCATGTCACTCTTTAGCCGCTTAGAACATGCTCTTTAAAGGTTATTTGTCCCTTAGCACACTCAAAACGTAGCCTTCTATGTAAATGTTCAACACTTTACCAAAAAATTGAACTTCTTTACCTTCATTTTTTTCCATTGGCTGCCCACTATGAATTCTCCCTTCCAACACTTAAACAAATTACCTCTCAAGTTTCTCTTTTCGAAACTATAACACAACTTAGCCTTGTCTCTTGGAAATTCTAAAGGTGACTAGGGTTTACAGAGTTGGTTTAACTCTTGGAGCAAATATAAACTATAGTCATTGAGGTTGAGAGGCAAGATTGTTCGACTTTGGATTTCTTGTAATTCAGGACGAAGGTGTTGAGTTTCAAAATCATTAATTGTTTGAATGTTCTTTTAGTCCGTCGATAATAATGCGAAGATGTGCTCTTATGGAGAAGTATTTCCATAGGATTTTTCACTGGGATACAACGCTTGACTAGATTTGTCATAGGAGTGCAAACAATCAGATTTGACGTAAAGTTTGAAGAGTGCTTGGGTGTACTATTAATTGTCATCTTTGGAGCTATGAGGCTACTTATGTTCTCCTCATGAGGTTGATTAGATTGTGCAATCTAATATTTTTCTTTATTGTTCTAAGTGGCTTAAGGTTTCTATACTCAAGAATTCTAATCGTATTTTGTTTGTGTCTTGACCTTAGGTTGTGATATATTGATCTTTATTGCAATTTAATAGTTTTTTCTTCTCTCTTTTTTTTAATTAATCTAAACATAGCTCAACTATTTAAAATATGAGTTTTTTTTTTTTAATTCGTTATTTCATAGAGATGACCTTAATTTTGCAATTGCAATGTCTTTTGCTCCAAAGTTTGAAAATAATGAAATATGACCTTTTATCTATCTCTTGATATTTTAATGAGTGCGAAATTTGAGGGCACTCACATGCTACGACTCTTGCTCTCTCTCACTCTCAATTTGTGAATACTTGTGGATGGTGTGCAAGGAACAAAAGTGAATATTTAACATGTTCTTAGTGTGCTTTGAGAATGATAAAGAGTCTATACTTATTATTTTCGAAATATGGATTAAACGTCACAAATTTGAAATTTAAAATTCGAGTCATCCATAAAAAAATTAAAGAAACTTTCAAATAATGTTAATTAATCTTTAGGAATTGAGAGGTTTAAGATCAACCAATGGCCTAAATTAAATTCCAACTCCTTAATGAACTGTATACACAAACTCAACTCCTGCTAATAACTTGTGGACTATGTACTTGCAATTAACTTAAGTTTATAGAACAAATTACATCTTGGATCGACTCGAAAATTCGTGCAAATTTGAGAAAACAACAGCTTATTGATGATATAAAAACAATGATGTTAGCAATTAAAAAAAAAAAAGGCTTGAGTTAGAGCTTCTGTACCATGATTTTCCTTCTACTGCACAATCACTAAAAGTTCTTCATAGACAGTTTTCATGTCAGGCCTCTCAGCTGCTGATAGAGTGCATCTTAGGGCCATCTGAAGCATATCTTCAAGTTGTTTTGGTGGCTTTTCGTCATCGTCGAGGTCCAGAATTGTCTTGTCGATGCACTCATCGAACCGGTTTTCTCGGGCCAAGTACCTTACCCAATCTGTTAGATCAACAACTCCTGGGATCCCACAAACTATTTCCCCTGAACTTCTTCCTGTTAGGAGCTCTAACAAGATGACTCCAAAGGCATAGACATCACTCTTCAATGATGGACATGGCTTGCTCGAGCTTGCAAATTCGGGTGGCCGATAACCTAAAGCACCTGCATTCAAAACTTGCTCCGCAGTGCCGGCCGGAGTTAATATACGATGCAGACTGTAATCTGTAAGTCGTGCATTCATAGTCGAAGTTTCTAACAAAACATTTGAGGATTTCAAGTTTCCATGTGGGATAGCCTTCTCGTTGTGAAAGAAGTTTAAACAATGAGCAATGTCCGAAGCAACTTTAAGACGGGCCAGTAGAGATAAAGGCAACACTCCTCCTCTCTCCATCTCTGAAAGAAAACAGAAAACATCATTCAATCAATCATATTGGACATGATTCTACATCATATACTACACTATGCCTCAATGTACAAGCCCACAGTTGATAATAAGGATTCTAACTTTACTCGAGATTCCATCGATGTAAAAACTGATGGATTTTATCTTACCTTGAAGATAGAAAGCTAAAGACTGTGCATTTATAAAAGTCGATATAACAAGCTTCTCGTGATCCCTCGGCCCCCAATAGTATCCATTGATGGAAACTAAATTTGGGTGTTTGATGCTCCCCAGTTTCTTTACTTCTCTTGCAAATTCCTTTTTTCCTTTTGCCATTCCTTCCCTCAGCCATTTGACAGCCAATACATGTCCAGAGTCGAGTGTCGCCTTGTACAATGTCCCATGACAACTTTTCCCTACAACTTCAGCTGGAGCACGAGAAAGTTCTTCCGCCGTGAACGTCAAGGAGCCATCAAAAAGATGTAGATCCCCAGCCAATTTATCAGGAGAGCGAACTTTTAGTGCTCGGGGATGATCAGGATGTTGTTGCATCTTTGAAGGTGATGGATTTAAAGATGACATAAGAGACATAGGTGAGGATATTCCTTCTCCTTTTCCTAATGATTCATGGTAGCCAAAATCTCTAGTCTTGTCTGAAACTGACCATATGTCGCCACCGACACGACTCTCCACTCGGTGAGATGGTGGCAGAAAATCTTGACGAAAACCAGATGGAGGTATTGATGCATTCTTCTTTTTATCAGTTTCAGATTGACTAGTGACAGAAGAAGCTTCTTCCACTGCACCTTCCTTACCATTGTTGGTCGAAGTGCTCCTACGGTCGAGCCTTTGGGCTCTGTAATATAATATAATACAAAAAAGAACTACAAATGCAGCAACCACGATCAAGCCAGCAATGAGAACGATTTTAACTACTGGTTTCATACGAGCCCGGTGCATTGTTGACGGTAGACCAGGGAAATATCCTGGAGTTGATGGGGAAGAAGGAAAATTTAGCAAGGAGTTTCCTGGATGAAATGCTGAATCAGAAAACCTCATCAAGTTTCCTGGAACTTCACCAGATAGATTATTAAATGACACATCAAAGCCCTTCAAACTATTTGGAAGGTTATCCGGGATGATGCCATCAAAATAATTTTTGGACAGATTGAGATATACCAAGCTGTTCAACTTACTCAATTCCACCGGTAAGCGACCGGTCAATGAGTTAAGTGACAGATCAAGAGATTTCAGGCTTGAACTTTGCAAAGAAGAACTTGACGTAGAATCTATACTCTCATAGAGTGGTATAGGACCGGTAAAATTGTTGCCAGAGAGGTTAAGATCAGTCAACTTCAATGAGTGAAAAAGGGTAGAAGGGACAGGACCATTAAGCCGGTTATGGCTTAAATCAATAACCTCGAGTTCAGGATATGTACCCAACACAGTTGGAAGAACACCCTCTAATGAGTTATTGGAGATATTCAATAAAGTAAGCCTTAAGAATTGAGAAGATTTATTTGATAACGTTCCTGTCAATGAATTTGAACTTAACTGAATAACTTCCACATGATTTCCCCAACTTTGAATCCGAGATAAATCACCCGAAAGCATATTATTACTAAGATCTATAACAGCACATCGCCCAACCGTGGTGGGCAAGGAGCCTGTCAACTTGTTTGAAGATATATTGAGCTTCTTTAGAGTTGTTGATGTAATACTCCCAACAGGACCTGCCATGGAATTAATTTGTTAGAAGTTGAAAAATGGTCGATAATGGGAGATAAAGAAACCAAGAATCGAGATGCTTCCATGGAAAATGTTCAGGCAAATCATAGGCATCTGCTATTATCAAACAGTATCATTTGGTTCAAAAAGCAAACAGGGAACGGCTAAGAGTTTCATTTGATAGAATAATTCTAAATGGCTAAAGAATCACATTAGAAAGCAAAAGAAACAGGGCCATCGATAAGTTGTAACCCATAACTCAATTGTTGGATTAGAAAACAGTTGTTTCTTAATTTATCATTTCTTCCCTCATAATTCCGAAATGTAAGAAGAAGAGGAACATCTTTAATTCATTGTCTAAGTAACTGTCTTTCAATACACGGACAACGTGAATTTTAACTTAATTAACATAGGATATACAGAAGTTCTATGGCATTACCATTTTGTTCCTTGAAGGTATCTCTAGTTTTACTATGGCAACACAAATATTTATGAAAAACAACGTGGAAATTCTTAAGAAAATCAAAACTTGAAATTTCGGTATTAACAATCAAGTATCAATTACAATTTAAATAATCCAGAAAGAGCATATAGGCAACGTAGTATGTGAATACCTTGAAGCTCGTTAAGGCTAAGATCTAATTCGGTCAAGAGCATTGACCTATCTCGTAAGAGAGCTTCTGGAAGTGACCCCGATAATTTGTTTCTTCCAAGTATTAGCGTTTGTAGAGAGACCACAAAATTGAAGTCCGGTATGATGCCAACAAACTGATTGTTACTAGCATCAAAAACCTCTAAGCTATCAAAATATGGCATCCCATCATGAGGAAAAAGCACTCCAGTTAACAGGTTATGGCTAATATTGAGATACCGAATCGAGGAAATGAAAGACGGATTCCCAACTCCAGCATCCATCGAACCAGTAAACCGATTGCTACTCAAGTCAACATATACAACACTGCCCATTTGAGACAAAAAACCGGTGATATCCCCCGAGAAGCCATTACCATGCACGTCTACATACTTCAGGTCCTCAAGTTTACCAAAACCAGTAGGGAAAGCCCCTTCAAATTGGTTTGAAGAAAAATTGAGCGATACCAAGTTAACCAAACCAATCAACAAACTAGGTACCGTACCACGAAACCTATTGCGGGACAGATCCAAGAATTCAAGTGACTTAAACAAACCAACTTTCGCAATAGTCCCAGTGAACTGGTTGTTTGAAAGTGATAAATTACGAAGTAAAGAAAGACCAGTAATGGCTGAAAAGTCAAAGTCACCAACTAAACCAGCATTATCGAAAGTAAGAGATGTAACACGGCCATTAACACAAACAATTCCAAACCAATTACTGGGGCAACCATCAGAATCCAAGGACATTGAGTCCCAAGAATCAAGTTTCCCAGAAGGGTCTTTAATAATGCCTTTCTTCAGCTCCAAAAGTGCAGCAAAATCAGACAGTCCCAACACATTTACTAACAAAAAGAGTAAGATTATCAAACAGGTAACCTGCATTGCTTCAAAACCCACAAAGCAGCTCAAAATCTCTGTGGGGAAAAAAAAAAAACCCAATACACAATTCAAATGAACAGACCCAGAAACAAAAGTACTTAAAACTAGTTACACCTTTCAACCCCAACTGACAAAAATACAAGAATTAAGCAGAAAACAGACCAAGAATTTACACAAGAGAGAAATTGCAGAAAAGGGTAAGAGTAAAATGAGTTACCAAAATCAGGGGTACTCAGATCCCAAGAAGTGAAAGAAAATCAAAGAAAAGGAGAAAAACAGAAGAACCCACATTCCAAAAGGAGTGGAAAAGTGAAATTGAAGGATTTGGGGTGGGAAAAAGAAGGGGAATTGAAGGGGGAAATTGAGAGAACGGAGTGAAAAATGGAGATCAGAGCTTCAGTAGTGGGAGTGGGAATGAAGCTGGTAGGTAGTGCTGCCAACTAGTCACCTTTAAGAAGAATAAACAATGAAAGAAAGTGAGAGAGAAGTGGGTGAGTAGTGAAAAAGATGATGATGGTGATGATGATGATGGTGATGAAGGGGAATGAATGAGATGAGGGTTTTGAGTCATTGACTTTGACTTGAGAGTTACTATTCTAAATTTGTTAGGTCTCTCTTCAATGGTACAAACCCATCAGATCCCAATGCGATACACAATACTAAGGTTGAAGGCGATGCCTTTCACCTTTCTCCCTTCATTCCCACCCTTATTTTTCTGCAAAAAGCAAAATTTGAGTTCTCATGGGTGAGTTGATATTTCTATTTAAAAAAATTTGAGCCTATTTCGAGTTGATATCTTTTCATTTTTATAATCAATAAGGAGAAGATGCATGAGAATGGATCACCCAAATATTATTATTATTATTTTTATAATAAGTGAGACGGAGAATCAAACCACCGATATTGAGGTTGAGTCGTACAAGTTTGGTTAGTATTACTTCTTACTCTTAAAAAGTTTAAGAAATATATAGGAAAATGATTGTAAATTACAAAATTGTCAAAAATATTTATAAAATATAACAAAATCTATAGTTTTTCGCTGATACAAGGTAGATTTCCAGATACTCGTAGAATATTATAAATATTTTTATTTATTTTGTTATATTTAAAAATTTCCAAATTATATATATAAAATCAAAATTCATAGTCTATGAAATATAATAATAAACATCATAATATATTAAAAGCATGAAATGTTTTTTTCGAGTTTTTATTTTATTTTATAGTTTTCCGAAAAATATTCATAGACTTTGTTAGTTTATTGATTCATCGACATTGTTATTTTGATATTTTTGTAAATTTGAAATCTATTTTCATCTCTGTGTAACTCATTCAACGGTAAAATACACGACAAACTTTGTTTATATATATAAATATTTAAGTATTTTTTTGCTATGTAATGGAAACTCAATCCACAGGCAGTGGCCATTCAAACAGCAAAATTCGAACAGAAAACATAATAAAATCGAAAAATACAATTTTCCCCGATTTAAAAAAATTTGAAACCAATAAGTTGGTTTGGTCCACCAACCCGAACCGATTCTACCCCTAGCTCAATCCTCAATTCTCACATAATAGACCATATAGATCCAATTATTCATTTTTCCTTATCTTGAAAATCTCATAATTATTGAAGAAATGGTATAATTAAATTATTGTGATGTAATTGTTTTAAATGACAAACTTTTTGAAAATATTTACAAATAGAGTAAAATTTCACCATCTATCATTGATAGATAATAGTAATCAATCATTGATAAAGAGTAATATTTTGTTATATTTGAAAACAACTCTAAGTTTATCTTGCTTTATTCACTTTAACTTGATTGGCGGTTAAATTTGATATTAGGTAAGGAGTCTATGATCGAACATGTAATACATTTTTTTCTTTAATTAATATTAATTTTCACTTATAAAAACTTCTACAAATTTTCAAGTCCATAATAAAAGATCAAGAGAACGTAAAAGTATTGATATAAATAAATTTAGTAATCTCAACTTTTTTAATGTGTTAGTGATTTTAACAATTCGATATTATGATCAAAGAGGTATAATGTTATAATGAAAGTTTTGAGTGTTTAAATTGATTAATCATTAATTGAGGCTTTATAATATGGTCTTAATGTCAAGGAAAAGCAGTTGGACATAAATATGACATAATAGTTTTATTGGATTAAGGAATTTTTTCCAACTGCCTCAAATAAAGAACATTAATGCTCTTTAAGTCTAAACTATATATGTGTGTATATATATATATATAATACCCGTTAATAAGATTCTCTTTTCTGGTTAAATTTTAGTTTTTGTATTTTAAAACACTTCTCTTTGTAAAAATAGAACAAAACGGTAAAATATTTACACCGTATACAACAATTTCGAAAACAAAAAAAACTTACAGCCCATAATGAAAGATTTCAAAAATGTTTCGTGAGTAATTGGCAACCAGTCCGTGTAATATATTTATTTTTTCAAGTTTTTTTTGTATGTGATCGTTTAGATTTGGCACACGAATTTAATTAATCGTTTAAATTTGGTCGTTCAAATTTTGGTAGCTAAATCTAAACTATTTTTTCAAGATTTTTTTGTGCGCGATTATTTAGATTCTTTTACATTTGGCACACGATCGTTTAAATTAGGATAGCCAAATCTTAACAATTTTTTCCAAGATTTTTTTTTGGTAATTTAAATTTAGGTACACGATCGTTTAGATTTGACTATTTTTTTTTTGTTTACATTTGGCAATACAATGTCCCCAACGAAAAATTACTGAAGAAAGAAAAAGACAATGGAAGGAAAAGAAAAATGGCAGAAGAAAGAATATGAGAAGGAAAGACAAATAGAAATATTTAAAAAAAATATCAGAAGAAGAGAAAAAAACAATGGAAAGAAAAAATATCGAAGAAGATAAGAGAAGAAAGACGATGATAAGGAAGAACAAACTTGGAAATTTTTTTAAAATGTTAAATTTCATGGGCTTTTTTTCAATTTGTCACACGGGCCATAAATATTTTGTCCGTTTGTTCTATTTATGAAAGTTAACCTCTAAAATATATAGTTTTAGTTTTTATGGTTTGGAAGAAGTTAATTATTATTATTATTATTTCAAATTTTATAAACGATAGACACTAAAAGATCTGAAGTAACGTGTAAAAATAGTACTTTTGGTGCGGTTATTTGCTCTTACACTTGAATGGTTTTTATGCTTTTTAAAAACTATGTAAATAGATGAACAATGTAGAAATCCCATGAAAGAAATAGTAATGATTCATATAAATTAAATCATGGTAAATACCTCGAATCAATCCAACGAGTAACTACTAATCTTATTATATAGAAAAAGTAGTTGTCATGCCCTTTTTTTATGAAACCGACGAAACATAGAGTCCTACAGTTTTATCTAAAAGTCTTTTAGTGTCTAACAATTATAGATATGAAATTTAGCTATATTTTAGTTCATTTTGCTATATTTGAAAAATGTCTCTTTTATCAAATCATATGAATTATTTGTAAGTTTTTATCGATCCATAAAGACTAAATTCTAATATTTTTTTTACAACGTGAGATACATTTTGAATTTCTTCTTAAAAGTTTTGGAATGATATTTACACCGTATATTTTCTTGCACGAAACTTATTAATATTATTATCTAATCGATTAAAATTTATTAAAAATACATAGACTAAAATTAAACAAATTAGGACAACAACTAAGATGATATTCTAACTTACGATTTTATTTATGATTAGTACATAGATTAGTGTGTATACATAAATGAAGTTGAGATAAAAAAAGATGACGAGGTTGACCTCGATTAAAGAAGCTTTCACTACTTGAAGTATATGTCTAAAATAAGCAATAAAAAATAGGGAAATAAAAAAAAGTTAAAAATATTTTAAAAAATAGAAAGGAAATAAAAAACTAAAATATAGTATTGAGGAGATTTTGATAGATTTTGCTATATTTTATAAATAGTTTTAATTTTTTTTTGTCATATTTAAAAATGTCCCTAAAAAATAAAATCATCTTGAGTTTCTATTTAATACTAATTAGCATTTGTGTTTGCATAATAGAAATTTTTCTTAATTATTTAAGGAAACAATTAAATAATAATAATAGTAAATTTATATACAAAATTAAATAATTTGAGATCTAGTAATTAATCCGTGGCATTTTAAAAAATAACAAATTATTAAAACTAACTATTTGAAAAATATAGCAAAAATCTAATTAAGTTTTTAACTCATTTGACAACTAAAAACTCTTTCCTCTAATCTAATTTTTATATTTAACCCTTCGTTCTACTTTAAAAAAAAAAAAATTTATTAAAACTTAAATCTTGAATTATATCAACATTTGAGCTTATAAAGAAATAATTATATTAAATGACAAAACTATATAAAAAAAAACAAATCAACGTCTATTAATAATAAATAATACAATAAAAGATGAGATAATTAATTAAATGCATATGAGTTTGAGATATACTCCCATTTGATTACATCTTCTTTCTTTAAACAATCATCTTTTGTTACATCAATTTTATGTAAATAAGTGTTTAAAGTTCCACCTAATTGATGTGTAGCATTTAATGTTCAAAACACTCTTGCTATTGATGTGTTATACAAAACATAGTAATTAATTAGTATTAAGATAAACATCACTCATCAACACAAATGAAAGTACGTAAAGGAGACGTAATATAGTTAAATTAAATTGAAGTGTGAGAATGAAAGAAAAGGAGGGAAGAGAAAGAGAAAGAGAAAGATGAAAAATGGGGTTTAGGGTTTGTATATTGAAAAATACAAGTATAGATTTGGGGAATTGAATGCAATTGCTATATAGTTTTAATGCAAAGATGGCCAAAGAAAGTGACACACATACCCATCCTTTTAATCAGACAAAAAACAATGCCTTACAATTTTTGGATTCAACTTTGCCTTCAAGTTTTTTTTCTTTTCCAAATCTATTTGTCTTTTTGTAGCCTTTTAAGATTCCTTTACTATGTTCTTCTCTTTTACCATTTTCATTTTCTTCTTATTTATTATCTTCACATTTTCTATGTTCTGCCAAAAAGACAGATTGCTTTTCTCCTTTCTTTCTCTCTTTTTTTTTTTTTTTTTTTTTTTTTTTTATATTATCAATTTTGTGTTGTAAAAACGAGGTGCAATATTAAAACGGATATCGAACAAAATATAATATTAAAATAAATAAATAAAAAACCACTAATATCACAATTTTGTTAAAAAGAGTAAATATTTTGTTAATTTTACTATTTTTGACCCAATTTTCCTAAATTTCATTCTAGTTTAGTTTGTTTATTTTCATGTGTTCAATTTTAGTTCATATGCTTACCATAAATCTTAAATTTACTCTTCATATTTTAAATGAGGAGAAAAAAAAAGCATTTTAGGTCACTAAATTTTAGATCTAGTTTTTATTTAGTTTACATATTTCAAAATGGTAACATTTTTATCCTTGAGCTTTGAGTTTAGTTTGCACTTTATTCTTTAGGTTTCAAAAGATTACAATTTTATTATTGAGTTTTCATTTGGTTTTTAGGTTTCAAAATGTTACCTTGTTAATATATATTATTTTCTCTGTCAAATACTTACTTTTAAGTGTGCTTAGTATTAGTGTCTCTATTACTTAATTTAAAAGAAGTATAATAATTATATAATGGTTTTCTATAATTTTCTATCATTATCAAATTTAATTATTATTTTTTTTAAAGTCGAGGGTAAAATATGGAACATAGGAATCTAATGAAAACCAAACTCAAATATAGTATCTTAAAACCTAAAAATCAAATGAAAATTCAACTCACAAAAAAATAACATTTTAAAACCTATAAACTAAACAGAAACTAGACAAAATGAGAATCATAAGTTATTGTGTTTGACGAAAATTTATTTTCACAATATTAAAGTTAAGGGCTTTTGCAAAAATAGCAAAAAAAAAATTATGATAATAAAGTCCATGTCACAATATTTTTAAAATTTGCAAAAGTAGTAAATTTAAAAATAATGATCGTCTGATAGCTCTATGATTACCGTCTGATAGCCCTCTAATAGCTTTATGATTACCGTCTGATATAATTAATTTTGTCATATTCGTAATATGCAAAAAAATTGGTGTCATGAGCTTTTTTTTTTATAAATGTTTTTGTTACTTTATGCAATTTTCCTTAAAGTTAATGTTTAACAGAGACTACTCTCTATAGAAAAGAGTAATTGTAACGAGTAGTAATTTTAGAAATAACAATTAAGTACATAGTTATTTTTTTTAAAAAAAATTATAAATATAGCAAATCTATCATATAATTCGAACATCTTTTGCTATATTTATAATTATCCCTAAAAAACAACAATAAATTATCCCTATAAATATGTAGTTTTGTCTCTATGCATATGACATTTTTCAATTTTATGAATAACTTTTCAAAAGTTTCACTTTCAAAGGAAAAAAAAAAACATTCATTCATAAAGTAGCTGCCCATCAATGAAATAAAAAGTATACACATTGTCACTATTATGGCTGCCATTGTAAAAAGTGAATCCACACCAAAAAACCAAAAAAAAAATTACAATTCGAAAACTTAACCACATATTAACTTAAATTTACAAAATATCATAGTTTATATACGATAAACTGTGATAAATTGTAATAGACTATTATTTATGTGTATCTGTATTAGGATAGATATAGATAAATTATGATTTTGTTTTCTATTCGTAGAAATTTTGTTATTTAAAATAATTTTTGTTTACATTTCCTTATAACATTCTTTTAACTTAAAACTAAATAATTGTAAATAATTGAATGAAAAAGTGTACACATAAAGAATAAAATTAAAGGCTTTGTAAATACTTTTGCCCAAAAGGTGAGTTTTTCTAAACAACAAAGGCAACAAATAGTTGTGAGGTTAAATAACATTTATGATACTTTAATGATGAAATAAATATTGGTCTTTTCATTATATGTTAAATCTAATCATCACATTTTGATTAAGATTAATCTGTCCTTTTCCCAATAATTATGTAATCAAACCTCAAAAATCAATTTAACTTTTATTTTATTTTAGAGGGAAATATTCTTTTCTTTTTTTTGTTTTCACATTTTCGGTTTAATTTCTATTTGTTTGGTAATTTTAACTTTACTTACTGATTTTTAGAATATTAAAATTTTACTTTTGAGATTTAGGTTTTGTTTCTATCAAATTCTTAGGTTTTTAGACTTTTAACTCTCTTAACCTTGAATTTTTATTAAATACTCATTTTTTTTTGTCTTTAATGTTAATATTTATCAACACATTTAAAAAATTTGAATGAATTATAATTACTTAAGTTTTACTGTTTTTCATCATTATTATAAACAAACTTAAAATTTCTCCTTATAATTTATTTTTAATTAATTAACATACATTCGTGCTAGTGATTAAAGTGAGTATAAAATTTTGAGTTCATGTAAATCTTGAAACCTAAAAACAGAAACAAAACTCAAATTTAGCATCATAAAACCTAACAACTAAATTAAAACCGTACTCAATACTTAAGAACTAAACGCAAACATTTAAGACTAAGGTAAACTAGCCCCTAAAAGGTTCTTTTTTTTTTTCTTATTAAAATTTGAGATACAAAGATTCAAACTTTTAACCTCTTAATTAAAAGTGTATATTTCATATTGATTATAACTTGATGCAAGTTTCAAAATAAATAGTGCATGAAAAATCATTCATGTGCTTATAATAATGATTTAGAATAGTGTTGGATTTAATCATAGCCATTATAACTTATAACAAACAAATTTGTCATCCATTTTTTCAAGTATACATTCTTCATTCAACCATAGTCCATGAAATTTGATTTTATTTTAAATTAGGTCTTTTTACTACTTTTTCTTATTACTTTTCATCTTTTATATATATATAAAAAAAAACATTTGAATTTGCTGCCAAATTTTGAAAATAAAAAGAAGTTTTCAAAAACTATTTTCTTATTCTTATATTTTGAAATTAGATAACAAAACATAGAAATTTATAGATAGAAATAACGTTTTGTAAGAATTAAAACCAAATAGTTACCAAACTTACGCATAGCTATTTGCTTCTACGATTAATTATATGCACATATCCAATTATAAAGCATTCAAAAGATGATTGGAATGACACTCCAACAGTTAGGGGTACAAGTAAAAATGGAAGAAACAAAAGTTGATGCAGCAGTTAAACCAACCAAATGCAAAATTAGTTCATTGAATTTGGTTTGGTTAAAATCAAACTTGGATATGAAAACCATAACTTTTTTGAAGCTTTTAAAATATTTAAGCATCGAAAAAGTCAACCCAAATATGTTCTAAGAAGCTTAATTGATTTTTAATCCCTTCACACCCTCTTTCTTTTTTAGAATTGGGTATTAACATTTACGGGATGTTTGACAACTTGAGTAAGTTGAGAGAATTGAATTGGGTGGATAAAAAACATCAACCCTTCGTCAATAATTAGAGTGATTTACTAGACCGTTATTCGCATTAACTCACATTTCTCACATCGTTATTTGTGTTAACTCTCCTAATAACTTTCCTATAATTATTACCAACTCAACTCAACTTAGTGTTTTCTTTGCTTACTATATTTAATATCGTTGTTGTTGTTCCATATTTTGTTTTACCAAAAAAGAAAAAAAAGAGCTTAATTGGCATAGTTTTCCTTCCAAAGGTTTCAAAATTTATTTGATCTCTCATCCCAAAATTGTTGTACTAAAAAGTATTACAAAGATGAAAAAAAAAACTTTCAGTTCATAAAGTTTGAAGATAGTGTTTATTTAGTTTATAAGGTTTTAAAAATGAAACTTTTAGCCCATAAGATTTGAGAAATGGTTTTACATAATTTGAAATATCGACCCAACAACTAACAATCAAAAGAGTTAAAAAAAGAACCTTTGTAGTTGGAAAAAGGAAAGAAAAAAAAAACCAACCACTCCATTGAAAAGATTATTTAAGATAAACTTGTCAAGATGTTGCCATAATCAAATCCACAACCAAAGGAAAGAAGAAGAAAAGAACATCCACGATATATATATATATGGGATTACTTTGCCAACTTGTTCAATCGTATCGAAGATAAAACTATAGGCCATGCGACTAGATTGCATATTGATAGTTACCGTTAATATGTTCAGCACAAAAACAGTGAAAAAATACGATAAATATATCACCAAAGTACACAATTTTTAGTGTAGAGAATGAGAATACTCAAAAGCTCAAAACTGAAATATCATATTTGATATGGGGTGCAAAGGATTTAATAAATATCAATTATTCTTTTAGTTTTTTCCTTCAAGAGTAGATCCAATAATGGTAGAATATAAGTGTAGGCTCATCTAAATCGACTTCACCTTCATGCGTTGTTGAATTGTTATGAAGTGTTGTCATGATATCACATATGACAATTAGAAAAAGAATAAATAGATGTAAATAGAACACTAAAAAGTAAGACATTAGCTTTTTGACTTAAAAGCAAAGTACAAAACACAAACGTTCGGAAACAAAGAAGCAAACATCCAAATAATAAAAAGCAAGACCTTAGACTCAGTGCTCAAAGCTTGATAAAGGGATTGTAAACTGTACACTGCCACTGTAAAAGTAGAGAGATACGTCAAAACAATATAACTGTTAACCACATTGTTGGAGCATAGTAAAAGCCCGAACCATATAATGGACTCGTTGTTTTTTTTTTTTTTTCTTTTTAATATTTTTGAGTGCCTTAGCCAGTTTAAGTATACCTCGACTAATTTCACATAACAACTCACCTCACCATACAACATTTGGAAACTCATAGGAAAAGTGGCCACATGAATTGAACTAATGACTTCTTAATTATTGAGACTATGTATTCTTTTTTACCACAAGGCCAATCTATGTTGGTGATCTTTAGGTTTATGGTTTAGACCTTGAAATGAAAAACTAAAATTTTTTAAAGGTCAAACAAGTCAGAAAATGAACCTTTACCCTTCTAGATGTGTCAAATATCATAACTAGTTCAATTTTTCTTAAAAGAAAGTTGAGAAAAGATGTAATAATTATGATAAGAGCAACATTTATAGAAAACAGAAAAGAAGATGAGGCAGAAAATCGTTGATTTCTATAATTTAACATTCTGAGAAATATTGGAAGAGTAAACAAAAAACATACTCATCATATGGCAATAAGAATTGCTGAAGAACAAAACTGGCAAAAATATTACTGGTGACCAGCGGATGGGACAGCGAGTTGAACCCAAGCAAACTCCTCTTTATAAGCTACGTTCGACTCGCAGGAGGCTTCACATGCATACACAACAATTGTGGCCCAATCGAGCGAGTCCACGTCATTCTTTACCCCGAAATAATAAAGCAATTGAGGCAAGATCTGTTGTCAACCAATTTAAAGTATCTGTAACTTTCAAATTAAAGAATCCAAAAGTGAACCCAGAAAAAAGATGAGTGCAGGGCTTACCTGAAATTCATAACACATGGGACCGCTGCAGTAATTGCATTTTTGGATATCTGCTTTGGAAGGCAGACCGCTTGAAGTTGGCCATAAAGGTTTAGATCCCACATCTCTACAATATCTGTTTCCATTTTTTATTAATCAAATTAATGACACGACATTGAGATGAAAAACCTAGTCAAGTAAAAATGTAACTGCACGTGATTGATTGCGATCATGAGTGTGGGAGCATTGCTAAGGCTAAAATGTTTATGTCGTGATAAAATTTTAATTGTATTTAGCTTCTTGATTTGAACAGCGTCTAGAGCAAGATAACTTTTTACTTCGTTGATAATTTAGAAAATATCAAGCAAATAATCAAATTTTGTGATTTGTAGTTCCCATTGGCCAGAGATCTCTGGACATGAACGAGTCCAACCAAATTTGTAAAATTTCAGTAGAAAACATCAAATATTGATATTACCTCAACACTTGTTCAGGTGCCTTTGATATTCGAGCTTGAAAAGAAGCCCAAGACTTTCTATCATTATCTCCCTGTATACCAAAGATTTCATAAAATTTAGCCAGGAAATGATTTACATTTTTTATGAAATTCTTTCTTATGTAAATGAAAGAATACAAACAAGCAATATAAAATAGAAGCAAAACAGACTACAAAAGGAGCCACATACACAAAGAAACCCAACTCAATATTACAAAGGGAACTTCGATTATTCAAAATAGTTAAACAACTTCTGAAAAATTGAGTTACAAAAAAGACACTAAGCGATACCATAAAGATCAATACCTCAAATTTGGCCAACAATGACTTCATCGAGTCATCCATCCTATCCTTACAAACCAAAGCATTTGCATAAGAATTGTCTTGAGATATTTCAATGTCGAACTCACTTTCATATTCATTCATAATCTCAAATTCAGGCCAAAGATGCTTGCTTGAAACTGTCCGAAAAGTAAATAAATCTCAGTTAAATTTTAAAGGCTACTTCTCATACCTTTTTTTTTTTTTTTTTTTTTTTGAGATAAGAAACAATACTTCTCATACATCTTAGTCAAGCAATTGATCTAGAGCGTCTATTAGATTTAAGTACTATTTTTGGGTAAGTGCTACTATATATAAATTTAAGCTACACACCACATTTCATCCAATTGTACAGATTTACATTTATCTAAAGAATTGACAATCCTTCAAATATTATACACAAAGAACAAATGAATCCAAGTCATGTATGGAATGCAAAAGAAACCAGAAATCCTGGGCAAGTAAATTCAAAACGTAAAATAAAAAATATGAATCTTCCTAGTATCTCATTAATGTCCAGAGAGGTTTTTTCTTCACTAACCTTTCTCATTATCTGTTTCATGATGATTATTAGTCAAACTAGAACTTGACAACTGAGAAGACATGCACATTCGTTGGCAATCAGTTTTATGCCCAGTACGCCAATGAGTAGCCTGAAGATATATATAAAATAGAGTATTGAGGATTGGAATCAAGAAGTTAATTTGGTTATGCTGTGTGAGAATTCGAAATACAATAAATTTTACTTTCCGGCGCTGCAAATACAATACCTGATGTTTCTCAGAACAATAGCGTACTGTTCTACACTTGCTACAAACTTTGTCTCCTTTCCAAGTACCGCACCAAGTACAACATGCAACTAAAACAGCATCACATATGTAAGACATGTTTTATAAATCAGTGCCATTTTAAAGAACAATAATATATTAAAGTAAATTGAGGCCTTCGATGGAAGGAAGAATGAATCAACACTACCTCCAGATTGACAGAGTTTGTCACTCCCATCATGTTTTGGAGGTTCACTTGAGTAAAAGGGATTATTACGAGGTAATTGACCGCGGAAAACCTTCACACTTCCAAAATAATTACAAAGTTACTAAGGAAAGTTTTAAAATGTAAGACAACGATCAAGTAAAATGATTTCATCAGAAAGCCAGCTTGTAATACCTACGAGATGACTTCTCAGACTTGCTTTTCCACTGCTCATGTTGATCTCGTAGAAGACAAGTCATGGATGGACACATAAACACAAATAATGTTCGATGAAAGGTTGAGTCCTTCTCCACAATAGGAGCATAAATCTAAGAATTTAATGAACAGGAACAAACCATCATAAGCTATATGTCCATCTGGAATATCAATAATAGTTTGCAATGAAAAGAAAATATATGGTATCAATAAAAAATAGAGTTCGATCTTAAAAAATATACAGATGGTATTTCCTAACTCCTCAACATGTTGCAAATTCAATAAATTAATATTATTATGTTCTTTCCCACATAAGAGTCATTGAACTATCAGTTGACAAAATCTCTCTTCCCATTTTAGTTACTAAGGGGGACATTTGGACCAAAGACGGAGTTGTGAAATCTTGAGAGTAGTTTGCAAAGGCTTTCTTCCTATTTTAGTTGCTACGCGAGTGCTAGGACAAGGAATTGGATTGTGAAGTTTAAAAATTTGTTTAGTCATGAAACCCATAGTGTAAGGAGTTAATAAGACATAGAAGGTATGTTTTAACTTTTTGGGCAAAACATCTAATTGTTTGGAGAATTCAGACAGAAAAAGATGTAAGGAGAAAGCAAAAGAAAACACTTGAAAATTTTGAGACCGAACAAATACCTGGATTAAAAACTGCAAAGGCTCTCCACATATATCACAAAGGCAAGACCTTCCAGAAGGCAAATTCACTGGATCCAACCAAGCCTAAGGTGCCATTTATTCATGCGATCAAATACGCAATTCGCTGTATTAGTATTAATAATTCTAT
Source organism: Cucumis hystrix (assembly GCA_025688845.1). Classification (NCBI taxonomy): domain Eukaryota; kingdom Viridiplantae; phylum Streptophyta; class Magnoliopsida; order Cucurbitales; family Cucurbitaceae; genus Cucumis; species Cucumis hystrix. Next base: position 10,313,562 of record CM046884.1, read on the forward strand.
ACAAATAATAGTTCTCCAACTTCAGTACCATTTGATATTATAAGAAGAACAAAAAAACATACATTTCCAATTACCACAAACAACATTCAAGTTCACACAAAAAATTGATCAACATGTATAATATAAAAGAGAAATTCGAATGATACGGTTATGGATTATGCTTACACACCGGTACTCCTCCAGCCTTGCTTGGAAATAGCTGGGGAAGAAGAGACCAAGAATTTTTGGGGTTCGCAACGAAACCCAAAACCACTGATTCATTCATTTCTTCATCCTCATCAGTATCATAGTCATCTTGCAATTCTTCATCATCGTGAATGTCATCGTCGTCATCATCATCTAAAGAGGTGATAAGAAGGCTATTAAGTTTATCCATGGATTCCACCGCACCAATTTCATCCATATTGTCAGCCTCAACCCCAGAAACAAAGTTTCATCAATCACAAGCCAAACCTGTTGCACAAGGGATGATAATCAGCCAACCAAAAAGACTCAATGGCCATTAACATTTAATCCTTTTTTCACACCCAAAAAACCTTTTTTAAAAACTATTTAAAAATGCACCAAAGAAAACTCAATACCTTCCTGTATAACGTTCCAACAGATACCTAAGGAAAATCAGCGTTGTTGGGCTGCTGGTTCGCGTGAAGCTCGACGGCGTGAGGCAGTAGACCTGCAGGCGGTGACCGGCGATAGAATACGGCTGCAAACTGATTGAACGGTGAGGAGGCTACGGTGGCAGTGAACGGAGAGTAGGGGGTGGGTCGGCGGCGCTCACTTGAAGAAGAAGCGGTTTATTTTTTAAAGTTGCCCTAGTTGACTAAAGTCAACTTTTGCCCAAATCTCTCATTCCTTCACTTTCACAAGGCCAAGAACAACCATTAGTATTATTAATTATCAATCGTTATTGATATCATCTTCTACATTCAAGTGAAAACTTCGGTTCTTATTTTCATAATTGTTGGGTTAAAAATATTTAAGGAATGAAAGATAATGAATGACAATGATATCTATTATGTATAAAAAAAAAAAACTAAAAGTTGATTTAATGTGTTTATGATTGTTTGGCATATTTTTAATCTACTTGATAACATTCATATTGATAATGAGATATTTGTAATGTACATATCACTGTTTTGAAGTGTGTATGAGATATTTGTAATGTACATATCACTGTTTTGAAGTGTGTATGGTTGATGTGTTGCATATACAAACAGAAGTCTCAAATATAGACATAATGATCACAACAAATATGAACTTGAAGGATCCACGATTCGATGGATCTCCAAAATTGATCGACAATAAGCAAAAGTGATCATAAAAAGGGATGAACCAAGAAAACAAATAAGAGAACCCCTAAGTCTAAAGATAAGGGCAAGAAGCAAAAATCTAATTAGGAAAGTACTGATGTACACGTTGTACTTGTATCCTATGCAAATACCTTGCATTTTGCTTCCTAAAACCCCGTTCTTTTTTAGTTTAATCTTGGTTTGAATGATCAACTATATGCATATGATAGATGTAGATCTAAGGTCGACTGCAAGTGCACACTATCGAAGAAGTAATATTATCGAACATCCAAGTATCCTACCCACATGACTAGATGTTAGACTGGTATGACAATCTTAGAAGGGTGAATAGGGTTTAATTAAACTTTTTAATAAATATGTCCAAATTAAACTAATTACATAAAAAAAAATTAGCCAATTTATGTTAAACGATAAGATTGATAAAATGTATATAATATAGTATACAATCAATCTCAAGCAACAATAATATACAATTACTAAAATTAAATGAAAAATAATTAGAAAATAGTTAAAGTAGAAGACACCTCAATTTTGGAGTGGTTCGGTCAAACTCGACATACATGAACTTTTCCAAACACCTCTTGAGATTATGATTGAAAACTTCTTTAGACTCTTTCCACATATTTGAACTGAACCACTACTTGCTCCTTTTTCGGGTTTAAAAAGCAAACCCGATCTTCCACAGGTTAGGATCCAACCGTCACAAAATGTTGAAACTTTAAAATTATAAAAAAGAAAACTCTTTAAAAAGAGTGAGTATACAATTTTAAGCTCACAATAACTAATTCTCACAATACAATAAGAATTCTTTTACAGACAAAATGAAAAGAATGAAAATTGGAAGGTTTAAAGAGTATAACAATGGTGGTTGTTGCAATTTTTGTAGGGTCGTAAAGTTAAACAAATTTCATTAAAATTTGGAGAAAAATGAAGTATTTAAAAAGAGGAAAAAATATTGAAATCCAAAATCATTTTAGGTCATTGGATATAATTAAAAGAAACTGAATAGTTAAGATTTAAAACTCAATTAGTCGTAAGACAGAAACAAAAATAATAATATAATAATATGTCATTTTAACATAATTTATTTTAAAGCCAATAAAAACAAGTTAATCATCCTTTTAAAAAAATCAGAGACACAAATATAAATAACAGTATTAAATTCATTTTCTTTTTAAAAGCAACAAAAGCCACAATGTGTTACTCTTCCATTGCTCAATTTTCTCTAAGTTCAATTTGATTATTTGGCCGTCATGTCTCCATCTTATGTATTTTTCCGTTAAGCTTCTTTTAGCAATATGTTCTTCAACTCCGATTTGGGTGATTCAAAAAGCATGAGAATCATTGTTTCGAGCTCTACGTTATGAACTATTCAAAATAATAAAATTATCAATAAAAAATTCAAATTTGTTACAATCAAAACATTAATTAATTAATTTGAGATTAAGAGTGAAAAAGTGAATTTTCTTCTTGAATAGACTGACAAGAAGTTTGAAAAAGATAAAAATAACTCAAAGTGGCAACTGGACCAAAAGAGGTGAGAGAGGATTAGAGTGCGTTCCTCCAAAAAGAGAAAAAGTTAGCTTTTAAATAAGCAGAGGTTAGGTGAGAATAAGGGTGTGTTTGGGAAGAGAAAGGGTTATGATAACTCTTTCCCCCAAACAATAATCGTTCCTCAACCTCCTCAATCTTATTTCAATCCTTTTCAACCCTTCCTCAATCCTATGTTAACCCTTCCCCAATCCTTCCTCAACTATTTCTTATTTATAATTAATCAATTTAAATTTATTATTTAATCTATTTTTTTATTTTAATTTTAATCTTTTTATTTAAAAAATATAATTTGTTTTTAAAATATGAATTTGGTACAATTACATGAATTTAAAATTTTTATTTTTTATTTTACTCTTGAATTAGGTAATTTATTGTGATTACACAGCTTTTCCTGTTTTTTTTTTGCTTCTGCATTCGAAAAACTAGAACGATTTGATAAATTAAATATATGAAATTTGTGTATTGGATTTAGAATATGAATTTTTTAAATAATAATAATAATTTAATCGCACGTGACGATTACGTAAAAAATGTTGAAATTTGATGTCGTATTTAAAGAAATTACTAGAAATTGTTTTATGAAAACTAGGACGATTTGGTAAATTAAATATACGAAATTTGTGTATTGGAGTTAGAATATGAATTTGTAAAAATAATAATAATTTTTGCTCCTCCATTGTGTTCCATGTAATTGACTTAAGTTTATAACTCCCTTCCTAGAAACTATCTTGTTCTTCATATATGGTTTCGTTTGAATGAAATTATGGTGCCAGTCATTGGTTTAAATCAATTGTTAAATATACACAATTCAATTTGTGTATTGCATTTAGAATATCAATTAAAAAATAAAAATATAATTTATTCACACATAACGACCCAACATTAAAAAAAGTTGAAAATGGACGTCGTATTTGAAAAAAATTACTAGAAATTGTTTCACAAAAATTAGGATGATTTGATAAATTAAATATATATAATTTGTGTATTGAAGTTAGAATACGAATTTTTTTAAAAATAAATTTATTAGCACAAAACGCTTGGATAAAAACGTTGAAAATTAACATCGTATTTAAAACGAATAAAACTTGTTTTACGAAAATATGACAATTTGGTAAATTAAATATACGAAATATTATAATATGAATTTTAAAAATAATAATAATAAATAATTTTCACAATCCTTCTCACATAATCATTCCCTAAATAAATATTATCATAACATTACCTATTATAATCCTTTCTCAAACACATATTATCAAAACATAAGATTATCATAATTTTTTTTTCTCAATTAACTCTTTTCCTCACCGAACGCATCCTAAGTGATTTTATGGTACATCCATTCCTCATATGAAATTGATCATACTCAACCGTACGGATTGACACGAATGTTTTAGTACCTTTAAGATCTTTTGCAATAAAGTATAAAATTGGCTCTATAACCACAAATTTTAAATTTATAGCCTCCTTGATTAAAAAAAAACAGAAGACATATAACGAAGGTGTGAGACTATTCAGACACGAACAAAAAATGACACACCTCCTACAACAAACCAATGAATATTGGGGAAAGGTATGCAACATCTTACCCCAGCTTGCTTGTAAGTTCTATTAGGCATAAAACAATGAACTAAATGTTGTGCTTAATTGTTTAATGACAGGGATCCTCTGCAAATATGAAGTGTAAAGAGAAAGAATATGAAGTGGAAAAATCTAAAAAATGTCAATTTGTTGAAAGTACAATGAGTTTAAGTTTATTAGTTGAGTATAAATCTGGAATTCACAAGTTTATATACATCTACATGAATAATCCTCATATTAGACTACGTATTTTGTATGACTTTCAACCTCTCCACCAATGCTTCAATCACTCAAAAAAAATTGATACCCTAAACGTTATGGGTGAGTTTGATCCGAGTGTTCATCACCCATCACACCTATTTGTTAGTGACGTCCCTTCAAATATCTCCACCTTCAAAGCTTTGCTTTATATACATACATGATCATCTCCTTATTTAATTAAGTTCGAACATTGGTCACATTTTAGAATACTGTTTTGGGTTGTCAACATACTGTTAAAAGACTTTGATTTTATAGTGTACTTCAACTGTATTAAAGCTCACTTTTACCCTAAAGGCTCAGGCTTTGGTAGGGGTGGAGCAATATTCTTCCACTATGATTCACTATTCGAAAACTTTACATATCGATCATCAATGGCGGTTTCTATTGCACTCTACAATCTATGGCTTTATTGTATGTTTTCATTGCTCCCATTATCACATCCACATGAACAAAAAAAATAAACCCTCACTAGAAACCACACCCAAAACTTCAACTTCATGGCTAATTATGCTATTTGAAGATTTTTTTTGGCTCAATATCATTCTAATCAAAATAACCCTTGAACATGCTATTAAAATTTTATGTGTGTGTGTGTGTGTATATATATATATATATATAAGAGTTTTATTTGTTAAGGGATGAATACTTTTTGTGCTATTTTTCAACAGTTACCTTATAATGGTCTTTGTACTCAGATTTTAAAAGTGTTTCATCCTTTATACGACACATCATTGCATCTTTCACATCAAGAATAGGATTGTATCCATAGAAATTATTCAAGGCTTGTAGTGTATTTAAAGTTCAGTTTAATGTTGCACTTTAGGATAAAACGTTTCATCGATAAAGAAATTGTAACACATATCAATTACTATTGGGTTATATATGTTTAGTTTCGCAGATTGAGATTGAGCACGAAGAAGAAGCAGAGATTTCAAAATTCACTTTAACAAAAATGATTACAAAAGATAAGCAAAATTTTTCAAATTTCATAAGTTAAAACCACTTTGTTAAATCAAGAATTAAGACTGTGCAAACAACAACATGTAAAATAATTGTAAAATCCCTAAACGTCATATTTTTATACTTTTTTTTTCTTCTTATATTTGAAATATAACAATTTACGAGAATTTAAACCCCTAACCTTAGGAAAATTAAGAATACATATTGTTATGGATGGATTCTAGGATACAATCAAGGGTAAAATGGTTGGCCGAAGCAAAGCCTAATGTTAATCCGAGGGTCAAAGGCCCAACATAACATAGGCCTTAAGGAATGAAACCCTAGCGTGCCTAACAAGGATGTTGGGTCAGTTGGCCTCGGCCCAAAGAAGATCTACATGCGCGAATGACACTTTGAGTCAAAATAGTCTGATCAGCCTCAGCTTCAGCCTCAGCCTCAACTATAGATGAGGTCAAGACCGAACTTTATCTAACGATCAAAGCACACTAGCTATCGCCTATTTGAGCCTTCGAAAGATGATAGCATGAATTAAAACTCCAAACCAATCTTCTCACCCTCGACCTTGCAGGTCAAGGATGAGCCAAGACGAGGTCGAGACCAACCTTCTCCTTTTAGCACGTCTAGACTCATTCAGCTTGATAAATAACCTATCTTTATCTAGGATTAAGAAACTCATCTTCTAAATCTAGTTGGACAAACATCATAAATACTATATCAAATTTCCTATAAATACTAGGGGTTACACCTGACAACTGGAATAACCCGAACTACCCAACCCATATTATAAGAGTTGAGTTGGGTTAGTTTAAAATTTGGGTTGGGTTGGGTTGAGTTGGAAATACTATTTAGGTTATTCGGGTTACCAACTCAACCAATTTGAAAATATGGGTTGGGTTGGGAATGTCCTCCAACCCAACCCAACTCGTTTACACCCTTAATAAACACACTATTATGGTTGCATATGAGGTAATTGAAATTTTCAACTTATTCTTTAATTCTCGTAATAACTTAAGACATCATAGTCATTTTTCTTTGGTTTGCAGATCCTCTTTTTCCCAAATTACAAATTCAAATGTTAGTGTCACGTGAAGTTAAGGTACATTTTCCTTAACAAAAATTTGACATCACACATATTAATTATCATTAATCTATATTCTCTTTTGAATCATCACATTCTAAAGTGATTCCATCCCCAAAGTGAATATTGAATTCAAAACATGTATATAAATCAAATAGTTGCAAAATATTCCATACACATATTAGGAGTCTTTCTAAACCTTGTAAATATACTAACATTCTAAAAACATAGACTGGGGAGATTATATTGATTATGGCTTTCCACCTCTTACATGCTAAAATGTCTTGCAAAACTTACTTCTCATATTACTTTTATTTTTTATCTAAATTTTTAAGCACACTTTTAATCCTATACCTTTCCAATTTCTTTGAAATATTTTACAATAATAACTAATATACATATATATTATAAATATCAAATTTAATGGGTCTTCAATAAAGTAGACCCAATAAACAAGATCTTTGGGCCCAACTTTGAGTTAACCACTATATTGGGCTTCCATAACAAAACACTTTTGGGCCAAGCCCACAACAATTTTCTTCCATTATATTTAGTTTATTTATTTCATTTAGATTTTGCCACCTCAACATCTCACCTCAAATTTTTGTAGTTAACTTAGTGCCTTAATTAAAGTTTGTACCATTTAAAACTATTTTTCAAACTTTATGTAATAAAATGTAGGTCTTGAATTCTAAGGAACCAAATAGACATTAACTTGATAAAAAATATAGAAAAAAAAGTATATTCCATTTGAGAATGTTTTTAAAAAAATGGAGAAAAATGTTGAAATTTATAAAAACAAAGCATATAGTTATATATGTAGAAGAAAAAAAAATCATTTTTGAGTATATTCTCACTCTAAACTTTATTTTATATTTATATACAATTGATTGTTACTTCTAAACAAACTATAAATGTGTGTTCATTTATTACACCTTGATATCAATCAATTCAATGTCTCAATCAACATATAAGCTCATATTTGGATAACTGCGAAGACATTATCCTAATTAATAAACTCATAGCCAAATCATAAATCAACAAGTAACTAATATATTTAAAATTTTCGTTTTCCTCTTTTATTATTTCTACGTTAACTTTTTTTTTATTCAAAATTAATTTCGATGATGAAAAAATTGAATACACACACTTTTAAAATACAATAATTACTAATTTATCTACTAAATTAGGCTCCAATTCACCCTCTAAAATCCACCCTAAAGGAAAAAGAAAGAAGAGAATAGCAATGATTTTAAAAGTTAGAGGTCAAACCCTAAAATAATAGAGCTATGAATCTCATCAATTAAACAAAATCATTATTAAGTTTGCTGTCAAAGCTTTAGTGGAACTTAGCCCATTACATATTATTCAAATACTAATTAGGCAGCTTTCCAAAGTTAAAAAAATATTCAACAACTTTTTGACTTTTTTTTTTTAATATTCCACTTTTTCTAGTTGTTATTATTCAAACTTTTGTAAGGTGGGATCATGTTTTCTCTTCCCTTATCAATATTTTTACGTTTATAATGAATATCGTGTTGAAAAAAATTAGAAGAAACGTTTGGAACAAAAGAATGGATTATTATAATCTTATGTTATTATAATTGGACTATAATCGTTTTTGCATTACAAAATATTTACAAATATAACAAAACTGCAATAGACTACTATCTGAATCTCTATCACGATTTTGTTAGGATCTATTACAGTTTTGTCATTTAAAATATATATCTCAAGTAGTGAATTTAAACATCTCGATTTTTACGAAAACGTTGTATTTTTAGACTTTAACTTGAAAATGATTAGTGAATAGTGTGAATAATTAATAATAATAATGAAGTGTTTATTTATTATTATTATTATACATTAATTCCTTTAAAACTTTATATTTTATAAGTTTAATTACTTCTCACACATGAAGATATGAATGTTAGTTATTTAAAATATTGATTAGAAGTATCCAAACATTATTGTCCAAAAATTATTGATAATGCCATCCTTTCTCGCTCTAAAAAAATAATGGAACTCCACTATTGAAAGATGTGAAGAGAGAGAAGAAGAAAAAAATTAATTATATAGTTCATAAAGAGAACATAAATGTATTACTTAAGCAAAAATTAAAGTCATATGACTCATATCAACATGTGTTAGAGAGAGAGATATATATTAAAATATGATATGATAATCAAAAGAAAACTTTATTGAACAAAACTCTAAAGACCCAACTAAAGTTGACAAGAAGAAAAAAACACATCTTTATATCAACAAAATATATCAAAATTCACCCAACTTTCTAAAGTTCTGTTTAAATTATTTTTTTGCTATACTTATTTTTATTTTATTATATACATATATATATATTAAAAAAATGAAAGGTTGGGGAGTTTTAATAGAATCCATGCAAGATTTAAATAAGAAATAGCTTTAAAAGTTCAATAAATAAATAAAAGCATTGATGGTAGGATGATGGGGAACATATTGAATATTAAAATGAATAAATATGTTAAATGAATTATACCTCATTTTGAAGTTCAATGAATTTGAAATAGTTTTACAATTTGATTATTAATATTATGGTTTTAAAACATTTTTTATTAAATTTGTTACCATTTTATCATTTAAAATAATTTCTCTAAATTAATTATTTATTTTTTTCAATTTTTTTTTATTGTGTTGAGTGGATGTGAAAATTCCTAGTTGAGTTAACTATTGTTAGTGCAATTTGACCACGCTTTTAAAAAAAAAAAAAGAAAAAAAGAAAGAAAGCAAAATCTAGTTTTTCTACACAAAATCTTAAATTTTGATTTTCTTTGGATTTGTTTTTTTAATTACTTTTCTGAAAAGATTTTGTTTTCTTTTTATCTGTATTTTCATAATAATTTCATCATATTTTCTTTATGGGAAAAAAAATTCTCTTTTCTTTTTAGGGTTGGATTATTCTCTTTTCTATGTTTCTACATATTGATTTTTTAAATATATATTTCTTAATTTTGTTTTAGAACTTTCTTAAGGGAGATATTTTTTAGTCTTATTTTTCTTTATGAACCTTTTTTTTGTCTAGCTATTAAATTTTTATTGTAAAAATTTCAACATTTGATCTTGTAAAATCTTTTATTATTATTATTATTTTACTATAAAATACAAGAGATTTGAAAGCACAAACTTTATCTCTTAAAGTGGAAAATAAAATGTACATATTTAATAAACTAAACATATGGTTAGATCTATCATCTATGTGTGAAGTAGGTTTTCACAAAATATTTTAAAGAAGTTTGGTTGTGACCATTTTCTTAAATGAAAAAAAAAAAGAATAAAAGAATAACAATATAATTGTCTCATTAGATTCATTTGATTCATTGTGAATCAAAGTGATTTTTTTTAATTAAAGAAATTATATGATTTTGATTCCATCGAACTCTATATATTTTCTTTTTTGTAAAAAAGAAATTTGAAATTACAAAAATGAAAATTGTGAAGCAAAAAAACTAACTCTTTATCAAATTTCTATAGACTTAGGAAAAATAAAAATAAAAAGTAGAAACTCCTATAATTCAAAAGGCTCCCAAATGAGAAAAGGTATTGACTTCTTAAAAAGTGAAGATGAAGAAATTTGATATATATTTTTTGAAAAGCCAATTTATTCAAAGAATTTAACCACAGCCACAAAATACCTTAAAAGGGCGGAGGAGAGCGAGTAAATAATACAAGGAATCTTAACCAAATCTTTAGAGCTATAAGAAGAACTAGCAACAAACAAACAAACCTAATTGCCAAACGACATTTTGACACAGGCCAAGCATGTGTGTCATCTCATTTGCACTATTTGCACACCAATCAAAGGAGACAACATGAGCCAACTTACCTAACCTAACAATCTCAACGACAAACTCCGCCAACTCTAACAAACCAAAGCTTACGCTTGACAACATTAATAAGGTTAGCACAATCTCAACTCCACAAAAACATGAGGGAGAGATCAACAGACACAAAAAATCAACAAAGACATCTAAACCTCTAATCATAGCCAAAGCTTCGAGGATTTCAATGGGCCAATTGATGCCCAAGCCGACTAGGATAAAAGAGTTAGCATAGTTACGAACCACTCAGTTGATCTGCCCACCTCCTCACAATCAATCGACAAGGCATTATAATTAAACTTCCAATAGTCAAGATATCAGGCGACGACCACAACTTCTGATTCATCTGAATCTCCCGCCTAAAAGGATGACAACTCACTCTTGAACCCTACAAACTCCTCCGTGGATAGAAAAATCTTCGATCACTTGAGCACCGAAACTCTGAAGAACAACAACTTTTGCTTCACAATGAAACTATTTTAAAATAAAATACAACTTTGTATCAAATTTTTATAGTTCTTAAAATTTTATATGAGCATTTTCAAATACAGCACAATGATTCAAGATATTTACACAATATAGAAAAATTTCAAATCCTATCATTGATAAACGCTAATACAAGTTTTGTTAAAATCTCAAAACTTACTATATTTTGTAAATATAATATTATTAATTGTTTTATCATTTATAATAATTTCTCAAGTATATACACACACGTGGATATAGCTAAATTTCATCGTATTTTTTTAAATAATCTATTTAATAAAAAAAACATAGTTTTTACTCAACACATTTTTATATTTACCTTAATGACTAAATGTGTACCTTTACATATTTATTTTTAGAAAAATACATTGACAAGCATTTGAATCCACGTCTAAAAATTAAAACTTAATATATAAAAGGATTAAGAGTGAGTATTTCTTAAAATAAGAGGCAGAAAAATTAAATAGGTGTGGTAGAAATGAGACACAAACACGAAAATCGAAAAAATATAATATTAAAATAAATCAATATAATATATAAATAATAAAGAAAAAAATTAAAGAAATTAGAACTTTCGTGAAATTCTTCACTCTCTCCCTTTATCTTGAAGTTTCTAACCAATATGTGTGACTTACAAAATACATTACCGACACTATCTATAGACAATTTGGCAAGCATAGAGCAAATTATACGGTCACTACAGGTTGTCATCTTCAAGACACATCACATAGAAGTTGGATGTGAGGAAGAGCAACACATGGCTATATGGACATATATACACTAAACAAAATGGATAATGAATATAATGGACATCTTTTATAATCATATTTATAATAAATTATTTAATTTTAATCCTTATGGGTAAAAAGAAAAGCTTAGGTTATATCACTTTCATAAATAAATGTTACATATGGTGATCAATGACAAATTTATGTAACATGAGACTCGTAAAAGTAAGATTAGGGTTTTTTATTTGAAATTTACTTACTTCTTTCATTTGGGGTCATCACATAAAGTGACTTTATGAATAATATAATAGAAAATAATAAAATATACAATTTTATACCTCAAGAAGAACAACACCTCGTTCTCAAAATTCAAAAAAATATATTTTGTGGAAAGAGCAAACTTTAACCAATTTTTTAAAAAAATGGAGAAATGTTTAGAGGAGAAAATATTAATTATGAAAAAGGTGTAAAAAACAATTTGAAGAAACGCCTTTATAGACTATTATTTGTGGTGATAATTTGAATAGTCATGTCTTTTCTTTAAGTTGATTATTTCGAAGAAAAAAAACATATTCATTCATGAAACAATATGACTCCACACAAATGATCACATACCATTTATCACAACATGAAACTATTTATCAGTGATGTCATGAAGATTACAATCCTCGAAGTTGTAAGGCGTTGAACTAAACTCAATTCACGATCAATTACTTTTTAATTAGGATATTTTTCTCACCTCAACTGATCAATCCATAATTTGAGATTTTATTGTAACTTTTTATTTAAGATAATTGGACTTACCGATGAACTTTAGATCTTGCTTTGGAGCAACCGTGAAAAGAACTTAATTATTAGTTTTTTTTTATATAAATTATTTAGTTCATAGTAGTAATATCTATGGATATTTTAATATTTGATTATTACTAATAGAAGGGGGAAAAAAAGGGTATAATTAGAAAATGCAAAAACAATAAAAGGGACTAAATTGGAAAATGAGAATGGATGAGGATGAGATGATGTAGAAGGTGGGAACCACTAGGAAATGTGTATAGTTTTTTGGGAGAGAGTGAGTAATCCATTATTATAATTATTGTAAGAAAGGCCTTTGAAATTGCTGTCTCCAACTCCAATGCCATTTCATCACCCCATCACACATTTCTACCAAACAAACACACAACAAACTAACTCATTCATTTTTTTTTCTTCTAATCGGACATTATTAGTTGATTTTTTTTCTCTTCTAATCCAACATTATTACTTGATTACTTTCCTCGTCTGTTTTCAAATATAGAAAAACGAACAAACACTGATAAATTAACTTTCTATCGGTGTTAATATATAATATTGATAAAAATTGATAGAAGTTTATTAATATTTATCGGTATCTATTATTGATAGATTTTGAAATGTTGTTATATTTGTAATTATTTTTAATAGTTTTATTATTGGAAATAATTTTTCTTATCTTTTCATTCTCTAATTCTTTTTTTCCTCTAGTTATTCAATTTTATATATAGTAATTGGTTTACACATTCAATTTTGATAATTCCTTTTGAAGTTTTTTTATTACATAAACCATGAATGTGACAAATTACGTTCGATTTTTAAAAGAAAATTCTTTTTAGATGAGTGATAAAACGTAAAAATGTATTAAGTTTTGACCTATTATAAAATTGTCTATATCTCAATAGGGTGAGTTGTACTTATGTTAGATTAACGTATAAATTAGTGATCTTAATCTCTAATATTATTTTTTTAATCCATTGTGTGTATGTAATATATATATATATATTCTCTTTTAATATTTATTAAAGCAATAGAACAATCATAATAAAGAAGACAAACACACTTATAAATTGTCAAGAGTGAATCGGTTTAGATCATTTATTGAAATTATTTTTTAAAATTGTCCAATCGTCAATTCTTATACATAAGTTTTAGACATCTTCCCGAATAAAAGAATGGACAAATAAAATGCACAATTTTCAAAAAAAGATAAAAAAAACTACCTAAAAGTTGACTTATAAAACTATTAATCTCACATAATGTTGATCTAAATCAAACGAGATGAATGATATAAATTGAAATATTCTAGAAAGGTTGAAGGTTTAACCTAATCTAATTATTAACTTGTAATTTTAATCGAAACAACCCGAAATTGATACTTTCACCCCCAAAAACTACTATTTTTAGTCAATAAAAACCTTCAAGTATTTTGACTCTTGATCCTAAAAATTATGAATAAATAACACAACATATAGATTTTCTTTTTCATTTTTCAAGATATATATGATTAAGAATGGGGTCTCCCAAAAGATATATCAATTTAGGAAGTAAACTTTATTAAAGTAAACAAATACACAAACAAAAAAGGAAATCAATAGTTTGAGTTACAATTTTAGGCATGAGTTTTTAACCTCTCTGTCAATTTCAAAGTCTTTACTTTCAAAAAGTCTCATTATTATCTCCATTATTGGAACTTAGTTCACTCCATATATCTCCATGGATGAATATTCCATAGAAACCTAATGCAATAACAACTGCGAAATGTAACAAATGAACGATATAACACGACATCTTGTTTAAACTTACGTGTAGTTTACGTATATTATCACTTTCAAAATGCAAATTCCATGTGTGAACCTAAATGTATTTCAATAGTCAAACTTATTTAAATGTAGATTTGATATTTGAATTTCTACCTTAAAAGAATCGAGTTTAAAATCTTATGTTTGGTTGCTGGACATACAAGTACATAAACAATAACAATTTTTTTATAGATATATATGAATCATACTAACAGTAATATAAACCATGTGGACCGAATTTGAATTTGACTAAAAAACATAAACTAATGATGAAACTTTAAAATATAAGGACCAAACGAGAATTAGTCTGAACTATAGATACTTCATTTGAAATTTTGACTAAAAGACATAATCGACGAAAATACTTTAGAAATATCACTAAATGTAGAGAATAGATAACGAACCTGAAATGACGTAAAATATGATGAAACTTTAAAAATACAAGGACCAAACTTAAAATAACATAAACTATAGGGACTAAATTGCAATTTGAGAACAAAGGAAGGGGTGGAGAGAAATTATTTGAAACATTGACCGCCGACATGAAAGGATGGAAGAGGATGAGGGTTTGTTTGAAGTTGTAGGAGTCCCCACTAGCCACCACCACCACCACCATGTCCATCACCACCAAACAAAACAATAACAACAGTAACAAACAACAACAAAAGTAAGCCCTACATCTCACCATTATTACTCTCTTTCTAATGTTTTCTCCAACTTGTCTTGTCTCTTTCCCAACCCCTAACAAAAGATAAGCTTCAAAACCAGCTATTATTACTTCACCCCCACATTAAAATCCAACTGCCCTAACCCAATTCGTTCATTTTGATTGGTAACGTTTTTGTTTAATTTAATCCTATCGTCTTTGTTTACGATCTTACCACGATCGTAGGTTCGTCTTCCCATATGATCTATATTGGTTTTAGATATGATGTTGATCAAGCGGCTTCGACCTTCTAGTTCATAACATTTTCTTTTAATTCTATCATATTGTGTTTGTTGACCACGGGCATTACTTCGTCTTAAGGCATGAGCTATGTTGGTGTTAGATATAATGTTGATCATGTGGTTTCAACCTGTTTGTAGGTATTTGAAAACGTGTGTTAATAGGAAACAATGAGTAAACAATGAGTAAACAAAGTCTAATTTCTCGAACAGAACAAGACAAAAAAACTAGAAATCTTTATTCCCAACGCTCGCTTAGCTGTCGGGGTATGAAATTCCAACCAAAGCCAACACAGATTGAACCCTCCAACAACTTTAAGTTCTATTAACTTTCACTTTGCAACCACTAAAATGAAGAGGATGACAGAAAGGAAATGAAAGATTGTTGAAATAGTTATTTCATATAGACAATCATTTGGACATATAATCAACAACAGGGCAGAGTAAGTAGATTTCTAAAAGGATTCTCTCCACTTATTTATCAGTCTATTGGAGAAACTTAAAGACTTACATTACATGATGACCTTAAAGATATATTCTACAAGCTAAATGACATTATCCATCCATTTGTTTGAATGACCAAGTAGGACGTAACACCAAACATTTCTTTTCAGATAACATAGCACCAAGTTAGGCAAACCCCAAAAGGTAACTTTGACTGGTTCCTAGTAAAAGCAAAAGGCAAACCCCATAAGAGAGAGAGAGATACTCAAACTGTAAAAAGAACTGCTGTGAATTTCACTGCTGCTGCTTTTGACGGAAAGAATACGTCGATAAAGCATTGGAGTGAGAACAGGCTCAATGATACCATAATGGAATATCCTGCTGTTTCGACAGTGTGTCGTTGGCTGCTACGCCGGGTACTTCTTCTTTGTAGTCGAAGGTCGACAAATCAAACGGAGAGCTAAACATCAAGTGGAAGTTGCTGTTGTTGTTGTTGTTGTTATTGTTGTGATGATGGTGGTTGTTTTCAAAAGGCGTATTCATTGGCTTAAATCGGTCGAATTGACCTTCATCTCTTGTGAACATTTGATGGCTGCTCGAAACATTCGAGCCATCAAAGAAGTTCCCCTCGATCATTAGACCTTGATTGCGGAAGTAATCGTCTTGTTGAGGTTGAATCTTTAATTGAGGGAGATTTTGGTTCTCCGTGGTGGCACTGTTACCAGTGTTTAAGTTGTTCTTGTTTCCTTGGATGTTGGTGTCGTAGATCGACATGAGCTCACTGATCAGCTTTTGGCCATCTTCTGGAACGCCTAAAGTGGACAGGTCGAAAGATGACGGAACTGAGCTGACCGGAGGTGGATTTGACTTGGGCGGGGCAAATGACTGAGGGAAGATAACTGGTTTGACCTCATTGACATGAAAACTTGAGCCACTGAATTCTGAAGTTCTATATGGGCAGGTCAACTGATGATTGTCTCTGGATGTCCTGTCATTAAACCCGAGACGAAGTTCGCTATAAGGACATTGGAGGAACTCACATGTATAGATCTTCTGATCCATCATCATGTTCAAATCACTGGTTGGTTTCCTCTTTCGCATAAAATCCAAGTTTGTAGTAACCTCTCCTTTCATTGCATAAGGTGGTTGTCGAAGGGACACCCGATCTCTCATTCTGTCCATCCCCACGTTGAATGAGCTGTGATTATCAGGTTTACGATCTTGCACATCAAAGCTTGGTTCCTCCTCAGCGCCTTCTACATCATATTCACTACAATCGTTAATGACCAACAATCCACTGCCCCCAGCGGAAGACAAAGGCGGGCAAGAATCAGGATAAAGCTCTCGGGCCAAGATCTCCTCTTGGTTGATAATAGCAAGCCATGTAGCACTCTCCTTGGCAGTCATCTTGTCCTGCAAACACTTGGATTGTCTAACAAGCTTGCGGATCTTGGCTATATCAGGGGACATATGCTTGATGACTGCAGTCAAAACACCTACTTTCCAAGCTTTCTTCAAGTCATGAGGCTTCTTGTAGGGCGGAGGACCTTGGTCCTTCGGCAATCCAAGCTGAGGCCACCATTCCTCGACTCCAGTAGGCCACCATGGCGGAGGAACTCCTTTTTCCAATGGAAATCTTCTTTGAGGAGGGTCACAGTGCTGCATCAGAGCTGATAAAAGAGAACCTAAGGTGGTATCCTGAAGTTCCTGCAAGGTGTGAGGGGTTGGACCGATTGAATTACAGCCATCATTTCGTCCAGGAATTGCATTGTCTGCCTGGTACTTGGCTATGGCAGCTGGTCCGTTTCTATCAAATCTGACTTTGTCTTTCCACCACTCTCGCAGATTATCCGATGCCCCGGTTACTGGTTTTCCCTTCTCAGGGATTATTCCGTATACAAAACCTTGAGCATTACAGACTTCCATAATCTTCAACATATATTTCAAGATCGCATCATGTGCCCTCGACATCTTCTTCCTCCTAGCCTGGTCTTGAGATTGTCG
This sequence comes from Cucumis hystrix, assembly GCA_025688845.1. NCBI lineage: Eukaryota > Viridiplantae > Streptophyta > Magnoliopsida > Cucurbitales > Cucurbitaceae > Cucumis > Cucumis hystrix. Next base: position 10,331,361 of record CM046884.1, read on the forward strand.
TTGCTTCACAATATCGATCCCTTCCTTAACCTTGCTTTGCTCTTTAAGACGTTTGAGACGCATCTTGTCCCTCCACATCCTCCTCTCAAGCTCATCCAAGTCGATCTCTTCATCAGAATAATCGTCTTCCACCACGACTTCAGGATCGGTTGGTGGAGCTACAGCATCTCCTTCCACAATTGAAGCAGAAAGGAAACCCATATCATCACAAAATCCCATCTCGTTGAACATCATCATCATTTCCCCCAAAAATGAATCAGCAGATATTTGCCAAACTCAGATGAGATCCAACAACCAGATTTACACCAAAAACAAATCCTAATCAGCTACTGCCTTCACCTGGTATCAGATATGATACGGAAGCTACTAAAATTCTCTATACTTCCTCACCTGTAATCATAAATTTCACAGCAAAAACCCAGTCAGTCTCAGAATCAATTACTAGAAAAACATAAAGAGATGTTTGATTCATCCCAAATCGAGTCACTACCGAAACCACAAATCGATACATATAACAAAGAACACCAAGAGATTTATTCCTTCTAATCAGAAAGCAAAAGCCAAACCATCTCTTCACACCAATCACCATGAGAATTCCTCTTCCTTTCTAAAATAATCTTATTACATGCAAAAGTTCAATCAAACAAAGTAGATCAAACAGAGGAAAAGGACAAATTCTTCAAACACTTCTTAATCTGTTGAACACAGATCAAGTTCAACAACAAGACTAAGTAATAAAATTAAATTCAGAATCAAAACACAAACGAAACAGAGCATTAAACATCACATCTAAATCAAACACTTTCAAACAAATATATCACAAAACCAACAATCAGATCTCATCTCCAACCTGAAGAAACCCTCTCCAAAAAAAGGGAAAACAGAACATCAGAATCCATCACAGTCGATCATCCTCAAAAAAACCCCAGAATCAAAATTCAATACAAAAAATGAAACAAATTCAGATCTACAAACAAAACCCACCTCACAAAACCAACTCATAAGAAGAATAAACCATCACAAAGCATCAAAATCATAAAAAAAAAAAACAAAAAACAAAAAACAAAAAAAAAACCCAAACCCCGCTTAAAATAAATCAAAGAAAAGAAAAGGGGAGGAAAACGAACAATCAATCAAGCAGATAAATACTAAAAAAGAAAGAAGGCAACCTGAAGAACAAGAGAGAAAGAGATAAGAATTGGGTATTGAAGCTAGAAACTGGAAGTCAATCCAGAGGGGAAGAAACCCAGAAAGCAAATTTGTTGAGAGAGAAGAAAAAAAGGGGGGGAAAGAGAAGGGGGGATAATAATGTAATCCAATAAGAAAAAGTTGGGGGGTGGGAAGTGGGAAAGGTTTCAACTTTCATGTGAGATAAAAAAGAGGAGTCGGTCCCTTGGTGACTGTGAAAGGAGAGAGAGCAATGGTGAAAAATGGCGATGGTGGGGACTGAACTTTGAAGGGGTAAAAGAAGAAGAAACCCCCAAATTCCACAGAGAGAGAGAGAGAGCGTTTCATAATTTCATTTCCATGTATAACTCAAAAACCTCTGAGACAGAGTCCTTTTGAGAGTTGCACATGGAAGTGCTGAGGAAGATTCACTAATTTTCTATTTATTGTTCTTTTAAATGTTTTGTTAATCCTTTTTAGTCTTTCAATTTTCAACCATTTTTCTCTAATTTTTTTTTAATTAGCTTCATTGTTTTCATTAGGAAAATAAAATTGCTTTTTGACTTATAAAACTCTTTTTTTTCCCTTAACAAAACCACTCTCTCTCTTTCTTTTTTTTCAAACTTTTTCACATAATTCTCAATAATCCTTAAATTTAGTCATTCAAAAAAATTATTGAATAAATTACATAATAACAACAAATTTACGTCCTATATTTTATCTAAGAGATTTCTTTGTATTTAGTTTGATTCACCTACGTAATTTTTAAATAATAATAATCATAATAAATGCAAAATATAAAGAATAAAATGAAATTTTGTATATAAATTATTATTTTTAAGTATGTTGTATGATTATTAGCATTGCTTACAATAGAATTAGGAATTTCTATATGAAAATATAAAATAAAAATTCAAATCTATTTTGGTCAAAGTTATAATGTCATAATCAAAGCATTTAAGCTATAGTCCAATTAAAAAAATTGGATTTTCATAAAATAAAAAAAAAATTACGAATGTAAGTGGTGTCAAATCTTCTACTTTTACCAAAAAAATAATTCTTTGGTTCATTTCATTGTTTAATTTCTGAACTTTCAAATTTATATATAATAATGATGATGATAATTTTCAAAATTTTATAATTATAATTATATATATATTATTTTTAGAAGTTACAAATTTTCAATTTTTTTTCAACATATCTTTGAATTACATCATATTTTATGTTCTTGAAGTTAATAATACAAAATTTATATCAATTGAGTTCAATTCATTTTGATTATATTAAAGTAAGATACATTGCTCTTACCTTTTAATATCATTGTTAACACAAATACTATGTTGAAGTACAACTAAAATAAGTGAGATTATCTCCACCGCTTCTTTTCCCTTATTATTGAAGCTAAATAATCATGATCACTAGCATTTGTTGACACATCTTCTTTAATTGAACGTATGGAAGTCGAATACTCATGTTGTGTTGAAATCTTAAGTGGATGTTTTGGGACCATTAGGACCTTAAATCAGCCGAACCAGTTAAACATTATTCATATTAAGAAACAATATGATCGAGATGGTAAAACAAATGTAATTGCAATCCCCTTCCTACAATTATTTCACTCAATAATATTCATCATATCATGGTCAAGTGTAACTTTCTCAACCATCCGAATATGGTAATTAATTTAATTAATGAAATCTCCATAGATCACCCAAAAGTCTCTTTTCTCATAGTGGTGAGACAATGTCAATAACCCTAAGTGAATCGTCATGCTTTCTACCGTATCTTACATCTACAATGATCCGCTTTTTAGGAATTATTTTGTAAGAAAAAAAGAAAAGAATATTTAGGAGTTAAGATTAAGATTAAATTAGAATGTAAAAAAAAAAGTAATAAAAATATAATAAATATAAAAAAGAAAGAGAAAGAGAAAGAGAAAGAGAGAGAGAGGGTGTGGTGTGGTGTGGGGGCCGCGTCTCCTCGTCGGCTTGTAAAGACAATGTGTCCCCACCATTTTAGGTCGCATTTATTATTTCTCATGGAATTATCCTTAATGCATATTTTTTTATATATATATAAAATTACATTTCCTTCATTTTTATTAATTATTATTATTCTTTGATTGGAATATTCCCTTTTCTCCAATTATAATTAATTTTAATTAATTATAAGGTATGTTTCTTTTCTATACCAATTATATACCTCCATCTTACCATCTAACATTATAATATTAACTTTCCCATTTACTTTTATTCATTTTCAAACTTCTCTAATCTCCATTCATTTATTGGTTTTTTTTTGTAAAATTAATTAATTAATTAAACATAAACGGTTGGTTTAAATTTTATTAAACTTGGTTAAATAATAATAACAATAATTTTTTTAATGTATAACTGGCACGTTAATTTATGTGAATGATATTGTATATGATGTTATTATGTCTTCTAATTTTCGTGTATTGCTTGTTGGCTTGATTTATTTAATTTAATTTAAATGAAAAAACGTATTTAAAGGTGTTTTTGATGTAGTACGCCAAATGCATTAATGAGAAGCTGATCTATCTAAATCAAGGTAGAGTTCTTCAAGATCGGTAGATATAATGAATATATTGTATTACAAAATAAGACTTCAAAAGTTTTTTTTATTTTGTTTTAACAATAAAGTTGTTTATGTACAGCTTTGCTAGAAATTTTAAAAGTAAAAGAAATTGTTATGGATTGGAAAATATTGAAACTATTTATAAGATATAGCAAAAAATTTAAATAAGCTATGTAAAATTGGGTTGATTTTGCTATATTTTGTAAATAGTTTTAATATTTTGCTAGTTTGGAAAATATCCCTTTAATAAATAATTAATAAAACACTAATTAATCTAAACCAATAATTAAACAAAATATTACCTCAAATATACTATTTATATAATAATTCTCCTCGTGGTTTTCTTGACAATTTTTAAAGTTCTAGAAATGAAAAAGAAAATTAAAATTTGTAAACATAATAAAAACTTAACTACCTTAAACTTTAAGATATTATACTGGGACATTTTAAAAAAAAAACGGTATTGAAACTATTTACAAAATATAGCAAAAATTATCCAACTTGAGAGTATATAAACTAAAATAAACATTAAAAGATGCTATATAAGTAAATAAACTTCAAAGTATGGACCAAAATAATATTTTAACATTTACATTTTCAAATAGAAAAATGAACCAAAATATTTACCAGATATGATTCATAGCAAATATTATATCCTTTTACAAAAACATGCGTGTAAATCTTACCAATTGATAAAAAAGAATAGTAAAGTAAATGGAAATTAAATGTGTGGATATACATGCCAAAACTATAAGAGTATTATGCTACAAAAAGATTATCCCATATTAGATATTCTAGAAACTTTGAATATTATCCTTATCTTTTGACTATAAATGCCCATGCTAATTTAGCAAATAGTTACATCTTTTAATGTGGTAAATTCAAATTTGTATATTGGATGTGGCAAATATCCTTACTTTTAAAAAGTTTATTTGTTTTTTTTTTTAAGAAAAAAAGTTCAATATATCTTATTATATCTTTTTGACTTGTTAGCAACAAATTAAAATAAATGTCCTTGAGGAGTCCTAGGAGTCCTAAGAACCCTATTAAATTATCTTGTTTGAATTAGATAAAATAATATAGCTATTTGATATAGGATTGGTTTATATATAGAGAGAGAGATTAGGTTTTTGAAATAGAGCTATTTTGTATATTTGAATTAGGATTTGGGATTTGGTAGATTAATATTTTATTTAGTATAAGTAGATATTTTGGTTTGTATGTCAATTGAATTGAAACCCTAACTCGCTTCTTTGCATCTCAACTAATTATGATAGATTTTGTCGAAACAAGCATAACTCAAGTGACATAAAGCTTGTATTATCAATCTTGAAGTAAAGAGATATTTAATTCTCCCATCCACATATTGTAAAAAAAGTCGAGAAACTTTTTTAGAAAAATGACAAACTTGATCAGTAGTAGTTAGTAGTTATATATTGTCTCTCTCTTACGTATATATTCACCTTGATAAAACAAAGTACCACATTTTTATTAAAACTAATCACATGTTACTACATCAAAGTATATGACCTATCTATCACGGTTATAGGTTTAGAATTAAAAAGTTTAATTAGAATATATTCGAAAATAAGATCTTACAAATCATAAAATGCTTTGATGTTAAAAGTATAAGCACTCATATCAATAGAACATGTAAATAACAAATACGATGTAACATAGAATATTATTGTTCAAGGTATAATTATTCGAAATTTTTTTAAAAAAAAACACGTTAACAAAGTTGTTAATTAGACATATTCCATCAATCAAGAGATGGGAATTTTTACCACATAAAAAATGACAAAGGCAGGGAGTAAAAGAAATGTAGAGGAATTAAAGGGAGATGGATGGAATAATTTGAGTTTACTAGAAGGTGAAGAAAAATGAGAGAATAATAATTAGGTCAACCAAGGTGAATGTGAAGTGTGAATTATGAAAAGATGTATATTTCAAATTGAGAGCATAATGAGAATAAATATAATGTGTTTATAGGATCATTTCATGTATGAGTCTTTCAAATAAAGCATCTCATATATCTTTCAAAAGTTCACATAATATATTCATTTTGGCATCTACAATAGTTACTTCATTTTCACTTTAGACTCTCTTATTTTCAACGTAAAAAGAGTCTTTTGTTTTACGGACATCTGAAATATTGCATTAGTTTTACAGCATTGTATGATGTTCTGTTATTTAAAATTTTAGGACATCTTACCGTACTCTTACTAAGGACATTTCAAGACTTTTAAATGTTTTTACTAAATTTATGTCTTTGAGATTTCCATGATTTATTCTTTTTTTTTTTACCATTTCTATTTATGTAATTAAAATAAATATCGTCATCAATCATATATACCACAATTTTTGTTATTATACAGTAGTTATTGTTTTTGTTAAGCAAGGCATTCATATTCATATTCACATTCAATTTAATATTTGTTTTTAAAGAAAATATAGCACATAAAAAATAATATAAAAGGTTTAATTAAAAAAGAAATTCATTTTGATAAAAACAAAAATGTATTATATAAGTTTAAATAATATGAAATAAATTGTAAATTAATAAATAGTCGTAAGGGATTTCTTGAAACATTATTTAGATTCAAGATATTTATGGGTAAAAATGTAAAAAAAAAAACATAATTATCAAAATGTTTCCAAATATATGTAAAAATATTCCCATAAAACAAATATTAAGTTTTCTAAAAATACCAGATATTTATAATTCTAAACATCTAAATAACTCTCGACACCTAAAGATTTTGATTGTCTACATTTTTTAAAAAGAACAAACGATTGAGAACATGATATTGGTGTGACTTTAAGATCCTATTTATCAATTTATTTTGAAAACATAAACTTCAAACTATAAAATAATTTTTTTTACGTATTCTAAGCATCTACTGCAACGCTTCGAGTTTATGAGAGAAACATGAATGAACTGAGATCACATTTGGATGTGAGGGATTCTAAGGACATGGAAGTATGGGTAAGAAAAACTTAAAAGAATAAAAAGTTATTACCTATATCAACAAACTGCATATTCCTTGTTGGTATATGTAAAGCGTCATAAGGTAGAGAAACTGAAAAACTCAGAGGAGGATATTATGCATGAAGTTGAAGAGCAAAGTTTAGGTAAGTTAAACTGTTCGTACTAATTCCTTTTGTTGTCCATATTTTAGACTATTGTTCCACCATTTGCTATCAATGTAGTCAATTTGTGGTTGTGAGTTGTACTATAAAGTCTAGCTATACTGAATGACTTTCTTACTTCTTTGACAACTATACAACGTGCTTCCTATGTTTGTCCTTTTTTTCCACTCACCTTGCATATTCATAGAGTCTTCTCTTACTAATCTTCTATTACATATTGTGTTTTTTGTGGTTGCAACTGCCTCCTCTACCCTTCTTCTCTGTGAATCTGATTGGTGGTTGCAACTAGAGATTGACACGTATCTCTCAAAGAGTCAAGCTACATTTACCGTTCTTTTACTGGTAGGTTTACATGATATAACTAAACCTTCAAGAAATTTTCATATCTTGGGTTGCACTTATTTCTTACAAAGTGAGTCAACTTTAACTTCAAGTCCATTTGTTGGAAAAAGCCCTGAGCTAAAATACATTGTGAAACCAATATCATCGGCCATTAGATGATTTTCATTTTTTAGAAGATTTGTAGTGAGTTATAGACATTTTAGTGGTTTTATAAGGTCTTTTTTCTTTCATTACTGTTATTTTTGCACATGTTTTTCTAGTTAAATTGTATATTTTTTGATAGATTTGGGCACATTGATATTGAATTTAGATAATTTTCTTCCTACTTGATTTTGTTCTTAGGTTTTTATTTCTTGTTTCCTTTTTGTTGGTTTGACAATTTTTTTTTACTTGAAAAATGTTTTGTTAGAAGTTTTGTGGCTATTTACTAGTTTTCGAATGATTTAAAACTATTATTCTTAGCATCTAAAATTTTTTGGTCAATAAGTTAACCATTTGCTAACTTTGTATTATAATGCAAGCGTTTAGAAATATGGTGCTTGGCGAATTCTACACTTAAAAAGAAAGCATTATAGGTACACACATGCTTACCTATACTGCCACTTCAGTTCAGTTGCTTACCTACTATGCCAATGTCACTACCAAAAAGTGAACTAGAGTTCTAGTTTTAGTTTTAGTGTCACACATCATTGGCATAGATGTCACCATGAAGGACTTGTATCAGTTCTTAAGCATTGAATTCCTTTTCTTCAAATATTACTTACAATGCGCTCTAACATCCTAGCGTACTATTGTGTACATTGAAGTTTCAAGAGAGAAAGAACTGATTGTTATGGACTTTGGCATGTAAAGAATGGTTCATTCATGATGTGCAATGGTCACAGATTGCAGTAGTATATGTTTGTATCCTTATTATTGTACCATTTTATAGAATGTTTATCTTATCTTTCATAATTAGATTGCACATTCAAATTTATGTTTTCTACTTTCATCTTTTGGATATCTACCTATAAGATGAAATAAGTCTTTTTATTTCAACTATGATATTTATGTGTTCTGTGTACACATATTTATTTATTTATATGCATCCTTCACATGCTAATGTTTGCCGTTTTCTTTCTTTGCAAAACATTGACAAAATTCCCTTGGTCGATTGCCTTGTTCTTATCATCCATGTAAGAATCCTATTACGTATTTCTATAGTCATCTTACCTTATGCTTGTAAATTATATCAATACAAATTAGTTGTCTCATACGTTTAATTCACATTCACATGGCTTGTTTATCGAACTATTTCCAAAATAGTTCCATATTGTTGTTTTTGTATTATGGTAAACTATTATGCTTGTTCATAATGAAATCATTGTCATAAATCCATGACTTCTAAAGAAATCAGACCTATATGTTAGCCATTACTGCATAAGACACATCTTTAAAATATTTGAGAAAATGAGAATACCTTTATATATATACATATATAAAATGGAAGGTTCTTTTCACATTCATATTCTGTTTTTCTGGTTTAAGTATGTTGGGTCTTTTAGCCAACAATAACTCAATAATATTCCACTTGAAATTAAAAATTTTATTTCACAATTCATAAACATATAATTAAATTATATTTTAAACATACAAATAGATGTAATACATATACATATACTATGTAGATGCACATACTATACACACATCATCATTTTATGTTAGAAAAGAAAAGCAAGGAATTGATATTGGAAATGATGGAGGATCGGAGCTTCTTCACTAAACAAAATTTCAATCACTTTATACGTTATTGACCTAGACTTCACTTTGATATAAAAGGAAAATGAAGGGTTCAAATTATAAAAACGTGCAAAACAAAAGTATATACCAAGGAGATGAATCATTAACTAGGGGTTTTGCATATAATACAATTTGGCAATCAATGAAAGATTCTGGAATGTATATGGTTCTACTTGTAGATTGAAGTATATACTAAGTAGGTTAAAGTTCTTAATTTTAATGTTATTCTTATTTTATTTGTAGATTTCAAGGAGTTGAGGATAACAATTGGTGAAATTTTGACCAGTTTGGAGTTATTTAAGACTGTTGTGGTGCTTGAATGAGGGTGATGTCTCTGTTTCTTATTATTACATATACTTTGTGTTTTATGATTAAGAACGATGTTCATAACTCATTTTGTAATATGAATAAGAACGATATATTTCTATGTTATAAGTATGTAATGACCAACTATATGTATATGTTCAATGATATATATGTAATTTGTTATCTATTTGATTGAAAGTTTGGGTTGATTGAAGAAACGTAAAATATTTCAATTGATCATGTTATATACCATTGTTGGATTTCAAAACAGGTGTAATATAATTATATGAGTATTTTAAATTGTACAATTTTTCATTTGAAAGAAAAAACAAATTCTTGACATGCAAAACGTTTAAGAATAAACAAATTTTTTATGTTTATAAACTGTCAAGTATAATTTTATTTGGCGCGTAAAAACTGTCAAACAAAAAATCACTTTATTCTTGACACTAGATTACTTGACGCGTAAAAAGTGTCAAGTAATCTCATATACTTGACGCTTAAAAAGTGTCAAGTAATCTCATATACTTGACGCTTAAAAATTGTTAAGTAAATTTTCCTTATTCTTGACATTGGATTACTTGACGCATTGAAAAGCATCAAGTAAACAAATACTTGACAGGTAAAAAACGTCAAGTATTGCTAATTTTGTAGTAATGATTACTTGATAATCATATGACAATCAAATATTATTTGGATTATATTCACTAATTGAACAAAAGAACATAAGATTGAAAAACAAATAAAAAATTGAACAAAGATAAAATACAATATATGGTGACAAATGAAAAAATAGCATGTTGATAAAATTGTAAAAATAAATACATTAAATAATACTGTTCAAGAGAGAAGTAAAGAAGAAAGATTTAAAAATTAAAAATATATACTGTAAGAAGATTTTAAAAATTGATACTTTAAAAGTTTTAAGAATGAAATACTTACAAATTTGAAAGTTGAGAAATCTAATCTTAAAATAAAGGGTAAAAAAAATGTTTAAAAAATAGAATAGTGACAAGAGACTGAGAAGTTAGGAAATAGGACAGAATAAAAATAACAAACAAAATATTGTAAATAATATTAATATAAGTAGATGTCTATTAGAGTGTGTTTAGTGGCCATAGACACATGTCAATCTATTTGTATATAGCAAACATGATATCTTAATGGCTATGTAATCAACCTTATACTTGTCAAGTTGTCTATAAATAGTGGACTTTGGTGGATTAGTAAAGATACACTTGAATTGGATGAGTTTTCAAATTAATGAGAGATGGTGGAGAAATTTGAGATTTTGTTTTTATTAATTATTTTCTTATTTCTTTATTTATATATTATATATTATATTATTTAAATATTATATTTTCTCGATTTTCGTATTTCGGTTGTGCTCCGTTTTCACAACACAAAACAAATTTTTTCGGATGAGTGATTTGCTACATTTTAGAAGAAAAATTAATTAAGTTATTAATAACAAGTATTTGTAAAATGAGTAATTTGATAATGTACTATTCGAGTTTGCCCAATGCCTTCTGGTCAGGAAGAAACATATGGTAGACCTACCATATGTGGACAACTTCAATGAGGCCCAAATTCCTACAAAGGCCAGGCCCATTCAAATGAGTAAGGACTTAGTCAACACCTGCTTCAAAGAGATAGCAGATCTCCAGAAGAAAGGTTTAATAAGCCCATCAAAGAGCCCATGGTCTTATGCGGCATTCTACGTCAACAATCAGGCAGAAAAAGAAAGAGGTGTTCCTCGTCTAGTCATCAATTACAAGTCTCTAAACAAGGTTCTCAAGTGGATTAGGTATCCAATTCCTAATCGTCAAGACTTGCTCAAGCGGATCGCCAACGCAAAGGTCTTTTCAAAGTTTGATATGAAGTCTGGTTTTTGGCAGATTCAGATCAACCCAAAGGACAGGTACAAGACTGCCTTCAACATTCCTTTCGGACAGTACGAATGGAATGTAATGCCATTTGGTCTTAAGATTGCTCCTTCCGAGTTTCAAAAGATCATGAATGACATTTTTAATAAGTATCAAGATTTCACGATCGTCTATATTGATGATGTCTTGATATTCTCTGAAAACATTGATCAACATTTTAAGCATATTGATTTGTTTATCAATGTCGTAAAAAAAAATGGCTTTGTGGTTTCTGAACCAAAGGTTAAATTATTCCAAACTAGTATCAGATTTTTAGGATTTGATATCGACCAAGGAATTTTCAAGCCTATCCAAAGATCCCTTGATTTTGTGGATAAGTTTCCAGATGAAATCCAGGATAAGACCCAGCTACAACGCTTTCTTGGATGTGTCAGCTACATCGGCGACTTCATCAAAGATCTACGGACAATTTGTCTGCCCCTCTATGACAGACTGAAGAAGAAGCCAAACCCGTGGACAGCTGAGCACACCCGAGCAGTCCAATCAATCAAATCCCTAGCAAAAGGAATCTCATGCCTTTCATTAGTGGATGATAAAGCCAAAATGATCGTCGAAACCGATGCCTCAGATAAAGGTTACGCGGTTGTCTCAAACAGGGAATTAACGACAAGGAATCTCTTGTCCGTTTCCACTCTGGTGTCTGGAATAGTGCTCAAAGAAACTATTCCACCTTCAAGAAGGAAGTTCTCGCAATAGTCCTTTCTGTTCAAAAGTTCCAAGGATTTTCTTGTCAGAACAGATTCAAAAGCCAGTAAATACATCTTTGAAAAAGATGTGACGAATCTAGTTTCCAAGCAAATCTTTGGATCCAGGGACTTACTCTCGGCTACCCCGTCATTCACTGCCCAAGCATCCTCTTCTCTCTGGATCGGTCGGTCACGGCAAGTATTCCTAACCGGAATCAATCGCTGCTGAAAAGCACTGGCCCGTGGTTGGTCATTCTACTTCAGTCACCTACCATCTACATCATCTCCCCTTCAATCGAAGATCACAAAATCGACGATTACGTGTTGCAGACTGGATATATTGGACTTTATATACATGACACTAAAAAAAAAAAAAAATTCTCAATTTCAAAACCTAAAACTGAAATTAAAACTAATACCTAAGAATTACAACTAAAACCTATTGTTCATCCCGGTTGGGAATCCAAATAGGGATTTAATATATCGTAACCTGAATACGGATCGTAGTCAAGTTCGATATCATTGACAGATGAATTTGAAGAGATGTCGTGGATGACTGTTTCCATGACCGTCTGTAGATCTGCCTCAGATCTGGCACCAGCAAGAGAGGTCATAATTGAGTTCTTTGCGAGAAGGAACTGGTCTTCTTCTTCTCGGGAAAGATGAGCGTTGGTCTTGAACCAATTCGCTATTTGATCTTTGTTGAGATGGGAATGGTCGTACTTGTCCCACCATTTGACGCGCAAGATCTTCCCTAAGATCTTGAACTTCGCTCTGGTTGAAAGCTGATGGCTTCAACAGAAAATCCAGGGCACTTGAAAGTAAAGCGAGAATCTATACGTCGGAGAGAGAGCAGACAAATAGATGCTATTTGAAAACTGATGATAAGCTTGTTGAACTTGAACCGGGAAGATTTCCGGAGTAAGTCCAAAATAACTTCACCATCGTTGGAATCAATTCGGAAAATTACATTTGTAAGATTTCTTACAGAACGTAATAAACCAATAGTGGTTATTGGAATCGTACCAGAATACCTTATACCATGCTTCCATGTAGTCACGGTATGTGTATGCTGGTGGATTGAACGGCTTGGAAAACTTTCTAGGGACAAGCATCCCTTGTTGCCAGTGGGACGGAGTCAGAGCCCTGAAAATTTTCAGCTCTTAATAGATAATTTTTTCTGGTTTGTTTCAGTCAGAAATATGAGTTATCTCAGCAGAAACGGTATCCACCAAGATGAATTCATAAAATTGTCTTGTCTTCTTGATATCTTCAGGCAAGAAATTGAACCCTTTAGGATAGACTTGGGAACTAATTTCTTGGACGGAAGGTCCATAGAATTCTGGTTCAATCACAACTTCTTCCAGAAATTTTTTGGTGAGGTATCCTGTGATCGGAGGTCTGGGCATGAAGATTGCCGGTTTTACCGTCCGAACATAGGATTGAGGTTTGGATTGGGACTTTGTCGACGTGGAAATAGGTCGAAGCAAAGTGTTTGAAGGAGCTGGGGTTGATCCTATTGAAAGATTCCTTGAAGAGGAACCTGGACGACGCCTAGAGACCGTTTGAAAGCCAAGGTCCATGGCGTAGTTATCTGCGCTCATCGGTGACGGAGCTGATGATTGGGACATAGGGCGTTTGCCCTTGGAGGAGCTTGCTCTTGAGGAGCTTGCTGTTTGGGAGAAAGTCGGGTTAGGCTGATTTGGATTCTTTGGAGGCGGAGGCCTGTCGAGTGGCCGAGGTCGGTCAGAATTGGGAAGCATTCAGGGGAGAGCTTGCAAGAGTCTTCAAGATAGAGGGTTTAGAGAGATGCTCTCTTGAGAGGTAATCAGCAAGGCAATTCTCACTGCCTTTTATAGGCTCGATTGTGAAATCAAAGCAAGATAAGATTGCTTGCCAGCTTACAAAGATTTGCTTGGAAACTAGATTCGTCACATCTTTTTCAAAGATGTATTTACTGGCTTTTGAATCTGTTCTGACAAGAAAATCCTTGGAACTTTTGAACAGAAAGGACTATTGCGAGAACTTCCTTCTTGAAGGTGGAATAGTTTCTTTGAGCACTATTCCAGACACCAGAGTGGAAACGGACAAGAGATTCCTTGTCGTTAATTCCCTGTTTGAGACAACCGCGTAACCTTTATCTGAGGCATCGGTTTCGACGATCATTTTGGCTTTATCATCCACTAATGAAAGGCATGAGATTCCTTTTGCTAGGGATTTGATTGATTGAACTGCTCGGGTGTGCTCAGCTGTCCACGGGTTTGGCTTCTTCTTCAGTCTGTCATAGAGGGGCAGACAAATTGTCCGTAGATCTTTGATGAAGTCGCCGATGTAGTTGACACATCCAAGAAAGCGTTGTAGCTGGGTCTTATCCTGGATTTCATCTGGAAACTTATCCACAAAATCAAGGGATCTTTGGATAGGCTTGACAATTCCTTGGTCGATATCAAATCCTAAAAATCTGATACTAGTTTGGAATAATTTAACCTTTGGTTCAGAAACCACAAGGCCATTTGTTTTGACGTCATTGATAAACAAATCAATATGCTTAAAATGTTGATCAATGTTTTCAGAGAATATCAAGACATCATCAATATAGACGATCGTGAAATCTTGATACTTATTAAAAATGTCATTCATGATCTTTTGAAACTCGGAAGGAGCATTCTTAAGACCAAATGGCATTACATTCCATTCGTACTGTCCGAAAGGAACATTGAAGGCAGTCTTGTACCTGTCCTTTGGGTTGATCTGAATCTGCCAAAAACCAGACTTCATATCAAACTTTGAAAAGACCTTTGCGTTGGCGATCCGCTTGAGCAAGTCTTGACGATTAGGAATTGGATACCTAATCCACTTGAGAACCTTGTTTAGTGGCTTGTAATTGATGACTAGACGAGGAACACCTCTTTCTTTTTCTGCCTGATTGTTGACGTAGAATGCCGCACAAGACCATGGGCTCTTTGATGGGCTTATTAAACCTTTCTTCTGGAGATCTGCTATCTCTTTGAAGCAGGTGTTGACTAAGTCCTTACTCATTTGAATGGGCCTGGCCTTTGTAGGAATTTGGGCCTCATTGAAGTTGTCCACATATGGTAGGTCTACCATATGTTTCTTTCTGGCCCAGAAGGCATTGGGCAAACTCGAACAAATCTCTGATCTTATCCTTTTTTGGATAGACTGGATTTTTAATTGAGTAGAAGGTTTCTTGATTTCTTCATTGATTTTTCTTCCTTTGATGTCGTCATGAAGAAATTCAATATGTTTTTTCTTCTTTGAAATAAGATTGAGACTTTGAACGGTCTCGCTCTCAATTGTCGAAAGATATCTTTGAATCACTGGTTTGCAAAATTCAAAGATGATTTCTTTGTCGAATTTCTGAGAAGTTAACCCCTTATCAGACATTGTGAACGGGTAAATTTGGGTGAGGAATGGTGTACCCAAAATTACTTCCTCGGTAAGTCCTTTTACGAGGAGAAATGAGTTTACAAGGCAAACGTCGTCTTTGCAAACATGCACCTTGCAAACTTTGTCCTTGATCAGCAGCGCATTGTTACTGGCTTCTTTTAGCGATTCCTTGGTAATCTCAAAGTACTTGGATGGAATTATCCCTTCCTGGATAACATTCTGATCAGTTCCTGAATCAATTAGGGTTGTTGCTTCAAATTTGTAGTCTTTGATCTTTAGGATGACTTTCGTCAGCCACTTCTAATTAAAGACTTTGTTGATAACATTGATACCACTGCTAGAGGTTTCAGCTTGATTAGTGTTATCTCTTGAACTTATCTGTTCTTGAATTGCTCCGACAGCATTCTCAAGTTAAGATATTTGTTGTTTATTTTCCTGCACTTCCCTTTTTAGGACTTTGATCTCATATTGGAGGTCTGGACATGAAGATTGCCAATTTTACCGTCCGGGCATAGGATTGAGGTTTGGATTGGGACTTTGTCGACGTGGAAATAGGTCGAAGCAAAGTGTTTGAAGGAGCTGGGGTTGATCCTATTGAAAGATTCCTTGAAGAGGAACCTGGACGACGCCTAAAGACTGTTTGAAAGCCAAGGTCCATGGCGTAGTTATCTGCGCTCATCGGTGACGGAGCAGATGATTGGGACATAGGGCGTTTGCCCTTGGAGGAGCTTGCTCTGGAGGAGCTTGCTCTGGAGGAGCTTGCTCTGGAGGAGCTTGCTGTTTGGGAGAAAGCCGGGTTAGGCTGATTTGGATTCTTTGGAGGTGGAGGCCTCTCGGGTGGCCGAGGTCGGCCAGAATTGGGAAGCATTGAGGGGAGAGCTTGCAAGAGTCCTCAAGAGAGAGGGTTTAGAATTTTTTTTAGGACTTGTTGAGTAATGCATTTGTTTTCTGTTTTTTGTTTTTAAAAATCAATTTAAAAAAAAACAGGTGTTTTGTAGATAATTCACTTTTTGGTTTTTTAAATAAGAACCTTGTTTTTAAGATTAGGAAGGAAAGTTGAAAATGAAAAGAAAAGGCTTTCAAAAAAATAAAATTTGCTTTTAAAAAAAACAAAAATTAGTTAGCAAATTTTTGTTTTAGTCTGAAAACATCACTTTCAGTCCTTGAAATTTGAGTTAGACATCTATTTAGTCTCTAAAATTTCAAAACATACACATTAGCCTCTTACCTTTAAAAAATAGTTCTAAATGATTCCTTAATTGTTATTCAACTAATGGATAAAAAATAGTTGGTATGATCGTGAACCAAAACAAATTAATATTCTTTTTTGTTGACCGTATTATATTGAAAATTTTGTATAGATACCCTAAAATAAAAAGACTCAAATGAAAAATGGGTACTTTTTAAAAACCAATGAAAAGCGGCTTTCTGCTTGATTATGCATGTCATAATTGTGTAAAATTACCACTTTTGATCATGTTTTCTTCTTATTTTTTCTTCTTTTTGCAACTTTCTATAGGCTGTAAAGAAAAATAGCAAATTATGAGCTTTACTTTGGAAAAATAGCAAAAATAATTTTAAATTGTTAGAATAACAAAACATAAAAATTAGAAAAATAAATAAATGAAACAATCCCTCAAATGCCCCTACCCAATATGAAAAATACAATTGTTCACCAAAACCCAAAATACACTGTAATTGAAATAACATATGCTACATAAAAATTCCCCCAAAAATATAAAGATTAGAAAAGTTTTCATTAATGGGAAGTTTCACCTGTTCATCTTCCTCTTCTTCTTCTTTTTATTGGCAATTTCGCAGGATTTTGATTCAATTTTCAAAAACATTGAAGAGAGTCATGGTTCAATCAACTCCGACAAGAAATCATGAAAAAACTGACGAAATTTCTTTGAGTCAAAACCTCTCAAACTTTCCCAAATTGAACAATGCATGCAGTGATGATATTCAATAAGAATCACCCACTTCTTTAATTCATCAAAGAATTTGCCACAACATTTGAGGGAAACAAATGGGAACACAACAGACTTCTTCCTCAATTCTTCTCCCATTGTGTTTGTCTCTTGTTGGCTGCCCCCCTCTCTCAATCTCCTTCTTTTCTTTTATCGAATAAAACCTAAAAGAAGAAGATTCAAATAATTGCAAAAATGTCATTGAAGCATAATTAAATTCTAAAATTTAAATTCAATTGTTATTAAAAATATATATTAAAATTTAAATATAAATTGTTATTCATAATATATATTATGTATTATTTAATAAATTGTTTAAAATATAACAAATTAGAAAATCTTGTATATATATTTGTCATTATTATAGGGTTGTTGCAATATTGTCTAGTAATTACAAAATAGCGAATTTAGTTAAGATTTACCAAATTTGAATGTTGTTTGCAAAATACATGGTTTTCGTGCTATTTCCAATATCATGTCTCATTTTCTGAGCTATTCAAATACACTATATTTGGAATATATAGATTATTCTATACCCAGATGAATGATACTATATCTTGATTACCAAATTTTTTATCTTTTTATGTGTCCCAAATCAGTTGTTTATAACATCATTCATACTTGACATATACTATGTTTGAAAAATCTTAATTCTATTGGTTATTATAAAATTTGGTTAGTTAAACAATTGTGATTATGATTTAATGATACTATTTAAGAAATTGTTATTCCCTTTTATGGAAGGAAAATTTTCCTTATTAAATGCATCATAATTATAGGGGAAAATAATAAATAAAATCATTTTATGGAAGGATTCTTAAATATCCTTAAATGAACAATTCTATTGAAATTTTAATTTCAATTTATTATGATGTTAAATGAATCATTTTATGAAAGGATTGTTAAATACATAATTATAGGGGAAAATACAATCTTAATATGAAGTTGTTATTATATCAAATGACATTGTTATAATATAGGAAATAATTGTTACATGCATATAATTATAAGGAGGATACAATGTTAATATGAAGTTATTATATCAAATGTAGAATTTTAGGGAAGTAAACAATTTTAAATTCAATTTTGGAGATCTTCTAACTAAACTTTTAAAATAAAATGATAAAATAAATATTTATTACTATATATATAATTCGAAAACAATGAATGAGAGATATGAAAAATTGTGTATTTGTATGATATAATAAAATGTTACTAAGAATTAACCAAACCTTAAGAAACGTACAATTAATAAATTATATTATCAATCATTATATGAAAATTTTTGTATTTGTATGATATAATAAAAAGTTGCAAACAATTAACCAAACCTTAAGAAACGTATAATGAAGGAATTATACTATCAATCATTTTATGGATAGCAAAAAGAGTATATATATATTAATAAAATAAATTGTTAATAATTTGATTTGAAACTTACAAATTTGAAAATTTGGTATAAATTGAAAGCATAAATCTAGAAGATGTTGGTTAAATGAGATCGATCCTAAAAATAAATATTTATTTAATATTTTTATAAAAGTGAATGATATGCAAATATACTGTATTCTGTGTTATATTTCATTATTTTACTCTGCACAAATACACTTTATATGAGAAAAGTGAGTTTCAGTCTATGAAGGGAGTAAAATCGATTGAAAAATTGTCAAAAAAATATTACTTCAGCGGTTTTGCTAAAAATCCAAAAATCTATTATTTTGTCATTCCCACGGTTATCTGTTTGAGGGGAATATATCTTTTATATATTTTTTTCCTCTATTCTTCTACTGTTCTTTTCTCTTTCTTCTTTTTCATTTTTAGGATTCTTTCTTTTTGGTTGTTTTTTTTTTCATTTCTTCTTCCGTTTTTTTACCCTTTTTTTTCTTGTCTTTTTTCTTGATTTCTTCTTCCATTTTTTGAACATTTCTACTCTTTCTTGTTGTATATCAACTTATCAAACTTTTCCCAATTAAACCAATCCATAAATTACATAAATAGAACCATCAAGTAGCTTTGCTCATCACTGTCATCCTTTGATGGTCATGTAATGGCAGCTTACCACTGCAGACAAACAAAATATTTCTGCAAAGTATTTCATAATAATCAACACAATATTAATAATTAAAACATTTCAAGTTTATTAATTTCTCTATAATTAATTCAACATATTAAATTTCCTCTCCCCATATATTTGAACTACTTATAGAGAAGATATCTCATTCGTGGATATGGATCTAAATGAAACATAACTTTTTCTGTCTGATCTAAAACATCCATTTCTTGACTCAAAAGGAAGAATAGCAGAAGAACTTTAGACTTCGCCAAAATCTCAAGAAAACCCATAAACCACCATGACAAAACCTAGGAAAAGTAAAACTAATCTATCAAGCACACAAAAAAAGAGGGGGAAACAAAAAAAAAATTAAAATAAGAGAAAGAAAAGTTGAAATCTTAGAATATTAGGGTAAAACAAAACGAACCTGGTGGTTCCATCAATAGGGGAGGTTATTCGACGGTGGCATCCAACAACAGAGGTGGAATATCTTCCACGCTGCAACAAAACAAAAATCAATTTAGAAGACGAAAGAGGAGAAGAACGAGAGATGATAATTTTTCATTCGCAGAAACAAAGTTACTCACTGGGTGGACACCATGGATCTTTTTCAAAATGGATGAAATGGATGCCAGAGACGTGCAGGAAAAGAGGAAAAAAAGAGAGAAAAATGAAAAGAAAAGAAAAAGACTTATGGATTAGGGTTTCTTCCATTTTCTCTTTATCCTTTACTGGGTTGTTAAAAAAAATGGGTAAGGCGAGAGGATTAACCAACCCAAACCATAAAGATTGGGTTGAGTTGTGTTGAATTAGAAAATTGGAGAAAAAAAAAGTTGAGCGGTAGCGGCTTGTGCAAGTAAGAGGTCAGGTTGAATGAATATTGTACTTGGACATGGATCACGTGAGTTATTCTCGGCTGTGTATTTAGTATGTTATCATGATGAGATTGGATGGAGTTGTTACTGTGGTAGGTGCTAATTATGCGTGAGCTCAGTTTGCCCTCATGTTTCCTTGTGAATATGGATTATGTGTGAGCTATTCTTGATCGTGTATTTAGTATTCTACCATGGTTGGATTGGATGGAGGTTGCTATCGTGGCAGGTACTAAATATGTGCGAGCTATTTTTTGTCGTATATTTAGGCTCCTTGCCATGGTTGGATTGGATACAAGTTTGTTGGCTTGACATTTGTGAATTATTGTATTATGTGATGACGACGTTTTAATTATTATTTCATTATCGTCACATAATTACA
Source organism: Cucumis hystrix (assembly GCA_025688845.1). Taxonomy (NCBI): domain Eukaryota; kingdom Viridiplantae; phylum Streptophyta; class Magnoliopsida; order Cucurbitales; family Cucurbitaceae; genus Cucumis; species Cucumis hystrix. The sequence goes on from CM046884.1 coordinate 10,352,023, forward strand.
CATTTTTTAGCATGTTTTACGAGCTTCTATTTCTAAAAACTTGTCACTCGCTGAGTTTTTAGCTCACGTTTTCAATGTTTTCTCCCCCTCCCCCTCCGCTGGTAGCGATCAAAGACCAAGCATTGTTTGAACCCCTTATCACCATTTGTAGATCTTCATTTTTGTATGTATATAGTTAACTTTTGTATTGCATCATGGGGTGGTTAGATATGTAGTAAGAGCTAGTGACGCTAAGAACATGTGTTTTGAGAGATCCCTCATTAAATTGTAGTAATTTTATATGTAATATCTAGCTAGTTTGAATTTTAACTCTGTTTGAAACTCTGGAATCGTTTGGATGAGTGTGTGGTGAGACACACTTGTTGTGCTGTGGAATCTGATGTTTGTTTAATATACATATATAAGTGAAAATCTCCTTTTCAGGTTTGGCTAACCCATATTTTTAGGGAAGATGCTTCCGAAATTTCTGTACAATTAATTTCATAATATGTGTTCCATTTAAGTTGGAGAAAGTTGTTTTCAAAAGTGTTTTCATTCACGATCTAGGTTAGAGAGGAAAACCTAGAACGAGGTGTGACATTTTAATAAAAACATTTTTAGGGTTTAGGCTAATCTCTGGTGATCGTTGTCAACCAATCTTCGACCACCACCTCCAGTCACTCTACTAGCGAACTTTCAACAATCGTCACCACTGGTCAATCTTGAAAAATTTTAATAAAACATTTTTAGTGTATATAGCAAACAAAAGAAACTTATATACAATACTTTTAAAATGTGTTTTTATTTTAAAAAGTTTTTATCAAAAGTGTTTAAATAAAAATGAATTTTTGAAAAATCAAGTTTCTAAATACACTTTTAGTTTAATTATAATAATATTTTCTAAAATACACTTTCTTACGCTATTTTCTATGCAAAATTATTTTATTTACTTGTTAATAGTCATATATGAAGATTGTAATTAAATTTATTAAATGAACAAACTAATTAACAAGATTTAATTAAATCATGGATCGATTTCTATAAAATATGTTATAATATAAAATTGTAGAAGACAATATTCATCCCAACTAGTAATAAACTAGTTTGTATAAATGAGTGGAAGACACAATTCGAACTATGTTTTTAAAAAATGGCATTTCATGTACCTAATATATATATGCCAAAAAATAATAGCGAAAAAAAATAAACATGATATAACACAGACTACAATAATTTGCATCTTAAACACAAAGTATAATATTAACTCAAACTACACAGTATTTTGCATTTCAAACACAGCCTATACTAACTTAGACTCTAATACTTTGCACCCACTCCCATACCCGAATGATATAATAACTCACGGACTACAATAACTACATATTATAATAACTGACTTTGTTTTCCAAACAATCCTTCAAGTATCAAAGTGAACATGATACCTGTGGCATTAGTATGCAATTGTTCTTCTTTGCACAATTCTCATCTTCTCTAAAGAAATTAATCATTGTTACTTAGGCCAAATTTTAGCATCAACAAATTGATTATAGTCCATTTCTCCCTTTTTTTTTAATTAAAAATGTTTAGGTGCATATTTTGTGCTTGTTTTTATTTGTTACTTCTGCTCGCTAGCTACATTAATTTTTGTGTTGGGTTCTAACATTCAAATGGGATAATTAAGTATCGATTTTAAAAAAATTATATCAAGAATAGCTCATTGATTATTGATTAAGACATATATATAATTTTACATTTCATTTGTTAATAAATTTTTCTAACATTTTAATTTGTATTAATTTTTAGTGTGAGAGATTTGGATAAAGCTTGTAGAGTATTAATTACAACACATGACAAATTGACAAATTAAACCCACCATAGTTGAATAATGATGTGTAAATTGATGTATACTTAACTCAACATTAAATATGATTGACAGTATAGGTTTGAATCTATTATTGTTGCATCAAATCCCATGCAAAAAACTATATAGTTATTTGCAGTTTCTATCTTTTAACGGCTCACTAAAAATCAAATCACAAGTTGTTCTAATTTGATGTTCTTTTTAGCAATATAAAAAAAATTCAGTATAATAATTTATATAAAAAAAATTATTATAAATATAATTAAAAATAGATACTTAACTCATTATCATTATCATGTGTCATTCTCCTCCACATCCAACTCTCTTGTTCTACGTCTTTTAAGATATCAATTCTCATTGATCATACCATCCATTTAAGCTTATGAAATTGTTTATATATAAATAGTTGTGTTTTATGAATTTTTTAGGACACATGTTGAAGAAATGTCAAATAAAGGGGTAGAAAGTAGCTTTTTTTTTTAGATTTTTTTAAAAAAAAATTAATTTATTATTTATTTATATATTATATTAGATTTATTTTAATATTATATTTTCTTCGATTTCAATGTTTCAATTTTCTCATTTTTACAAGAGAAGTTAATTTTTGATTGTACATTGTAAAAGAAAGAGGAGAGAGAAAAGCTATAGAATAGGTATCTTAGCCTATAACAAATTATTTGATACATTAAATGAACTACTTTATCTAAAACTTAAAAGGCATTTCAAGTCAACATTTTTATCAATCTCCAAAATTTAATAAAATATTAACTATTCATACAATAAACATCCTTTAGATATTAGTGTTTTCTTTTTATCCATAAATACAAAGTCAACCTTACCTTAAGTTTATTAATTACAATTTGATGAACAAATTCTAGTTCAACACAAATATCATTCATTACTTTAAACTATTATTATGAAATATTTTTAAAATCAAGTCTTGAGTGTGTGTCAATAAATATGATTAAAAAATATTATTATATCGAGTAGAAATGTCTAGATTTTAGTTAATAATAAATTTGACTTCTTTTCATAACTATTGTTTATTGAAAACAAAAAATATGGTATATTTGGTAACTAATTTAGAAAGAAAAGTTTTTTCATTTTTAGCTTTTTAAATTTGTTTTAACAAAAAAAAAAAAAGTGAATTAGCTACTAAACACACCATTTTCTTAAAACTAAAAATCAAAAACTCAAAACAAAAAATGAATAGGTTATCAAATAGGTGCTAAGTTTTTAGTATTTTAAATTTTATAACAATTTAGTACTTCAACTTTATTAAATATAACAATTTAATTATTATACTTTAAATTTGGTTGTAATATAATCTTATCATGAAATATATAGTATTATTATTATTATTAAGAAAATTATCAAAAGTGACCAAATTAACAAAACATAGCAAAATCTCTTATTCAATAATAGGCATTTAATAAGTAAATTGATACTGATGCCACAATTTAATGGGTACTCAAAACCTCTAAGAAAAACCACAACAAAAAATTGTAACTTAAATTGTTGCACACTTAACATTTCAAGTAGGTACGAAACCTCACTTACCTACCAAAATCTTGTCAAAGTTAACCTCAGCCTTTGAATAAAATGTCTTGAATCAACTCCTAATTACACGTTGGAATTAATTTAAAGTTTTAGGACGGAAACCAAACATATATAAAACTCATGTCTCCAAGAGAACTTACCAAATGTAACTTGATCCAAGACCGATTCCAACTTTTTCTCAATGGTTCGATCCAAAATTTGTCAAAAGCAAACTCTGTCCGCTTTAGGTAGCATGCTAACACTTCCAAAACTCAAAACTAACACCCAAAAAGTATAAGTAAATATTAATTCGAAACGAATTCTAACGTATATACAAGATCAAACAAAAGTCCAATGAAAACTCACCAACAACGTGCCATAATTTACCAAAGTTGATTTTATCCCATTGGATAGCTTGCTTCCAATATCAAAACTCCTCCAAAGCTTGAATTTAAGTAAGGCCAAACACATCATGTTTATGCCAAATCAAATCCATGACTATGTGGACAATCAATATAATTTATCAAAACTCCCAAAAATTCATCAAAACTTACTCACAATAGTTTCAACGACGTAGATCGAATTTCACCAGCAACGATAATAGCAACACAATGGAGAGATTCGATGTTGGGGCTCATTCATTAACGACCATTCAATGTGATGGTACGATGACATGACTCGGCTAGAAGTAGACAACATACATGGCTATCCCAGATCCAACGCAATGTGGTTGAGTAATGGTGTACACTATGGTTCACGAACGATAGAACAGTGGTGTGTACTATAACTGAATTTATAATGTCTATTAGTATCTATTATTAATACACTATCTAAAATTTTGTAAATATTTTTATCACTCTGCTACATTTGAAAATGATCTACTGTTATTATTATAAATGGAACAATAAATAAATAAATAAATTTATTTATTTATTCTGTGTTTGATGAAATTGTAACTCCCTCAAGCATTATTCCTTTTTCTTTTTAAAATGCCTTATAAAACCCCCTCTCGTTTCATCGTTCACATCAAATCTCTCTCCCTCCCTCTCTCTCTCACACACATTATAAATATAATATTCAATTTCATTTCAATTCTTGATCGTCACATCAACAACCCTCAAGAATCCTATTTTCCTTTTTCCCTTAATTTAATTTTAATCTCTCACTGCCATTGGCGGCGGCGGCGGCGACACACCCTCTCCGGCAAGATAATCGATTCCTTTTGGCTCTTCCGATCAGTCTAATGTTGTTAATTACTCAAGTTTCCAAAGGTTTTCATCTATCACTATTCACTACATTTTCCTTTGTAATTCCGACTTCCTTAATTTTTTTTTATTCTATTATTACTGATGTATATCTATATGTATCTTTTGAAAATATTACTTACTTTCTAATTTTATATCATTTTTTTTGTTTATTTTTCGATTCAAGAATTACCTGTTTTAATAATTTTCCAGCTTTCTTTTGGTAATCTTGACTCTTTTTCGTGATTAATTAGATCCTAAAATTTTTGTTTGTTTGATTTTGATTAATGTCTGTTTTTTTTGCATGGAAATTTTTTAAGATTGTAGTTTGTACGAGATTATATTAGATTACTATAATCTTGATACAAGAATTGCAAACGATTAAGTTTCTTACAAAATATCAAGAAAGGAAAAAAGAAAAGAAAAATCTAGGGTCTAGGGTTTATGTTATGAATCATTTCTTTAATCCATCAATTTAATTTTTCTTTCATTTTCCTTCAAATTCTAGGGGTTTTAATTAGGTAAAGTACTGTGAAATTAATCATCTACTTAGTTTGGGAAATTGTTGCATCTAAAGGGAGTCGCAAGAAGGTTTTAAATGGTTTACTAAGAGGTATAGCAACAATAGGTTTTGAATTTGATCAATGCACTTTGTTTAATAATACTCTTTAATTTTAACATCAAAGGAAAGAATATAATTTTCAAAGTTATTCTTGCTTCATCATGATTTCATTTTTTTTAGGTACAAAGAAATTATGGCCAAGAAGTGGTTTATTCAATCGTATTATCTATTTGCACGATGACGTAGGTGAACGGTACACCCTCATTTTTTTTAACTCTATAAATATATATTTTCAATCTCAACTCTAAGGTGGTGTTATTTTAGTAACTTTGTAATTTAACTAGTTATATATTATGCATATTTAGCTAGGAAATATCATCTACACTATTTATATTTTTCAAGAAAATAGTGCTCTTATATTATGATTAAGAATTTAGGGTTAGAAGCAATTATTTACCTAATATATAAATTATTCTAATTAAATTAAGATGTCAAAGTTTGAGATATAAGGTTGGTGTACTTATGTTGGTACAAGAATTATGATATAAATTATTATTATTATTATTATTTAAAGGAAATAGTATATATTGTATCTCTCTATTAAGTTAAAGTTAAGAGGTTGGTAATTTATGTGAGTATAGATTGAGGTTTAATTTAGACTTTTATTCTTAGTCAATAGTAAAAATACTATAAGAATTATTTATTTATAAGGACATATCCTATGTTTTATAGGATACAAGAAGCTGGTAGGATACAAAAACTCTATTTATGTCAATATGGATAAAACAACATACGTATTTTAATTTATATAAGGAGATGTGTGAGGAGGGACAAGGTTGGTCAAAAAAAAAAAAAAGAGGAGGAACAAGGAAGGAAAAAAAAAAGAAAAAAAAAGGAAGGAAAAAAAAGGAAAAAAAAAGAGGAGGAATAAGGAAGGAAAAAAATGAAAAAAAAAACATTATCTAAATTATATAAATTAAAATAGAGGAATTTTAAAAATAGTAGATTTTAAAAAATATTTACTGACCTATACTAAATTCTATCACTGATAGTCATTGATATGTTATAGTGATAGATAGTGATAGAAGATAATCCGTGATAGAATCTAAAATTTTGTTATATCTTGTAAATATTTTAATTTATTTTGCTATTTTTAAAAATGGTCCATTAAAATATGTATGTTGTTTATTTAGGATTGAGTTTGAGATATAATTAAGGTAAACGTATTTATTTATATTAGTTTAGGTTTGTAACTTATTTTTAGTAGATTGTAAAAATATTATAAAAATTATTTATTTATAAATAACATAACTTATTTATGTTAGTATTGAAAAAACAACCTACATATTTTAATCTACATAAGGAGGGACAAGGTTAAAATTAATTTTAAAAAAAAAAAAAAAAAGAGAGAGAAGGAATAAGGAAGAAAAAAATGAAAAAAAAAATAAAATGAAAAAAAAAGTGGAGGAATAAGGAAGGAAAAAAGAAAAGAAAAAAAGAGCACATCCCCTAAGTTATATAAATTAAATTATGTAGGTTGTATTTTCAATACTTGTTTAGTTTACACTACTTGGATATATTAGGATTGGGTTTGAGATATAATTAAGGCCATCCTATTTATGTCATTATAAGTTGGTAATTTATTTTATACTTTTGGAAAGTTTTTATTTTGCATGTAATAGTTTTGTACATCTTTTAGAAATTCCTTTTAGGGGTTGAGAATCTTAAATTGGTTTGATATTTTTTCAAATAAAAATTGAATTGAATTTGAAGAAAAATTGTGTTTGTTTGTTTGTTTGTTTTAATTAAACAAAACTTTTATTTGAAGGGCTTCCTATGATAGAGTTGAGAAATGGTAAAATTCTCTCATATTCTTGAGGTGATTTTTTTTTTTATTTGACCCTCTTTTTGGAACCAATAAAGTTTAACAAGTGATTTAACTTTTTTCATTTAATATATAAAATGAGGAAGGATTTGAAATTAATATATTTTATGTTGTGCATTTGGAAGATAATTCAAAACGAAAACAATAATGAATGTATTTAATTATGGTTTTTTTAATTCAAAATTTAAAAAAATTAATTTACCTATTCCATCCTATAAAAATTTTGCAAAAGAAACCAAAAAATGAGGTTCCAAATTGTGGGTCAAAAAATTCTAATATAGCCAAAATTAATGGATTGATTCCACTTATTTGAAAAATCATGACTTCAATGTTGAAGAAATGATATATAAAATAAGACATTTTTTTTTAAAAAAAAAAAATATATATATATATATATATATATATATATATATATATATTTTTTTTAGACAATTCAAGTTAGATTTTGACATACATTTCCATGTAGATTTTGAAACAACTCTCTCCCAAATCCAAGTAGCCATTCTACCTTTAAGTTAGTGCATCATATATTGCTTACTATTATTTAGGTTCTCTCGATCTATGAGTTTCCTCTGTACTATATCGGTATTATTATATATAAAGTTTGTTTATTTGTATCATATTTTTCTCTTTGAATCTTTGAATTGTATGATTCGTTTGGTTTGTTAGACGATGGATGCTTTGACTCTTGTTTATGTATATGAATTTTAGTGCTCCAACTTGGTTTTCTTTCTTTGTTGAGCATTCTGGTGGAGTTATATGGGCTTCCTCTCTCAAGCTAAATACCTTAGACTTCAAAACCCTAATGCATTTGTCTTTACTTCATTTCAATGCTATAATGCTAAATTTGTCTGCTCAATTTGTCTACTGCCATAATTCATGCATGCAGTTTTGTGTCTCCTTTTCTATCTTTTTAGTTTGTGCTAAATTGGTATGTACCCGTTTGATAACTATAGATAAATGACTACTTTGAAAAAATAGAAAAAACAACAAATACACTCTATGATCTCTCAATCTCTTGCCACTCAACTTTTCTTCACTATCTATTCATCTCAAAGGAAGGGTGGTGAGCAGGAGAAGGAGGTGAAGCTAAAATAGATAGAAAAAGTGTTAGATGAAGATGAAGGAGTAGCACAAGGAGAGAAACCTGGGGGAATATGACAGGTGTGATAGAGGGAAAATGAACCAGCTGATCAAAAGCTTCAGTTTTCTTTAGTTACAACAGTACAAGAAAAAGGAAGACGATGACTCTTAGCAAGTTGACAGGCATTCCAAAAAGTACTGACATGGACCGAAGGCAAGTGACATTTAGAAAAAGCATACGGTGTTTAAAACAGAAGCGCTGCTGGATGGACCCAACCGAAGATGCCAAGTTGGAGTGTTGTTGACGATAAACAAAAAAAAAAAAAACAGCAGCCCGTGGAGAAGAAGGAAGATGAAGTAGAGCGACTGGTGGGGACTGTAACTTATATAAGCCATCATCAAGAGTGCCCCGAAGGAGAATCCTCTGGGATTGGAGATCCTTCACAAGGAAGAGAAGCGTAAAATTGATCAACAAAAGCTTTATTATCATTGCGAAGTGTAGCAATACTAATAAGACGACGTTTAGAGATAGCTGGAGTACGTAAGACATGCATGCATGTGGAAGAAAAATGGGTTTATTAAAAGAAGGAAGATAAAGATAAGCAATGGAAGAGATTAGGAATTTGTGTACCATTACCAACAGTCACTTTGCTCACTACCTTGCTAAGGTATAGAATTGTAGAAGAACTGGGAGGCATCGGTTGACAGATGATGTGTAGATCCGGAATTCATAAACCAGCCTTCATCCGGATGCTGGAAGAAATCAGAGTGTGCAAAGAGGAGTTGTCAAGTATAGGGGTAGGAGTAGGAGGTTGGACAGAGGATAGATATAGATTTATATATGTGGGTGACATCAGAAATGATCATCTGGTATATGTGGGCTTTGTCAATGATGCTTCAGCCCAGCTAAATTAAGGGGGCCTTATACAATATTTTTGGTTTCCAATTTTAATTCAAAGTTTCAATTCTTTAAGTTGATGTAAATGATTTGGACCATTTGGTAAGTAATATCATACAATCATGTTGCTGACTAAAGAAGCTAAAGTACAAATTCAGTACTTTGCACAACTTGTCAATTTAATTTGAATATTTTAAGTCCGATAAACACTCCTAAGTTTTCATTTTATAATTATTTTAATTTTAATTAGTTCTTAGTTTTTTATCTTATCATGGTTTCCACTTTTGTTAAGGAAACACTTGAATTCTTGTCAAAATCTAGAAACAAAAACTATGTTAAAAGATCCAGTTTTGGTTTTTCAAAATATATATGACTTGGTTTTTTAAAATAAACATTTGTAAAAAGTTAGATAACATAATCAGGATGAATTCACAAGAATAATTTTCAAAAATCAAAAGCTAAAAGCGAAATAACTATCGAGAGAGGGTGACATGCACAAATCGACTAAGAATCTATATTAACATTTTTTAAATTTGAAAACACATATAAATGCACCAATAAAAAAAACCCCATTATACACTCTTAAAACTCAAATAATGAAAAATTGTCTGAAATAACAAGGCTCAGCTAAAAAATTTCAACTTAAAAAACTAGCACCTTTTAGAAACTTGTTGCAATGAGTTTTAAAAAAAAGTAACAAGTTATAGAAAAAAGAGTACTAGTTTTATAAGATAACAATTTTTAAGGTTTTTTATTAAGACACAAATAAACATCAAATTAAACTTGGGAAACTAAATAAATTAATTAATTAATAAATGCTAAATTCTACTCTTGGTAGACACGTGTCTCTCCCTAATTGGCCAATTTTGATAGACATATTTGTTTTTTAGTTTTAAAAAAATACCATTTGAAGCGGATGATGAAGCAATAAAAATGGATCGGGAAGAAATTAAAACAAACAATGTAGAATTTAGAGGGCATTTATTATATTCATTCGAAACTCTTAAATTGAATTTATATATATATACATATATATATATATAGAGAGAGAGAGAGAGTTATCTCATCCAAATTGTATGTTTCTCTCAACCTCCATTGCATGAAAATGCATCACATTTTTGTTCTACCTTTCAAAAACACAATTTTTGCCCTTTTTTCCCTTCTTTTTTAAGCTTCTCCCCCTTCCTTCTTCGATTTTAATTAATTCAAGCAGTTGAAGAAATGTTTGGGATGGCGGCAGAGGCAGTGATCATCATGACGGTGGTGATGGTGGTCGGGTGGTTGTTATCTGGAGTTGAGGGTAAACAGCCGGTGTTGCATAACGTTGGAGGAGGAAAGTATACTTGGACAACTAATATTAACTTCACTGATTGGTCCATTCATGACCACTTTTATGTTGGTGATTGGCTTTGTAAGTTTTTTTCCCCTTTAAATTTGGCTAATGACATTGTGTTGTCTAAATAAAGGCTAGAAAATGGTATGTTTTTCATAAGTAGTTTTTTTACTATAACTATATAACTATATATATGGAGTGGACGATTGAATCTTCTGTTTCCTCTAAAAAATATATATTATGCAAATAGTATTGAATGAAGCTGAGTTCCAGAACTTTTTCATATAAAATTAGGGTTAAGAAGTTAAATATTTAGGGATAAATTATCCCACTTGCTAGGTAAATTTTGTTTTTCACCTAAAGCTTGTATTTAAGTAATCATTAGTTTTGAGTTCTTACTCCATTTCTTCCACTTGGGTTTTCATCACTTTTTCAATAGTTTAATCTCATTTTTGTTGCTCTCACAACTCTTTTACAAACATCATTTGATCATGAAAGTCAAAAGGAAATCTCACATCTTGATATGATTTTTTTTTTAATTTGGCAGCTCATATGTGGACACACACATATATATATACATGAAAATTATTTAAGTTCTTATTTAATGTCATGATTTATTATCAAAATTCAAACATGTATGGTAAAGACTACGGGCCAAATTATTAAATTAAAAACGTGTGTGAAAATGTTATTAAGAGGAAGATTTGAACTTGTGATTACTTTCAATAAAGCTTATAATTAGTTGTATGTTGATTATGTTAAGACAAACTTCTACGACATTTTTAACTCTTTTTGTTTATGGGTTTTTGTTTTTTTAGACTTTGGATTTGATAAACATATCTACAACGTGTTAGAAGTGAACAAAACGAGCTACGAAAATTGCAACGAGAAGGATTTCATTTTCAACATAACAAAGGGTGGAAGAGATGTGTTCAATCTAACAGAAGCAAAGACATACTATTTTCTTAGTGGAAGAGGATTTTGCTTTCAAGGAATGAAAGTTGCTGTTTTCGTTGAAGAATACTCTCCTCCTCCTTCCACTATAATTTCATCACCAAATTTACCCAAAAATAATTCCAATCTTTCTCCATCTTTAAAACCCTTGTCAATACCTTTCTCCTTCTTCCTATTATTTGCTCAATATTTTCTCCATGAGGCTAATCCTTTCTTTTCTAAATTAGGGTTTATTGATACATTTATTTATATGTTAAATAATTAGGGGTTAGCTTTGCTTGGGTTTGAATCCTTTAACTTCACTATGATTCTAGTTTAAGTTTTTGTGTTAAAGGAATGATAAACTAAATTTGAAGTTAACTATAGTTAGTCATTAGGGTAGAGTTAGTAGGTGGTTGAAAGTTAGAACTTTGACTTGTTTGAAATTTGTAATTGGAGTATTGTTAGAAGAGATTGGTGTGAAATAAAGTACTTTTTTTCACATTAGTATTTACTTTTGTTTACAAGTAAAAAATTAGGGCATATATTTATTTAGTTCTAATTTATTGTGTTGTGCTAAAATACAAATCATGCTTGATGCGATAAATAATGTTACACTATTTACTTATTTGATCATTAATGTTATGAAATGATAGTTAAAATAAGTTTAATTCAATGTGATATATAATTGCCCTGATTTGTTTTATTAGAGGTGGAGATTTGATTCTTCATACTCATAAATATATCACTTGTATTTGAAGAACCTTAATAAATATTGCAAAGAACTTTAATCACTTTTAAGAATTGTGTTAATTAACCCATGGTTTTGAATGTGTTGATTTAATTACTAGATTACCAACAAAATAAGGCCATTTATTACCTCTCTTAATAAATAAATAAATCATTTAGTACCTTTAGGAAAATAATAATTTAATTTCTATTTGACCTAGCTAACTTGTGTGACAATTAAATACATGTAAAATTAGTTTCGTATTGATAACTCGAAGAATTGTATATAAATATAAAGCAAAATGTTATTTGACTTATTTAAAGATTTATAATAATTATTCAAACGTATTTTTATTAGTAAATGAGTCCTCAATTAATTATTATTTGAATATTTACATGTGGTATATTAAATAATATATAGATGGTATGAATATTTTCTAAGTTATTTGAACACACATAAATTAATAATTAAGATCACTGGGTCTATTATCTATTCTATTTCTAATGTTTTGGTTTTTTAAATTAAGAAGAAGAATGTTCAAACTTACCTGAGATATATATTATGAGTATATAGTTTAGTGGATAAAGATGTACTATAAGTCATTTTAAAAATTGATAGTTGGATATCTTATCTCTCAACTTCAAAAGAAAATATTTCCAAGATTTCCATCAATTTAATTTTAAAGACCTTTTCAGTGTTGTTGTTTTATGTCTAATAAATGAAATAGAGGATTATGAACCTCCAAACCTCGAGTTTACATTGATAGTATGAGTTTATAACCGTTGATCATAATGCTCATGTTTGCATTTTTTTTCTTCTTTTTTTTTTCTATATTATTGACATTCAGTTTCTTAGTCAATAATACATATATTCAAGACTTTAATTAGCTTGTTTTAAAAGAAAGAATAAGAAAGAATAGGACCATTTTATTAAGGGTAAAATTAATGCTTTAATTACATGAAAAGTGATTTATTCTAAATAATTAAGTTTTATTTGTCACGTTTTTTAAAATATCTTTTAAACATGGTTGGTTAACAATTTGGTTTTTTGTTTCTAGTTTTTGAAAATTAAAGCTTATAAACACTCATTCTTATCTATTAATTTTCTTATTTTGTAATCTACTTTTTAGTAATTACGTTTTTAAAAACCAAAAAAAAATTGAAAACTAAAAAACAATAATGATTTTCTAAAATTTTATTTTTGTTTTCTAAAGTTTAGCTAAGATTTCAATTCTTATATATTTAAGCAAAATACATACTATTAGAGGAAAACAAATGGAAATAGATATAATTTTCAAAAAACCAAAATAAAAAAAATTACATACTCAGTAGGGCCTTTGATTATTAATGTTTATCAACATATGATTTTCATTTGAAACTAAAAACAAAATACTAAATAGGTAAGTTTTTATCAATATTACATATACTTTGTGTTTTATAATTATGAACATCGATCAATAACTCGTTTTGTAATATGAATAAGAACGGTATTCTTATGTTGTAAGCATATGTAATATGAATATATGAATATTCAATGATATATATGCAATTTTTTAGTTCTTTAATTTGAAAGTTTAGGTTAATTCAAGAAACTTAAATAGTTCAATTGATGGAAAACTTAAATTCTTGCTTATTAAAGTTTCTTGAGATATATTTTTTGTGATAAAGTTGGTGTTAGTGCATGTTTGTCTAGTTTCTAAGATTATTATACTTCACATTTTATAACAGGTTTATATAGTAAAATGGATATTATTTTTTATTTAATAAAATATTTTACTGGCACTTTCAATAACGTCGCAAAAGCATTCGTTTTCTAAATTAAATTTTGATTTTAAGACATAAAAAAAGATGTTCGTAATGATCACAAATGAACATTTAGCAACAACATTAAGTGCCACTAAAGTATCATCTTTAGAGATGAGTGTACTATGCCACTGTAAAAAATAAATAGTGACAAAACATATATAGTACGACAGTCCTAACAACGAATGACTCAATATCGCTAATATTTTTAGCGGCATTTTTTTCTTTTAGTGACATCTTTTGTGCGTTACTAAAAACTCAATTTTTTGTAGTGAACATATGGTTTTTAAATATACGTTAATTTGGTGGAAATTTGAACTATGAACTTATTGGACTTTAGTGCATACAGATGTCAATTGAACAAAGTTTTTGTTGACTTAAGACTAACCTTATTCTAATAAAAGAAATAAGGTATGTGAAGGAAAATGTGTGATAAATATTTAGTTTTTAAAAATTGTGTTTTTTTTAAAACTTTTTTCTCATGAGTTTATTTATTTTCAGCTAAATCTTGAATTATTTAATTTAATTAAAAAAAATTATAACAACTTTTTTGTTGGGATATTTTAGAAAATAGCAAAATATTGAAACTATGTACAAAATTCATAAAACACTCTATAACCTTATTAAAAAATAATTCTATATTTTGTAAATAGATTTCTTTTTTTTTTATGGATAATTATAAAAATTAAAAAAAAAAAAAAAAACTCCTAACTAAACTCTGTAGTTTG
>CM046884.1:10371426-10513288 GCA_025688845.1 Cucumis hystrix
AAAAAAAAAAAAAAAAACTCCTAACTAAACTCTGTAGTTTGTGCCAAAAACATCTTTAAGCTTTAAAAAAATTTTAAAATATCCCCAAACTATTTTTAGAAAAAAAAAAAGAGTTAAATAACATACTTGTATGGTTAGTTTTGGTTGAAAACTCTTATAAGATTTAGTTTGTTACAAAATTATCCTTAAACGTTAAGAAATATCCTTACCAGTTTAGTATATGAACAAAGAGAATTTTTAAAAATAACAAATTTTACAAAATATTTACAACATATAGAAAATTCTGCTATAGCTTGTAAATATTTTAATTTATTTTGCTATTTTTAAAAATGTCCCTACGAACAATCCATTTACTCTCATATAAAACATATCTCTTGAATTTCAAAAGTTTTATTAAATACTATAATTAGCCTTAAAAAAAAGTTTAAAAAAATACTATAAATACTTTTCTTTTCATATAAATATTCTTTTGTAACAAAGTATAGTGATGAATTAATTTGAAGCTTTGTGAATTCGAAAAGTACCAACTTTAAAATAAATTAGAAAGTCCTTTTCTTTTCATATAAATACTCTTTTGTAACAAAGTATATTAAACTAGAACTTCAAGTTAAATACTAGCACATAACCTCGTTAAAATATTTAACTCCTTAGAGTTCTCTTGATGCTTCAATTATTATTTTTGTTTTTGTTATAATTATTAATATACCTAATTATAAAATGATAAAGACAAGATGACTTACCAATAATTTAAAAGGTTTATTATCTTGTTATTATGTACTAATGATATTTTGTGTTAAAAAAAACGTTTAAATTTGGTGTACCAATAATTCAAAAGGTTTATTATCTGATTAACATTTACTCACATTTATAATCTCATTATTCGTGTCAACTCTTTTTAATTACTCACGTTCATATAATAATTACCAACTCAACTTAATTGTTTAAAAAAAAAACTCAATCCAAAGACCCTCGAGAGTTTTTTAGGGAAGAAAATTCAGCATAAAAGTCAAACAATTAACAAGGAGAGCGAGAGAGGTAATCGAAGAGGAGGTAATGACGTGTAGTTAAACATTAAGAGCATTTTTAATATATTTTTTTCTTTGCAAATATCAATTTATACATCTAAATTTTAGAGATTATTTCAATTTAAACTTTAAACTAATAATTTTATATCAATTTAAAAAATAAACTTTATGGGGTTCTATTAATTTAAACCCTTAACTAATAATTGTATCAATGTAAATCCTAAATATTGATCATATGTGTATCAATTTCAACCCATCATTAAGCTTTATCTGGTTATGCATGCATCATGTGATATTTCTAATTTTATCCAGTAAATCTCTAAACTAACTTACATAAACGAATCAATTCAAAAGTATACACTTACGTAAGAATTTATATACTTGTGATTTTCAAATATAATTCCAATAAATATTTTTAATTGATTCACTTATAACCATTTATCAATTTTAAATCAATTTAATTAAAATGACAAATATTTGGCATGATATTTTTTAAGCTAAATTTGAAAGAAGGTTTTAAACTAGTAGTGTTCAATTGATAATATATGTTTATGAAAGTCGATTTAAATTGACAAAATTATTAACTCTGAGTTTAAATTGGAAACAAACCATAAATTCAAGATTTAATTTGATACACTATCATTTTAGTATTTTGTAATTGATACAATTGATCATAAAGTTATTTACTGGTATAACTTGATCATATTTGCCACTTCTTTTAAGATTAAAGTACTGAACAAGTTTTGAAAGTTTGATGTGTTCATATGTTAACATTTTTTAACTTTTCTATCCAAACTAATGTTGAATGTATTTATTGAAATTTTGGAAATTAATTAAAGAATTTTATTTATTTATTTAAATTTAACCGATTAAAATTTTAAATTTATAACTAGTTGACCCCAATTCAATCATATAAGAAAATTACTTCCATATTTAAACATAACTCAACTACCCGAATTCCTAATATTTTTTATAAGATATAGTTTTGAACATAGAAGATATATGTTAGCAAGAGTGTACAACAACTGACAAATAGTTATATAATCTAAGAGATATTTTTAAATATATCTAAAATATAAATTAAAATATTTACAAAATATAACAAGATATCACCCTTTATCTACGATTGACAACGATAGACCAAGATATATTACTACTATATGTACTTATTTATATTAGATAGACACTATTGTGATGTATCATAGATAAATGGTGATATTGTGTGAGAAAAAATACGTAAACATTGTTATATTGAAAATATTGAAACAAAGTGAGGATATTTAAGTAAATTCGAAGGTAGGAAAGTAGATGTGGGGAAGTTAGAATATCATAAATAAGAAAGAGGCAAAGCACCAAAGAGAAAATGTCAAAATTGGAAAAACAAAGTCAAAATTGGAAAAACAAAGTCAAAATTGATGGGTAGTGGAGTTGGTCAAATTGATTGAACTTATCCTTCCATTATATTTCCCACATCATTTTCAATTACCATTTTAATTACATCCTCATACCTAATCTTCTTCACCATTATTAATACACACATATACAACTTTTATATATATATATATCATTTGAAAATTATTAAAAATGACAAAATCGATGAAAATATTTATGAAATATAAAAAAATATTAGATTCTATCAACGATAGACACGGATAAAAGTCTATCAAGGTTAATTAAATGTACTAATAGAACTCTATCGTTGATAAAATATGAAAGTTTGTTATACTTTATAACTATTTTGGTTCATTTGTGTCTTTTTTTTTTTTTTTTAATTTTTGAAAGGTAAAATATTTTTTTATTCTCTAACTTAATAGTTTTTTTTTATTATTTTATTTCAATTGTTTAGATTTAGTTGATGTGTTTTTCATAGTTGAATTTAATCATTCAAAAAAATCTAATCTAAATTGGTTAAATGATAAAAATTCAATGAAAAAAATAACGTGTGATTATATTTTTTAAATTTATAAAGAAAATAAGGTATACTTAAGGAAAGTAATTTGATTAATTAGGTAATATATTCTTTTGATGTATCATTAGAGTTTTGAAAGTATTTTTTTTCCTCCTTAGATATTATAAAAAAAAAAAACTTTCAATTCATCCATCATATTGCAATAGAAAAAAAAATTAGTCACATCTTTTTTTTATTTATTATTTTTTTCAACTAAAGAGTAAGTTGGTTTAGAGAAATTGTTCACATTAAAATTGTATTTTAAAAAATAATTTCCTTTCATTTTCTTAATAACCAACATTGAAAAAAAAAATTGTTAATAACTAGAGTCATGGTAAGTTGACAGGTTCAAGATGCATTATCAGAATTTATTAGAATTCAACACCTAATGATTCCGACATTTTCCTGCATTTCATACCATCCAACTACGTCATCCTTCCTTGTTTTGAAGATTTTTAATGCTTTGTCCTCATTTATATGCTTCTCATAAAAAATTTCAAAAGTCCATCTAAATATAGCAAACTATACCCAGATTGTTGGTAGAGATGGTAACTTTTAGTTTTTAATTTCAATATTTTCTTGACCATTCTTTCATAACTTCATAATCACACCCACGTTGAGATATAATCGCGATCCAGTTAAAAGTAATAATAATTTTAAATCTATTATATAATTTGTAACACCTCAAGTTTAGTGAAAACATGAATGATTCAATCCATGCATTTAAAGAATATATGATTATTTTATAAAACATATTCAATATTTTGAAAACACAAGGATAGATTAAAAAAAATATTTTTTCTTCCTAACAAAATTATTTTCCCAATAGATTTTAAATCTATCATATAATTATAATAGAAACTTTTTTAAAAATTTATTAATAAAGTATCCAAATAAGTTTGTCCAAAAATGTATAAAATAAAATAGAATGACTTCTATAAAAACAAGGATTCAAAATACTTGTCCAAAAAACATATTTTTTTTTTTTTATAAAAAAGTGAAAGAAAACCACTTAAAAAAAGAGAATATTTTCGATTATGTTGTTGAATTAGTGAAGTTACCACTACAAATTTGCATTAAATTATTGAACTTTGAATGGACAAATTTTCTTATTTACTTTTTGACCCAAATGAGAGAGAAGAGAGAGAAGAGAGAGAGAGAGGGAGAGGACAATTTAAATAATTACCAAATGACAAAAGACCTTGTAAATCTATTGACCTTTCAAATTCCCTACCCATCATTCCCACTCAATTTCTATTTATAACTCCAAAAATACTTACGTGTATCTCGACTACATTCAATCATATGATCTATATATTATATCAAATTAAAATTTGTTTATGTAATAATTTTCTTTTTTTTTTAAAAAAAATATTGTCGAGAGTGGAGATTAGGTGCGAGTGTAACCTAATCGTTATTTTCTAAACTTTATTTCTTTTTACTCTATCATTTTATTTTTATTATTTAGAATTATGCAAAATTATTGAAATAGAATTGGTGTTTCAACGAACATTAAATGCTTGAAAGAGAAATAATAATGGATGACAAAAATTAAAATTTAGTCTCTATAGTCTAATTTTACTTCACTAGAGACTATTTATGAATGATAATATTAATAGAGAGTAGATTCTAAATATAAATTATAGGGATTAATGCAATGACTATCACTAAAATGATAGATGTTTATGTCGGTCTATCACGACCTATCACTAATATAAAGTAAAATAATTTTATTATTTTATTTTCAACAGTTTTGCCATTTAAAACAATTTCTCTTCTTCATTTACATTTTCTTTACCAACTTCAAAGATTATATCTTCATATAATGTATTGTTTTATACTAAAAATGTTATTTTGGTTAAAATAACATGAGTGTAAGACCTCATACATTAGTGTCATTTTAAGGATATATACTTTCAATTCCTCGAATTTAATCACAATCATGAAATAACATAAGTTTGATTAATTTAACAAATTAAACATGAAATAATTTTGCCAAATTTCATCAATTTCCAACCAAAGGTAATTATTGTAAACAAAAAATATTAAAATATCATTTAAGTCACTATTAAATCTTAAATTTAATCAATTAAGCTGAATTTTATATAAATTGATTCAACAATAATATTATTTTTCATAAAAACCTATATCGTAGGTGAATATATTTTCAAACTTTAGACTAACAATGTTAGTAGATAATATAACTTTCTTAAAAAAGTGAACTATCACATAATAAAAACAAAAATTACTAAATTTAAAATTTGTGAAAAGTGTATAAAATAAAGACGGAGAAGTGTATGATATATTTATCAAGTAACTATTCAGTTATAAACTCAATCCTATTTTCTTAATCTAATTTACTAACTTTAACCTATGAACTCTAGATTTATTAAAAACTATGAAAGGTAAGTATGATAGATAGAAAATTCAAAGCGATTGATCATAACTAAAAACGATGGGTTGGAGGAGAGGAGGAGTTCGATAGGTGTTGATTTGAAAAAAATTCAAATGAGCAACATTTTTTAAAAGCTTCCAAGGCTTAAAATGGATATAAACTTTAGAGTGAAAGTTAATACGAAGATTTATAAAATAGATTGAGCAGAGTTTGGTTGAAAAATTGTGTTAGAATGTTGACCTAATAGATAAGTTATTTTAAAGGAGAAGAAAGAAAAAGGAAAAAGAGAATCTCAAGAAAGTCATTCACGTTTTCTTTACGTTGTCATTCCCAAAGCCTACAGAAAAAAAGAAAAAAACCCCAACTTTCCTCTTCTTCTTCTTCTCCTTCTCCTTTTTCTATCCTTCATTTCTCCGATTCAAATTTTCTCAACAAATTTCTCCATTTTTCCTTTCAAAATCTTCAATCAATCCACTTAATTTTGCACCCCTTTTCTTCAATCTTCCAGTCTCAGGGTTAGCCATGTCGGCGACTCGCTTCTGGACTTCCTCCACTTTCTTCTTTCTCCTTTCCCTAACCCTAACTTTTCTTTTTCCTCTTGCCTTTTCCAACTCCGAAGGCGATGCTCTCTACACTCTCCGTCGTAGCTTCTCCGATCCCGATAACGTTCTTCAGAGTTGGGATCCTACTCTCGTGAACCCTTGTACTTGGTTCCATATCACTTGTAATCAGGATAACCGCGTTACCCGAGTGTACGGTTTCTGTTTTTTTTTTTTTTATTTTCCCATTTCATTTCTAACTGTTTTCTTTATTTAGAATACTCTTGTTTTTTGTATTTTATTATATGGGTTGTTTGTAAAATTTGACGAATTGTAATACTTACTCTTGTTTTTTGTATTTTATTATATGGGTTGTTTGTGAAATTTGACGAATTGTAATATTTGAAGATGGAAGTGGAATTTTACCCATTTGGGTAATTGTTTGATTAGATTATTGGTTTTGATTTTCAGGGATTTGGGGAATTCTAATTTGTCTGGACATCTTGTTCCTGAACTTGGAAGGCTTGAGCATCTGCAATATTTGTATGTGGTTTCTAATTTACTTTGCTTATGGTCTTTGAATGATAGGATTTGACAATAAAAGTATACAAGTGTTTAAAATTGTTTTTACGTAGATTTTATTTGAAAGAGATATCCACGATTTTTTTATTTATTTTTGGATAAGAAATAATTTCATCGATGAATGAAATAATTCAAAGGTTATTCAAAAGATCACATTAAAATGGGATTACAAAATGATACTCCAATTAGGAATAAGGTGGCAGAGGTTGAGGAGAATTGGATTAGTACGTAGTGGTTTTGTATAGTTTCATTGACTAGCAGAAGGAACTCACGAAGTACAATGTGACCGTGGAGAATTGGATTGTTTCTCTCTCCCTAGTCCCAAACTACTACCAATTTGTACTAACACTTATACTTCGTTGTACGAGTATTTACAATCGTCCACTCTAACCCCACACAACACAAAGTTCAGTTGCATGGGCCTCATGTTTGCATCTCCATTTTCCCAATTACCCGTTTCTTATCTCTCTTCATGAGAGTCTATCTAAGGGAATTTGAATAGTGTCTCCTTGCTTTCTTACTTGTTCCTAATGTGGGAAAAAAAGAAAAAGAAAAAGAAAGGGCTGGTGTATAAAGCTTGTCGGATATATTAATTTTACATGTGTGGATGTTCTGATTGTTGATTTTCTTAATGCTGCTGTGACTAAATATGTAGGGAACTTTACAAAAACAACATCCATGGAACTATTCCACATGAGCTTGGAAACTTGAAGAGCCTCATCAGTTTGGACCTATATAACAACAATATCACTGGAAGAATTCCAGTTTCTTTGGGGAAATTGAAATCTCTGGTGTTCTTGTGAGTTCCATTCCCGCTACTTATGTTGGTTTAGATGTTTTATTTTCTTTGTTACTCCAATTTTTATTGGCCAACAGTTTTTTTTATAATTATACGATCATAATCTTACAGAAAGTTATTGTTCCATGTTTTAAAGAACAGTATGACAGTATCTTTCCACTTCTGCTTGGTAGTTGATGCTAGGATTGTGAAACCAATGGCTATCATTTTTGTGTTTTTGGATGGGAAGTAAAATCTGAATGAATTCTTTCTCCAGTGAACCTTTCTTTTCACAATATTTTGTCTGAACTTTTATTTTGTTTTGCAGACGGCTTAATGATAACCAATTAAATGGACCAATTCCGAGAGAACTTACTGGAGTTACAAGCCTTAAAGTTGTGTAAGTCTTTGTATAATTTCACTGTTGTGTAGTTAGTGCCTTTAACCTTTAGGTGATATACAACTCTGGTTGAAGTTTTGTGCCATGCCATGTGATTGGTTTATGATGAGATGTGCGTCCCTTGTTCCAGGGATGTCTCAAATAATAACTTGTGTGGGACCATACCAACCAGTGGACCATTTGAGCACATACCTTTAAACAAGTAGGTCTTTGAATTTTTTTCCTTCTACATTTCTTTTCACTTACTATTTAATATTTTGAAGTGCATAAAAAGTCTATAATGCAGAGTAACTGTCTTTTGCTAACATGTATCCAAAGTGGGAAAAGAGAATAGAATGAATGATATTCTGTTTTCATCATAACATGTGGACTTCATCCCCCTTTTATTTCTGCGCTTAAATCAAAATTAGTGTCTGAAACTGACGTTGTTAGTAGATATATTTCATTATATAACTTCTCATACATGGTGTTAACTGTTCAGTAAATTATCAATAGATCCTTACCCAATTAAGGTAAGAAAATGGAAATGGCTCTACAGTTTGTATAAATTAGGGCAATTATTTCCTATCAGAGGGTGCTACAAGAGGTCTTCCTCTCTTACAAGGCAATCTTTCTGGTTCCTAGTCTTTCTGGAACTTCTTTTTTAACTAATCAGTAATCACTATTCCTCCTCCCCGCTACACTTTTGCCTAACCATACAACAAATGACTAGGAGCCATTTCTCTTATTACTCTACTACCCTTCACTACTTTTGAGCTTCTAATTGGTTGGCTGGGGAAAATCTCACTATTGAGTATTGGGCCTACCACTTATATGATTGGAAGTAATGTTGGATTTGGAGACTGATAAAAGGCTGCAGAATTAATTCCTAAATCTTAGATACTCCATGTGCACATTGTCTGCTTGCTGTAGCTTTGTTTATATTGTCGTTTACTCTTTTCTTTGAGGTCATGATGTTAATTCTGATTCTCATGATTTCTGTCCATGTAAACAATATGCTTTGTTTCTTTCAATCCCTCTCTCCATATTCTTCCTTTTGTTTTTTCCTTTTCCCTGACAACTGACTACTAACTAATCAATAAGAAGTTATCTTTATTTCTTGTTGTATCTTTGAGCACTAGTCTCTTTTCATTTCAGAGTCTTGTATCCTTTTCTTTGAAAAAAAAAAAAACTAATGAATAAGTTTCTTTTTGATGCAGCTTTGAGAATAACCCTAGAATGGAAGGACCAGAATTATTGGGACTTGCTAGCTATGACACAAATTGCACATAGAAGGTGATGCTACAATATTTACAGCTTAAGAATGAGAAGAATAGGGTATTATGGGGGGGAGTAATAGTGTTTTTTCACTCAAAATAGTGAATTGGATTGGGAAATACTAGAAATCTAAAATGACAGATTGGTCCAAATGTTTGTAAATTGTGTAATACCAAATGCTTTGGTATTTTGTAACAGTATTTTTCGACTGCCACTACATGAGTTTGAGCTTAATGGTAATTCTATCAACTGTTTGTTCATCTTGTTGTCTGTTCAGTAAATACAGTAGGAGTTTAATTTTACTTTTGATTTGTCAACTTCCAAATTTACTCATAGCTTATGGTAAACTTAATGGTATGAATAAAATCTGTTTTAGTCAATAGAATCCTATCAATCGGGTTGGTTGGGTTGGCATTTGTTAGGTGGATCACATTTCATTTGGTAATCTGAAATCAGATGATGAATATCTGTTGGGTCCATGTAGACTTTCTTATGAAATCCAAAGGGATATTTAACAGCCTTGTTTCCTTCACTGAATTCTGTTTTCTAAATCACAGATTATTTTTTATGGAACTTAAACTCATTCTTATGTCTCAAATTATAGCTTAATTAATTAATAATTTAATATAAAGTATTTACTACTATTAATTTTAACTTAATTTTTAAACACAAACATATTATATGCTCTCTTTAACCTATTTAATACAAAACATCAGTATTAACTATCAATTTTCTTATTAATTTATATTAATTTAATTACATTTAAGAGAGAATTCTTATGATTAGAAAAAAATAATAATAAAAAAGAAGTATTTGTTTATTTTTATTTTATTAATTAAATACTTAATTGAGGTTGAATTTGATTGGTCTCTAATATTTATTTAAGTAATTATTTAATTTTAGAATAATTGAACACAAATACTTAATTTTTATACATTAATTATTCATTCTACACATTCAAATTCCAGATATTTAATATTTGTTCATATGAAACAATATCTACAATTCAACAACCTTGTATGAAAGAATGTAGTTACTAGCTATATAAATAGATTTGCATATTTAAGTGTATGTTTTAGGGTGATTTTGAAATTGTTCAGAATCACTGGAAATCATGTTTCATAAATCTAACATAATTTTCATATGATTAAAATCGATTTTGAATGATTAGAAGTGTGTTTTCGAGTAGTTTTAATAATTTCAAGATCACTCCCAAACAAGTTTTAAATATATTTTTAAGATAGAATAAAACTTTCAATAAAATATGTATTTATGTGAAAAACTTTTGAACTAAAACTATGACCTACGAACAAGAAATTGCACAACAAGAAGTTATTATAATTATAGTGAATTTTATGAGACTTTTGTACTTATGATTCTATTTACAAAAAGCACTGTACGAAAATCATATTTTACTCATACAACTAAAGTTTGTATGTCATAATTAGAACGTGTTTGGAAATGATTAGGAAACGATGAAACTAACTTTTGTTATTTTAAAATCATGCTTTTTAAGGTTGGATTGATTTTTCGTAATTAAAGGCATGTTAAAGAGTGATCTTGAAGATTACAAAAAAGTTATTAATACATTTTAAAAAACGGTATTAAACATTCAGTTAGATAATTAAGATTTGGCTTTGTTTTTGTTATGAAAATACAAGAATGAAATTGATAAATTTACAAGATTTTGGTTTAGAAAACAAAAGTCAGGATGGCCGAGTGGTCTAAGGCGCCAGACTCAAGTTCTGGTCCTCTAACGAGGGCGTGGGTTCAAATCCCACTTCTGACATTTTTAATCTAAAGTCTTTTGGGCATGCAGACTAGGCCCAAACACAAATTAGTAATTGAGTCCAAATCTATGCAAGGCCCATGGAAACCCTATGGTAAATAAGAGAGGTCTTATAACCCTTTTCATCTATGTCTATTATAAATAACCAAATTTCAAATCCTAAATTTTAAAAAGTTAAATGTATTATTTCACCACTCATCACTCAAATATTTGAAGCAGTTGATCACATAAAATAAGTAGAATAAAATTCATCAATTTGGACTATATTATAATTGAGGAGAAATTATTCTTCAACACAAGAAAATGAAAAATTAGTACAATTTTCCAAATTTCGTTATAGAAATAACCTTCTAACAAAGAGGTGTCAACCATTTCCGATGTTAGAAAGTGAAACGTCAAGAATGGATTCGGGAGATCCCTTACATATTTGAGTTATGTGTTCACAAAACACAAAATTCAAATATAGAGCATATTTGTCCATAACATTGAGCGTAGTTGTCTGAAGGCAACTTGTCCAATCCTTCGTCCCAAAAAATGTCGTTTTGGCCCCCAAATTGGATTACACAATGTTTTTCATCAAATTTTCATTGTTTTGAAGTTTGGAACTACCACTTTGAAGTTCCTCTATGATTCTAAATTTTGTATCTTCTTTCTTTTATATGTAGTAACAATATAAGAACATAAATAATGATGTGTGACGTAGCTACGTCCAAGTTCCATTGTAGCTAGGTCGTAGATACTTGATTTGAATTACTAATTGCTTTTCTATAATTATTTTTCAGGGTCAAAACAATGGGACGGTTATGCATTTTATTTGACATGTACATTGTTACAGATTAAGTGTTTGGAAACAAATGAAGATGTAGCAATCAAAAGGGTGTTGCAGGGTAAGCCATATAACCTTCCATTTAATAATGGAAGATATTTTTTTAAAAAAACAAATAGAGGATCTTCCGACGCACAACATGATGCTTCGGAACATCATGGAGAACTCTCGATGTCATCCATACGTCGAGAGATCTCCTCGATCTCTTGACGCATAATGTTGTTCGTCTGGAGATCCCCTCTCGACACAATTTTTTCGACCCCCATCCTGACGGGCTTTTATGCGTCAGAAGATCCTTTTTCGACGCATTTTTGTATATCTCTTGATGTGTTTGTGAGTTGGAAGATCACCATTTTCTTGTATTGCAAGACGCTCAAGAGGAGTCTAGAGCTTGATCGCTACCTGGGGAGGTGTGAGACCTGTTGGGACAAAAGGTTGATCTCGGGGCTATCTCGGTGCTTGTTCTATTGAGATTAGACATAGAGAAGCAAGTCTAAGGAGATCTCGAGTAATCTCGAGGACAATTTCAATTGAGATTGAAGACCAAAAGAAGAATTTAAGGGCTCTTGAGTAATTCCGAAACTGTGTTCAACCGAGACTAGAGACAGAGAATGTTTTGCTGAAGTTCTCAGGGTGATCTCAGGCCAATTTTGGTCAGGATCACTAAGAGTTAAATATTTGGCGAATTGGATTCTAGGTGTATAGTCATGCAAAGATTTACATTTCGACAAGTAGGAGGTGTAAGCTCAAAATTAAGAGGTGAAAGGTGACTAGGTAATATAAATTTAGGTGTCACAAAGAAGTTATCAAAAAGATTTTATAAAAGGGGAAGTTGGGGACTTAGAATTTAGGTAAGCAGAAGTTGACAAGTTACTAAGGGCTCAAGAGATGACTAATCTATATTGAAAATTAGTATAAATAAAGGAGAAAGGACGGTAGAAGAAGGAAAAAACAAAATTTATTTGTAATATATACTATGTTGTAAAAGGAAGAAGTTAGGCGAGAAGAGATTTCTGGGTTGTTAGGCGTTTTGAATAAAGATGAAGTTAGATGAAAAGAAGCTGGGAGACGAGGCATTCTGAGCCAAAGGAAAACCTAGTTTTGTGAGTGGTTTTTCAAAGAAAAAGAAAGACTTTCTAAAGCTCCTTCTTTAGAATTGAATCATGTTATATTATGCATAGTAGAAAGCATGATATCGTATTATGCATGTTTAAGTTGAGTATTGATTTTAAGAAGCATGATTTATGAAGAAAGCTTTAATGTATGTTTCAAGTAAAGTTATGTTTATTATTTGAATGTCTTATTCCTATCAATGAGCTAATTATTATGTGTACGTAGGCAACCATGTAGAAAAGGTCGGAGTGAAGCTGGCCAATGCATGAAAGATGTTTATTGTGCTTAGCAGCTTGAGCAACCGACAATGAACCAGAAAATTCTCAAAGGGATGTTGATGAAAAGGACATCACAGTAGTTTATGCGTGAGAATGGTTCATGTTTCTGGCGAAAGGAATAGTGAAAGCTAATGTGTGTTTTATGATTTACTGAATTGAGGTGTGGAAGCATGTTTTATGAAAATGATTTTATGTATTGTATACCCAAAAAGTTTTCAAAACTATCACTCAATAAGTTTTTGACTTATGTTTTAAGTTTTTCCTTCCTCAGGTGATCAAGTGTTAAGGCCTAGTAAGAAAGGATAAGACGAGTTGCTGGGCGAGGAAGCTAAGCAAGGAGTTCGAGTTTACTTGATATAATTCTTGTATTAAGAATGTATGTAAAGTGTAATTTGTAGAACATGTGGTTTAAAGGCGTTCGAGTTGTTTGTTTTTTTTATGCTTCGTGATGCTTACTAAAGTTAGGTTTAAGCTGTGTTAAGTTGATCGTTGACTAGGCGATCAACGTGCTATCTCGCAAAGAGATACACGTTGAGTGTCTAGGCGGCACAACTCCCCCTTTGATAGCATACATTGATTTTAACGTGGGGTGTGATTGGGGGAGGGGAAAAATATTGCAAACATGAGCTAAAACTTGTAAAACATACTTTCAATAAGAAACATTTAAACATACTTTTGATAACAAAACCATAACTCAGATTCCATGATTGCAATTTATAAAATAATTACAAATTTATTTAAAAATACATCAACTTATCCACATCCAAGTTAACACAATAGATATGTAAATACGCGACCGAGCATAGCTCATGCATTTTCAATGTCAACAATGAAGCATACGACCATACCCAACTCACACATATTTACTATCAATCTTGTATCATATATCTCAGTGTACCACGCCAGAACACATTGAATATAAGATCCAGAATAGCTCACACATGATTCAAAGAAAACATGGGATAAATTGCGCTCATGCATATTCACAATCCAATATGTACCATGTGTTGGTAAGCCATAACAAAGCATACTAAATACACGAAAGAGAATAGCTCTCACATGATCCAACCCCTGCCACGATGTCAACTTGAACACCATATTTGCATCCTAAACATCCACGCTTCTGTGTGCATATAGAGCCATCTGCCATGGGTAATCTAGGCTACGAAGCCTAATCACATCCTTTATCCATGTCCTCACCTAGGTTCAAGCTCTTGGATCTTCAATCACATCCTCTTTCAGCTCCAGAATTCCCTGACGACCACATGTGGCTCTACAGAAACACATTCACGTAGCCTTTAGGAAAATCACCTTTTTGTTTCTCATAAACATCATATGGTCAAATTTTAAAACCAAGCATAGTCAGAAACTTGAAACACAATTTTTTTTTTATAAAATTCAAGCCATACACATTCATAAAATCATGAAGAGTAAATGCATCGTTTAAGCATCAATAGAAACATAGTCATAAAGAAGTTTACGCTAAGGTAGTTTTCAAGTTTTCTATGTAGATCTACATAGAGAACTTGAAAATGAACCACTCACAGTCAGTAGCATGATCCTCTTGAATTGTGAACTTTTCCTACTTTAGTTCGACTCGAAAAATTGCTCCGAAGCCTCTCAAGTACTCAAACCTATGCACAAACTAAATTTAAGGTTAGAGGCTATAACCCACACCTTTTATATATTCGAGGTTAAACATGGTTGGATAGCTCATCAGAAGTGACATGAAAATTGTAACAACTTCTGAACAACGACTCATAGTTTGGAAAAATTCCAACCAAATCCAAGCTAACCTTGTTGGGAAAACTCTTCGAAGTCCTCCAAATCTACCATTTTAATCCATACTCATGCCTACACCAATGAATATTTCAAAAACTTTAAAGGAAACACACTAAACTTATCCAAAACCTTAAGGACTTACTTAAGTTGTCAAAATTAACCTTAAACTTTTGCATATTGTTCTACTTTAACCGTTAAACGACTATTAAGAACTGTCTGTTTTAGATTCTAAACTTCTAATTAAAAAGAGTTTACTTTGGTACTTGTCATCAATATTCTATTAACTCTTTAATGGAAGGATGAATTTAAAGGGTAATCATCCAAATGTTGAAACCACCCCATCATTCTGTTAAAGAGATAATGAATCCCGACGAAAAGTATCAAAGTAAACTCTTTTTAAGAGTTCAAAGACCAAAACAAACGTTTTAAAAAGTTTAAAGATTAAAATAGATCAAATTAAAAAGTTTAGAGACAAAAATAGTATTTAAACCTATACATTTTATTTACTAAATGATATTTTTACATGTTGGCATTTCACATTATCAACTAACTGTCACACCAAATTTTTGTTTGGTCAGCAACTAACAGTCAGCTTAATCTAGGGACCAATTATAACTATTTTCTAAACCTCAAAGATTAAAGTATCACTTTTAAAACTTTAGAGATCAAGTAGAAACTGTAATCAAACTTCGAAAAAATATATGATGTAGGCTAAACCTATCTAACTCCAATGAATATAAAAATACGTTCATTTCAGGGATGGAGGATAAAAAAATAGTCATCAATGACTTTCGAGAATCTGTCTTCCCATTAAAGTGGTCTCCAAATTATCACTGCTTAGCCATCAAATCATTTTCCTTTACATGTTTTCTCATCTAATCCAATGTTTTGACATAGTGTTTGATATTTTTTCAACATTCAATCCACGTTTTCGAAACATTGAAAATTTGAGGTTTACAATGAAATGAGGAGAAAAATAAAATTTACTTTCATTCCGTCTACCAACCTTGTTGACATGTTGAAATTAGAGTGATATTTCAATAGCGCATAGCTTGAAATTTAACGTCATGATATGAAATAGCGTGGTAGGAATCAATGAAACAAAAGTTTGATCACCACATCGTTTTTAGGCCGTCACCATACATTTATAGGTTAAATTTTTGTTCAAAATTCTAAAGGATTTATACTTTGAAGTAGTTTTGAAATGATTATGAAAGCTTAAGGGTAATATTGCAACTTTTTGAAAGTATAAAGGTATATTTGAAACAAATTAAAAAGTTTAATGATGTTTGATAAATTTAGCCAATATTTTATTGATATTTCTTAAAATTGGGACCATAGCCTTTTTCTCTTTGACATTGACATTTTTCCTAACATTTGACTTTAAGATTTTTGCTTAATACTATATGAAAATCCAACTACAATGGAAAATAAATATTGTTTTACCATTTAAAATATAAGTCAGGATGGCCGAGTGGTCTAAGGCGCCAGACTCAAGTTCTGGTCCTCTAACGAGGGCGTGGGTTCAAATCCCACTTCTGACATTGTCTATTAAATATTGCTTAATAATTTTTTTTATTACAGTCATGGCTAGCTCACATGAATTAACATGTTAATATTTCACTATTATAATACATGTACATCGAAAGAATTGATGTATTAATGCATCTTATCTTGAAGAGTCGCGTTCCCATCAACATCAAATGTACTAAGTCAACGAGTAAAATCACAACCACTGGACAAAGAGTAATATGAGAACTTATGAAAAGTGTAGGGATAAAAGGGGCATATAAACATTCTCCCTACGCAACATCTTTTAGTATAGTAGAGATAGAGATCATGAAGTTTGGCTTGAGGTGTTGTGTGCTCACTCATTTCTACTATTATGGTATTAGTATTTGAAAACTAAAAAATATAGTTAATTTTTCTTTTTATTTTTAAAATTTAGTTAAGAATTTAGATGAGAACCATAGTAAATAGATTGTAAAGAAGAAGAAAAAAAAAAACTTTACAAACATAATTTTCAAAAGTCAAAGACCAAAAATAAGACATTAGTTAAATGCTCAAATAGAGTTGAAGTTCTTACACTTTTTTAGGTTAATTTTCATAAATGTAACAAAACACCAAAATATTTACGACACTTGTAACAAAAACGAAAAGTCCATGAAGCAGGTAAAATATTTTTATAAAATTTCAGATTTGCCCTTGATATTTCGAACGATTCGTCACTTCTCTTTCTTTTTCTTCTTTAGGATTCATTCCTCTTCTAAATTTTCTATCTTTTATTTTTATTCATCTTCTTTTTCTTTCTTTTTTCATCTTCTCTTTCTTTCTTCTAGTTCATCTTCGAGAATATCAAGATAGTTTAAATATCATTTTGATATGATCTAAACGATTGCTTATCTAGTTAACATGATCCACACGATCGTCTAGATTGGCAACCCTTTTTGCATCATTTAAAAAGAAACTACATGATCATGTGGATATGATCTAAACGATTGCTTACCATAGTGTCTTTACATACTGTTCAAGACTCATCAAACAACTTAGGATGTTAGTTTATTGGATTTAGGTCGTTATTAAGACAAAACTAATAATATAATCAATAACACTTTATTAAAATTATAATAACAACAATTTATTAATAACAGTTAATGAATTGCATTTACTATCTACGAGTTTTAGAACATAAAACTCAACAAACAGCTCACCAACAATGTAAAAACCCAACTTTACTAGAAGGTTGAGGTTATTACTATTTAAATAAGTATAGTTTTTTTTTTTAAAGGAAAATTAATTTATAAGTTGAGAAAAATTTAAATAATAAGAAAATAAATAAGTAACTAAAGTGGTAAAATAAAATACTAATTTTGGGCCCATAAAATAAAAGAAACACATTAAAATAATTATGCCAAAGTTCTGAAATCCAAAAATTATAATTACTGAAACATAAATGCGGAAAAACTGAGCTATTCCCTATGGCGAACCACAGTCATTCGCCAGCTTGCCCTTGCCTTTACCCTTACCTGAAAATTAAACATTTAAAAGAATGAGTATAAAATTATACTCAGTAAGAGACCTATACTTAGTCTCCCTATGTGTTGTTAGTCTCTTTGTTAGAGTCCTGTAATAAAGTACCACGCTCTATGGTGCTCCCGAATGCACACTATCCAGTAGTCCCACCGGGACTAAACTGGGCTCTCGGTGAACCCGAAGGAATCACCTTAAAGGAGAGTCGGGCTGTAAGTGATCCCGTCGAATCACGTCTCAATAATACTCAAACATATATAGGGGAGGACCTTGATGGCCCTCGTGGTACGACTCTAACCAGCAGACCAACAGAACACTATAGGCTATACATGCTCATCATAAAATCAACATCTCAGCTCAACACACATAATCTCATAATTACATATAATCAATCATGCACCAATAGTACTGCATCTCAAACAAAAAGGGGAAAAATCTCTTACCTGGAGATCTGCTAAAAATTCACAGGTTGGCAGTCAATTCCTCACAATACTCAGTCCTAAACATAAACAAAATTAACATTAATAATCTTGCCACCCATCACCCTACTGTTTAATTAAGCAACCAAACTTATCCGAGCTTACCCCAAGATTAGGGTTGAATCCAACACAACCCTAAGTGGAACAATTCACAGTCTCAGTTCCTCCAATTATCTTCGTTCCTTCAAGAAAACATAGATCCACTTAAATCCATAACTTTATTCATTTGGGACAAAATAGGCAATTAATGGGAGTACCATCACAATCAATAATAGCCAAACTCACCAAAGTGACTCCACAACAAGGAATCGCTTGGACCAAATGAAAACAGCTCACGTGGCTTGATGAAGAAACTCGGCTCGTTGAAGGAACTTGGCTCGGATCTTGATGCTCACGGCTCGCGTACGGACGAAGACGGCCCGCGCGGCTCGGAGACAGAGACGTCGACTCGCGTACGGCTGCAGCTGATGGATGAAGATGCGAGGCGGACGTGTGCGGCTGGAGGCGTGCGGCTGGCCGACTGAGACGCGAGGGAGGCGTGCGGCTGGCCGACTGAGACGCGAGGGAGAAGACTTCGTCCGGCAACCGTCGTCGTGCAGCGGCTGCGTCGGTCGTGGGATTCGCTGCAGCCGGAGATGAGACACGACGGCTAGGGTTAGGGTTCTTGGATGAAGGAAGAAGGTGGTGAATAGTAATTTGACACACATCCCGAGTGGGTATTTAAATCTATAAAATTCTAATAAAAATAATAACAATAATGCCATTATTATTATTATTATTTAATTTCCCCCAAATAACTCCTATTTTCCTTCATCTCTTCCTATTCCTATTTAATTTTCTCTCTCTTCATTAATAACCCTTATCTCACCTCTTTTATATTTCTCCTTAATAATTATACTAATAATAATAATAACAAAATTTTCAATTTTTCAATCATTAACCCCACATCTTCCAAAAACACTTAATCTCCACAAACCAAAACCATTTCACAAATAAAATAATACCCAAAATTAATAAAATAATAACAAAAATTTCTTGAAAATTTTGGGGTGTTACAAACAATGACATGCAAACTTCAATAGCTTCTTAATAACGCCCAACAGTTCGGAAAAATTCCAACGAAATCCATGCCAATCTTGTTTGGAAAACTATTTGAAGTCCTCCAAATCTCCTATTTTAATCCATAAACTCATGCCTACACCAATGGGTATTTCAAAAACTTTAAAAGAAACACACTAAACTTATCCAAAACATTAAGGACTTACCCAGCTAAGTTGTCAAAATTAACCTTAAACATGCTGAATAATAATACTTTATAGTTCTCGAAGTCTTCAATCTTTCATGCAAAACAATATGGGTAACTTTAAGTTCATGCCAAAACTAAATGGGCATTCAAGAACTCTAAGAATGCTCAATAAAATTACTCACAACCCTACCAATAGCTTATCAAAACCATAACTTTGTGGAATAGTTAACTAACGATCTCCTAACTTCCAAATCTAGATCCAACACCATGAGTTATTCAATATGAGTATCAAAACTCAATGGGTACTCAAGACCTAGTTAAGAAAGCTTAGATTCTTACCTAATTGGTGCCAAAAACAGCTTAAAATCACTATTCGTCAACTCATCAACAATTAATTCCTTCCAAAAACTTGAATTTAACATTGAAATGTAATTAATGGTTGGGCATCGTAAAATTCAAGCCTAGACTTTACATGTATTAGAAAATCACTTCAAGAACAACCATAAATAACATTCATCCAGCACAATTAATACTTACTTGAATCCATGATCCGACGAACACTAGTGTTGACAGCAGCGAATGAGACAAAGGCATGCAAGAGTAGGATTGTTTGAATAGGAGCAGTGGTCAGTGAACGGTGGGTGCGACGTTTCTAGATCTAGTGTAATGCAAGCTGAACGATGACGACACGGTGGCAGTGATGGCATTCTTTGGGGTGTCGACGACTAGGGGTTCTTTATTGGCGTGTGGCTGAACAACTTATCAATGATGATGTGACAAATAGACAAAAGAGAGAGATGGTGAGCGAAAGAGAGTCCACGTTGATAGGGGGAAAATTGTGAAGTTTTAAGAAGGAGGAGACACGTGGGGAATTTTTATAAACAACACACTTTTGGTTTTACAATTGTTCAAAAGTAGTACAGTTTCAAAAATCTTGCAAATATGTTTTTCTCAATCAGTTTCTGCCGACCTCCACACCATGATTCTTCACAAATTTTTAAAAACTATTTCAACGTAATTTCTCGGTCCATTGCGGTCGAGAACGTCACCGAGATTGTATGTTTTTGTTTTTAAATTTCAAAATAAAGGGTATTTTAAAATGACCAAACTACACTTGAAAGCTCAAAGGTTAGATATTCTAAAAAACCTCATTAGCTATTTGTATCTTGTCCAAATTAAAAATGAGCTTTGCTTTTATCATATATTGCATATATAACCCTTATTTCATATATTTCATGTTCTTCGCATAAACCTCCATAAATTTGATGTGGAGTCATGAACCAATGTTGTTGGAATTTATGTCCTAAAACTCGTAGTTTGTATTCAAAATTTTGTTCAATAAAATCGTCTTATTGATACTATAATCTGAAAGCCAATAAACTAATGTTCCGAGGCTATTATGTAGACTTGAACTTTATGTACAGACATAAAAGTGGATCAAGTTTGAGTCATAGCCTAAATGGTCTATAGTATATGGATAAGGTTGGGCGCCTTATTCGGGAGATACTATTGATGCGGCCTACTTTGTAGTTAGTACAAACGCTGTGATCCTAAATTGTTCATGTAGAGACATGGAAGTGGGGGCATCCTATGTAAAGAGTTTACATAAGACTGGAACCATGAGATAATCGCTTTTAAGTTATAACACCGTTAACTTTATAAAACTGACTATTTCGTTTATAGATATCCAATGTAACTTAATCTTAATCCTGAGCTAACTATGAACTTCTGTTCACACGAAATTATCCTTAGATCTGTATAAGTGAGGGCAGCTCAATGGCGCTGGCCCAATAAGCCTTCCATTTCAAGGGTAAGATCGGGTGGATAGCTAGAGACATAGGGTGCAAGACGAAATTCACTCCTACCCACTCTAGGGTTAGTAGATAGGTTGTTCCCTTGAGGACTGAATCCAGGTCTTGAACAAGGGGCTCCACCCTCTCATTGGCCCGAGATGGATTCGGTTTAAAGGTTGGACCTTAAACCAATTGTTCAATAGTGGATCAGTGGGACTTAGGGAAAAAAAGATATAATCTCGGGGGTAAAACGGTACTTTGACCCAGCCGAGATTATGAACAACCTGTGAAGGATTAACTTACTTATCATGGTCATATCACATGGACACAAATATATCTATAGTGAGGGGAGTGCAACTACGGGACTCTAGTGGAATGACCCGTTAGTTAACGAAGGTTGATTAACTCGGTCTAAAAAGTTTAGCCAGTTAATCTCGGATAGTTGGAGCCCATGATCTATAGGTCCATTAGGTTCCCCCGCTAGCTCATAAGGAATCAACTTAGAACATTATGATGAAATAATTTGAATTGTTCAAAATAGGTAAAGAGAGAGAAACCGATAAATATATTTGATATAGTCATCGGTTATAACTTAAGTAGAGGTTCATGTTTAAATATGATTTAAATATCAATATGAAATCATATTTGGAAGCTCGGAATTGATGAAAAAGGTCAAAGATGTAAAAAGTCAAAATGTTGACTTTTGACTATGAAAAATCAAACTTTGACGGACTTTATATTCAAATATGATTTGAATTTTGAAAAAATGAATGCGGATTCATACTCGAGAGATTGAAATTAGTCAAGATGGATAAAATGGTAAAAAGTCAAAATGTTGACTTTTGACTTTTTAAATGTCAAATTACCATTTTACCCTTGGAAGAATATTGCATGTAAATAACAAATGGCTTCATGCATGTGAGACACCTACTTGATAATATGCCAAGTGTGGAGAGTGGAAGCTCACTACATGCAAATTTTGCATGTAGTTTGCTTATAAAAGGAATGTATTGGAAATAAAAAGGGTTGGTTGTTTTTTTTGTTGAAAAATTGATTTTGTAATTTGGAATTGCAAAATCAAACCAATTTTCCTTTTACTCTCCAAAAGTTCTCTCTACAAATTATTCCTCCTAAATCCATCTCTCTCTCTATTTTTCTCTACCGTTCGAGTCCCACAACTTGGTTCTAAGTCCGGAGATTAGCAGGTCAACACTAGTGGTAGTCCCAGTTTTGATTACGTGAGGAGATCGTGAAGAGCACGTGAAAAGATTGCGATAATAGAAAAGCATCAAAGGTGAGTTTTTCTATTAACCCTATTTTGTTTCTTTTTAGGGTTGTGATGCATGTTTACCACTAAAGTGTTTTGTTGTCATTAGAGTAAATTTTGATCCTAATTCCGCTGCGCATGTCTACCGTTTCCATCAAATGGTTGATTACATTTTAGGTTTGATGTGGAAAACAAGGACTTTGTTTCAGATCTAGTTTGAAATAAGATTTATATTCTATACATTTGAAATTGAAATTGCATTTCAGGCTTAAAACAAAAGTAAAAAAGGGAATAAAGTAGTTAGTAGGGTTGTCCAAAAGGAAGACCACGAAGCTGAAATTTGGCCGAAGAAGAAGATAATTGAGAAAAGAATTATATTGGCCATTGGGAAAGAAGACAAAGGGAGAGAAGAAGAATATATATGCCACATCATATATAAAAAAAGATAATATACATTTGGTTTAAATCCTATTTTTGTCTCTAAATTTTGTATATTGTTCTACTTTGACCATTAAACTTTTAGGAACGACAATTTTAGACTCTGAACTTTTAAAAAATGATGGGATTTATGTCATAAAACTCGTAGATTGTAAATATAATCTATTGACCGTTATTAATAAAATGTTATTATTATAATAAATGTTATTGATTATGTTATTAGTTTTGTCTTAATAATCCAAATCCAATAAACTAACATTCTAAGTTGTTTGATGAGTTTTGAACAGTATGTAGAGACATACAAGGATCAATGTTCGAGATCAACTTAAAGGTTCTATAGTATAAGGATAAGGCTGAGTACCTTATTCTGATAACACTATAGATACGGCTCACTTTGTATTTGATACAAACACAATGATCCAACGGGTTTGTGTAATTGACATGCGAGTGAGGGTATCCTATGCAATGAGTTTGCATAAGACCAAACCACGAAATAGTAACAACTAGGTGTAACTTTGTTAACTAGTTAGGTTTCTATTTCATTAGGATGACTTATGTAACTTAGTCTTAATCCTGAGTATATTATAAACTCTTGTTGGCGAGAGATTGTCCTTTGATTTGTACGAGTAAGCGTGGTCAAATCGCTGACTCAATATGCTTATAATTTTGGGGACAAGATCGAGTGGGGAGCTGGGAACATAATTACACAAGATGGAATTCACTCATTCCCTACTTTAGGGTAAGTAGATGAGTGTTACCTTAAATGATGTCTTCGGGACTTGAACAAAGAGTCCTACCCTCTCTATGGCATGAGAGAGATTTCTATTTATTGGTTGGACCATAAACAGGTTATTCATTAGAGGAGCACTGATATTTAAG
Source organism: Cucumis hystrix (assembly GCA_025688845.1). NCBI lineage: Eukaryota > Viridiplantae > Streptophyta > Magnoliopsida > Cucurbitales > Cucurbitaceae > Cucumis > Cucumis hystrix. The sequence continues at coordinate 10,395,271 of CM046884.1, forward strand.
GACTAGAGGCAACCTATGGATAAAACGGTACTTAATTTGATTCAGTTGGTGTTACGAACACTCGTGAAGGACTAACTTACTGTTATTGGTCTATATCCGTGGACACAGAAATATATCTATAGTGAGAAGAGTTCAACTGTGAGTCTTTAGTGGAGTGTACACACAGTTAACGAATATTGATTAATGTAGTTAATGAGTTTAGCTAATTAATCTCATATCGTTGTAACTTCTGATTTGTAGGTCCATTAGGTCCCCTTCCTAGCTCGTAAAGGATAATGAGATTTATTTATATTGGTTGCAATTTGAAATGTTCAAATTTACTTTGTGAATTAGTATAATGTATGATGATACATTATAATATAAAGTTTATATTTTAATCAAATATTACTATATAAATTTAATTTTGGATATGATTCAAAATTAATTTATAAGAGGTAAAATATTTGAATGAGTTGAAATATTAAATATGATTTAAATATAATTAATTAATTGTTAATTAATTAGTAGATTTGAAATTTTTATTAATTTTTTAAATTAAAGGAATACTCCATGAAGGAAAGAGAGTTATAAATAGGTAGAAGAAAACAGTTTTCTTCAATGAATTAATCAAGAATAAAGCCTATGATTTTGCTCTTTGCAAAATATTTTCTGTCTAAACTTTTTTCCATCCCAATTGGTTCCCACAAACCAATCAAATTCCAAACGATAGGAAGGTCTTCGATGGGTGGTGTTCCAATTTGAAGGTTTTGTAGATTCAGAGGCGTCGAACTAAGTTTTTCTTTCTCTAATCTATAATTTGAAATTATCCTTTAAGTTATAATAAGAAAATTAGTTTCTATATTATTTTGGCAATGTATTAGTATTTTTGGGATTTCTAAATTGAAGAATGGTTCGGTAAAATCTTCTGCTGTCAAGGGCTTTTATCCTTAAAAAAAAAAGAGCTTACTTTGGTACTTGTTGGAATAATCAATTTAGGGCCCGTTTGGTAACTTTCTCATTCCTTGTTTCTTGTTCCTTCTTTTTTTAGAACAATAAATAGGAATGTGTTTGATAACTGTTTTTATTTCTTGTTTTTTGAAAAAAAGAAACAGAAATAGAAACTGTGTTTGATAAATGTTTCTTGTTTCCTAATTTTCTTTGAAAATTTTATTTTATTTTATTCACATTTAATTGAATTAAACATCAAACAAAAATACATGTCCTCCATTAAACATAAAAATAAAATAAAACTATCAAACCTAGATAGGAAGGTCTTCTTGTAATCTTATGGAGAATGAGATGAAGATTGAGATCTGAAAAACAGAGCCGACGAGAGGAAGACGAAAATCCACGACGAAGAGGAGGTTCGAAACCCACGACAAAGAGGAAGACAAAAACTCACGGCTAAAACACAGATTTGACAAAAACCCACAAATTTAGTGAAAATCCACAGCGAAAAAACAATTCACGTAAAGAGGAAGATGAAAACTCAGATCCATCGAAGAGGAAGGTGTTGTGTAGAGGAAGATGATGAGAGGTGAAGAGAAAGACAACAAAGATGATGAGAGAAAGAGGAAGATGATGGTTATTTGGGAAAGATGATGGAGATAAGAGGAAGAAAAAAGAAACAACGTGGAGAGTGGTTATTTGGAGAAGAAGATGGAAATAAGAGGAAGGAAAAAGAAATCACAAGAGGAAAATGAAATAGAAAAAGAATTGAAAAAAAGGAAAAAGAAACCAATAAAAAGAATTGAGAAAAAAGAAAAGGAAACCAATATAAACAATTGAGAAAAAGAAAAAAGAAACCAATAGAAACAATTGAAAAAAAGAAAAAAGGAAACCAATAGAAACAATTGAGAAAAAGAAAAAAGAAACCAATAGAAATAATTGAGAAACGGGAACGGGAGAAACTACTTTTTTTTGTTCCCAATAATTTCTTATAAAATGAGAAACGTTTCTACTTTTTTTAAGAACGAGAAAGAAGAAACGTTACCAAACACCCTCGTTTCTTAAAAAGTGAGAACAAAAAAAGAAAACATAAAACAAGAACGTTACCAAACGGGCCCTTAGAGTCTAATATTGAAATCATCTCATCATTCTATTAAAGAGTTAACGAATTCTGATGAAACGTACCAAAGTAAACTCTTTTTAAAAATTCAGAGACTAAAACAGACGTTTTAAAAAAATCTAGAAACTAATATAGAATAAGATACAAAGTTTAGGATAAAAAAAGTATTTAAACATATATATTTTATTTACTAAATGATATTTTTATATGTTGACATTCTACATCATCAACTAACTGCCACATTAAATTTTTGTTTAGTCAACTAACGATCAACTTCATCTAGGGACTAATTAAAACTATTTTCTAAACTTACAAAGGACTCAAGTATTAATTTTAAAACTTTAAGGATGAAATAAAACTAAATTCGAACTTTAAACACAAAAGTGTAATCGACCAAAAAGAAAAGTAAACAACAAAAAACATCTGTTGTAGACTAAACCTATCAAAGTCCAATCAATATAAAAACATGTTCATTTAACGAGATGAGGATAAAATAATAGTCACCAACTTTCAAGAATTTGTGTTCCCACTAAAGTAGCTTTCAAATCAATATTAGCCATCAAATCATATTACTCTACATCTTTTCTTCTCTGCTGTTTGTTATTTTTTCAACATTTCAATCAACGTTTTTTAAACATTGAAAATTTGAGGTTTTCAATAAAACGAGGAAAAAAATAAAATTCGCTCTCATTGGGTCTATCAATCTTGTTCACACGTTGAAATCTTGAGTGATCACCACATGACAAACAAAAATTTGATCACCACATGGTTTTAGGCCGTCACCATACATTTATAGGTTTAAATTTTTATTCAAAATTCTAAAAAATTTATATTTTGAAGTAGTTTTGAAATGATTATGAAAGTTGAAGGGTAATATTGCAACTTTTGAAAGTACGAAGATGTGTTTGAAACAAATTAAAAAGTTTAATGGTGTTTGATAAATTTAGCTGGTATTTTGTTGATATTTCTTAAAATTGGGACCATAGCCTTTTTCTCTTTGACATTGACATTTTTCCTAACATTTGACTTTAAGATTTTTGCTTAATACAATACGAAAATCCAACTACAAAATGGAAAACAAATATTGTTTTAGAATTTAAAATATAAGTCATGATGGTCGAGTGGTCTAAGGCGGCAGACTCAAGTTTTGGTCCTTTAATGAGGGCGTGGGTTCAAATCCCACTTCCAACATATATAAACTTTTATATAGTTTAATGGAGCCAATCATTCCATTCTTCATTTATGTATATTAATATTCTCTAAGTTGTGGAAATTTTTTATGAGTAATTTTATTTTGATAATGGTTTGAAAATTTAATAAGTGATGAAAAACAAAGAAAATGGCCAAGTTGAAGTTTGGTTTTGAGTTGAGGACATAAAGGTCATTTCATATTATTTCTTTAAATATAAAAATAAAAATAATAAAAGGAAATATAGAGTCATCTTCTCCTTTTTCTCCACGCATGCGTCCTCCGTCACAGATCTTCTACGCGTGCTGCATCTCTTCCTCGAAGAGCCATCGTCTGCTAGTCAAAGATCCAGTCACACGACTCTTCTTTATTTCGCGTTCAACCAACCTGCTCCACTCAACTTCTCGACATCTACCACTGTGCACTATACCATCAAACCCATATCATTCAGTCGAGCCAAATATGCGAGCGTCGAGCCACTACACCTTCTTCGTCGTTGTTTGGATTTTCGACTGTTGATGGTTGAGCTCGTTGTTGAACTCTATTATGTGTATTGATTTGTCGCCAACGAAGCTCGTTTTACTTCATTGGAGCTGTTGTGGATTTGGGATTTGGAGTATTGGGAGATTTTAGCCGCTGTCCAGTGGCGAGGAGACTCATAATTGGGTGTTGGCACAAATTTGGGATTCGTAAGTTAAAGGTTGTTAGAGGATTGTCTGTTGGGGTTAAGGCTACTTTGCTAAGTTCTTGGCCAAGTTGAAGTGGAGAAAGCGTATAATCCTGGGGGATCGAGTCATTGATAGTGAGTGGTTCATTTTCAAGCTTTGTTATACTTATACTTGTTATTTTATAATATCGCTTGAAAACTACCGTGATTTAAACTTGTTATAACTATGCTTTCATTTATGCTTAAACAATGTGTTTACTCACCATGATTTTAAGAATGTGTATGGTTTGAATATTTATAAAAATATTATTCTAAAAGTATGTGTTGATGACTAAGGACTGAAAACTACTTTATGAAAATGTGTTTCTAACCATGTTTGACTTGCATGAAATATGTGATTCTTTTGAAAGAAAGTTGGTGATTTTTCTAAAGGCTATGTGAATGTGTTTCCGTAGCGTCACCTATGATTGTGAGGGGATTCTAAGAATGAAAGAGGTCGTGACCAGAGATCCAAGAACCTGAGCCTAGGTAAGGATATGGATGAAAGATTGTGATATGACTTCCGGCATAGCTTAACCATGGTGGATGGTTCTATGTGCACATAAGAGCGAATATGAAGGTTGTTATTATGGTAGGTGCTAAGTATGAGTGAGCTCAGTCTGGTTGCATGTTTCCTTATGGATACAGATCACGTGTGAGCTATTCTCAGCAGTGTATTTAATATTCTATCATGGTTGGATTGGATAGAGGTTGCTACTCTGTGGTAGGTGCTAAGTATGCATGAGCTCAGTTTGGTCGCGTGTTTCCTCTGTGGATATGGATCATGTAACCGTATATTTAGTGTTCTATCATGGTTGGATTGGATGGAGGTTGTTATTGTAGTAGGTGCTAGATATGCGTGAGCTCAGTTTGGTTGCATGATTATTTGATAGACCCTTATCTTGTACAGGTTTGGCTGCAAGTGCTAGATATTTAGGCATTTTTCTATGATAGACCCTTATCTTGTACAAGTTTGTTGGCGATACTTGTGATTTATATTAGGTAATATGTAGGATAACGTTTTAAATTATTATTTCATTATCGATGCATTTTTTTAAACATTATTGAGAGCATGTTTTACTGGTTTTTACTTCTAAAAAACTTGCCACTTACTGAGTTTTAGCTCATGTTTGAAATGTTTTCTTCCCCTCAGGTAGCGGTCAAGGATGAAGCATTGGTTGAGTTCCCTCTCATTAATTGTGGACTTTCACTTTTTATATGTACATACTTAAGTTTTGTATTGCAATATGAGGTGGTTAGAAGTAGTGAATGTCATGTTATGGATATGTATAATTATTTTGTAACTAAGATCTAGTTTGGATATACGCTTTGTTTGGAACTCTAAAATAGTTTGGATGAGTGTGTGGTGAGATACACTCGACGAGATTTTGTGTTTGAAAATCTCAATATGTATAGAAGTGTAATTTTCACCTCTTTTCAAGTTTAGCTAACCCATATTTTTAGGTAAAATGCTGTCGAAATTTGTGTAGAATTTTATAATACTTATTCTACATAAGTTTAATTAGGTTAAAAAAGTTTTTTTTTTTTTTAAGAATAGATTCACACCACGATCTAAGTTAGAGGGGAAAACCTTCATTATTTATAACTAATCCATTTAAGTTTACATACTATTTAATCCATTTTTTTCTCATTTATAATTTCAATACTTATGAACTTTATTAATTTTACTCTTTTTATTTTAAAAACACAACTTGTTTTTAAGTTATGAATTTAGTACAATTACATTATTGAAATATTCTTTCTTCCTTTACTCTTGAATTAGATAATTGATTGTGATTACATAATTAAAATTTTAATTTAATTACCTACAATCAACTCTTCGTTAGAATTCATATCAATATGTGAAATTAAAATTTTGATATCAATCTCAATATCAACCTCATTGTATTTTGTTAATTAGCTTAAATATCTAAGGAATGTCAATTAAATTAAAAAAATGGTGAAATTTTAACAAACTACTATAAATTGATTACAACAATTAGCAAACTATAAAGACTATTTGATTAAATTAAAAATTAATGGGTGTTGGAATTTCAACAAAGCTATTGTTTAGAGGTGGTTTGTATATATTTTCCCACTTTCATAATTTTATTTTAGTTATTAAATTATGTTTGGTTAAATTAACCTAACAAATCTTTTGTTATAGAGAAAGTAGGATGGTATGTTTTGGCCAATAATTGTTGCAGAATGATTAAAATAAATATTTTGAAAGTATATAAATCATTGTTAAAAATAATAAAAATTAAAGTTAATATTTTAGAACTAGACGAAAATAAAATGAAGAGCAACCTAAAAGTAGATTAACTGTAATTTTCCATTAGAAAACAAAATTAGAGTTTGTAAGAGCCTTGATTGTTATTTTCTGTTTCTGGTACTTCGTATTTTCAATTGTTATTTGCACTTATTTATATGTTGCCGGGTTGCGTGTCAGATTCATACAAGAAAATTTATTTGCAGGTAACAATTACTTAAAAATGATTGAAAATGAACGTCGTATTTAAAGAAATTAAGGCAAAATCTTTTACGAAAACTTGAATGATTTGGTAAATTAAATATACGGAATTCATGTATTGGATTTAGAATATGATTTTTTTTTAAAAAAATATTCCCACGTAACAATTACTTAAAGAAGGTTGAAAATGAACGTCGTATTTAAAGAAATTAAGGCAAATTGTTTTATAAAAACTATGACGATTTAGTAAATTAAATATACGAAATTTGTGTATTGGATTTATAATAATATGAATTTCTAAAAATAAAAAATTATAACACTATCTACATAACCCTTCACCCAAACACATCTCAACATAACCTTAAACTCCCATAATCCAACCCTTCCCCCAAACGACCCCCAAAAGGATTTTATTCGAAAAGTCACAACCACCCGACAAAGAATAATGCTAGAACTTATAAAAAATGTAAAGATAAAAGAGACATGTAAAGATTCTCTAAATAACCTCTTTTAATATAGTAGAGATAGAGATAAAATAAAAGATAATTGAGTCTAGCTTGAGGGGTGTATGCTCACTCATTTCTACTATCATGGTATTAGTATTTGAAAACTAAAAAATATAGTTAATATTTTTTTTTTTGTTTTTAAATTTTAGGTAACAATTGAAATATTTTACTTAGATGAGAACCATAGCAAATAAATTGTAAAAGAAAAAAACACACACACAAATTTCAAAAGTGGAAAACAAAAAGAAAGACAGTAATTGAATGCTTAAAGAGGGTTGAAGTTCTTACACTTTTTTTATTTATTTAAATTTAGAATTCAAAAAGAATTCAAAGGTTTACTTGGGAAAAATGATTTCCTCGATTAAACACAATTTTCAAAAAAATAAAAATAAATAATCAAATGATAATTAAATTAAATTCAATCTCTCAAAATTAATAAAAATTAGTTAAATAATAATAATAAATTTTATGCAATTAAATACCATATTTAAATATGTTTTCAAAATTTATGGCATAAAAATTCCAATCGAGAACACATTTTTTTTTTGAAAAATCTACATGTAGTAGAGACTAAATTAAGTTATATAGAAAGGGGCATGAACTAAAATTCGACCTTCAAAATATTAGAATTGAATAACTTCTAAAATAAATGAATTCTAAACACTCTCTAGTATTACGACTGTATTATTACTTTGGTGATTTTTTTTTTAAGATAAAGTTTCATCGTATCTACGACTTGAATTCATAGTTCAAATACATAATTTGACAATAAATTTGATTTTCTCATTTTATCGATCTATATGAAGACAATTTATTAAATTTTAATAAAAAATTTTATGATAGAAAAATTTTCTTTATCACATGGGTGGTATGAAATTTTTTTTATACACCCTCTATTTATTAATTGTTTATCAAGATCAGCATACTTTTAAAAATAAAGTGTGACACACTAATATTATGTGAGATCTACTAAATAAAGAGAGTACGAGACTAAATATTTTTTTTTTCCATATATTGATGTATGATTCAAATTTTCAAAATACACTTAAAAGATCAAAATAGTTTGATGTAAGTAAGGACAAGTTTATAATGTAAATAAGGGGAGTATGATAAAAAAAATATTCTAACATATGGTCCAAATTTCTAAAATACATTGGAAAATACCAATACTTTAGCATCATAAATTGCAAAAATATTTTTGAAATTCACTCTAATTTCCAATCTTTTTCTTTGGAAAAAAAGTCACTCATTGAATTTTGCCACTCAGAAATTTCTAAAGAGTAAAAAATCACTTAAAATTTTGTTAAAACATTTTTGTTGGCACGAGATTTTTGAAACAATTTGGTTTGTGGAGTTAAACTAGTGTTGATGTTGTGCTTGTGTTGATTTGGTGCAATGTGGTTCAATCTCTAGAATTTGATCCTCTTATTCTCTCTCGATTGGATGCTTACGCTTGATTTGAGGAAGTAGAACACGTGATGTTCTTAAAGTTTGAGTCTTGGAAGAAAGCGTATCTTCAAAGGAGCTTCAATTTTTTAGGGTGGTTAGCTTCAGGAGTTAGAAGTTTTCTAGCTCTTAGAAGAATTCTCTCTAGACCTTTTGGAGTAAAAAATTTTCAACATCAGTTGAACGCCTACGCTTGATTTGAGAAAGCAGAGCACGTGATGTTCTAGAAGTTGGAGTCTTGGAAGAAAGCAGCTTGTATCTTCAAAGGAACTTCAATGTTCAAGGGCGGTCAGCTTCAGGAGTCAGGGAAAGCTTCAGGAGTCAGGGAAGTTAGAGATTCTTCAAGCTCTTGGAACAATTCTCCTTAGACCTTCTGGAGTAAAAGTTTTCCACCTTGAAAATGAGAAGAACTCCTCTATTTATAAAGTTTTCTGGTGGGCTTTATGAGCTTTAGTCTTATTGAACTATAGACCAAACCTATGAGCTCAACCTAGCCCAACCACATGAATTTTGGTTATATCTAGCTTTTGAGCTAAATTAAGCTTATTTTTTTAGATAATCGTGAGAATGACAAAATTCAGTATAACAAACTGGAAAATAGAAAATATGAAAAATATTAAGAATTTTGGCAAAATGGTGGTTACAATTTTTTTTGGATTTTTTTTACACATTTATCCTCTTTAGGTAGGATAATATGTGTTTTACAGATACAATATTTACAAACTACAATCAATTTTGGAAAATATTAACTAATTTATGATATTTACGGGATTGACAATATTTCCCCAATATTCTCTAAATATATGTCTATAATTCATAACAAATTTTTGAATTTTTAGTATTTAAATCAAATTAATTAACATTTATTTATTTAATTCATCAAACTTATGTTTAATAAAGATTTCCTCTAAAAAATTGCTAAAAGATTTCAGCTGTTACTCATTCATTAGATTTCATAATATTTTGAATTCAAATATTATGAAATCTAATCCTTAAAATAATGACAATCACTAATTCAGTATTTTCATATGATTTATATTTCAAATTATTTAAAACAAAAATTATTAAATAATACATAGTATGTATGGTTAATAAAAAAATGGTTATGAGAATTTTAACAATTTCCGAGTCATTATATTTTGATTTTAAATATTACTTCATATCCATAAAATAATAGCAAACATAAATTAAGCCGTATTATTTATATTTCAAGTTATTTAAAAAAAAACTATAAGATAATACATACTACGTATGATTAATAATAGTTTAATAATAAAGTTTTATTATCCCTACAATCGTGCTAATTATGATTATACACTTATTTTGGTTGATTTTTATTAAAAAAATATTTATTGTGCTTCTTGTATCAAATAATTATTTTTTCACATTGTGTTTTTTAATTACTTTAATATTCATATTTATTTTAATTAGACGTTTTATTTTGTATGTGACGTTTTTCAATCATCGTTGTTATACATGTCTAAATCAAGAAGTATAATACGTGTGTTATACCCCTTATGTAGGATAATACATGTTTTACAGATATCATGTATTTGCATGATACAAATAACGAGACCAAATATTATACCGTCACAGATACAATGTATTTACAAACTACAATCAGTTTTGGAAAATATTAACCAATTTATGATAATATTAACTAATTTATGATATTTTCGGGATTGACAAGATTTTCCCAATATCTCTAAAATATATGCCTATAATTCATAACAAATTTTTGGATTTTTAGTATTTAAATCATAACATATGTGATTCTTTTGAAAGAAAGTTGGTGATTTCCCAAATCTTTTTCTTTTGAAAAAAAGTCACTCCTTGAATTTTGCCACTCATAAGTTTCTAAAAAGTAAAAAATCACTTAAAATTTTGTTAAAACATTTTTGTTCGCATGAGATTTTTGATTTGGAGAGTTGAACTAGTGTTGATGTTGTGCTTGTGTTGATTTGATGCAATATGGTTTGATCTCTAGAATTTGATCCTCTGATTCACTCTCGATTGAATGATTACACTTGATTTGAGGAAGTAGAGCACGTGATATTCTTGAAGAGTCTTGGAAGAAAGCTTGTATCTTTAAAGGAGCTTCAATCTTTGAGGAGGGTAAGAAAGCTTGTATCTTTAAAGGAGCTTCAATCTTTGAGGAGAGTGGTCTGTTTTAGGAGTTAGGGAGTCTTCTAGCTCTTGGGAGAATTCTCCTTCGACCTTCTGGAGTAAAAAGTTTTCCACCTTGCAAATGAGGAGAACTCATTTATTTATAAAGTTCTCTAGTGGACTTTATGAGCTTGAGCCTGGTTGGTCTATGGACCAGACCCGTGGACTCAACCACTTGGATTTGGGTTATATATTTAGTTTTTGGGCTAAATTAAGCTTTTTTTTTTTGCTCAATTGAACTTAGCTCAAGTAAATAATATTTAATTTCATCAAAATAATTAATTTGATCAAACGATTATGATGAAAACATGTGACATTATCAAAATTGACCAATTTACGTTTTCAATTTTAATTTGGAACATATGTCAATTTTTTTAATTATTCTCAAATTCAATTATTTATATTATTCTCATTAATTTAGTAAATGATGTGACAATTTGTGATTGGTCTCAAAATTTCATATTCAACCATTTTCGGAGTACAAATAAAAATGTATAAATATTTTAACTTAAAGAAAAAGATTCGTGGTTAAGTAACAATTTAGTCCTTGTACTTTTATATTTATAGCAATTTAGTTATTAAACTTCAATAAATAATAATATAATTTATTTACTTTATAATTTGTAACAATTTAGCCTTTATTAGTAAAATATCATTAATATCTTACAAATTCTCTTACCCATATAGATGAATAAACCGATTGAAAAGCAAATTTATTAACAAATTATAAACACTAAAATATTATGAAAAATTTTAAAAATAGTAAAATAAATTAAAATATTTACAAGCTATAGCAAAATTTTTTATTCTATCATAGAAACTTATGGGCTTCTATGAGTAGCTATCAATGCCACTAATAGAAGCATGTTGGTGAGTATCAATGTCTATTATTGATAGAATCTGAAAATTTTGCTATATGTTTGTAAATATGTTGTCAAATTTGCTATTTTTGACAATTCCAAGTAATAGAAGACATTTAATTTTAATGAAAAAATTTACAATATAATCAAATATTAATAACTAATTTTAAAGTATAATCACTAAATTGTTATTTATTACACTTCAATCTCTATGAAGCAAAGAATGTAGTGTGCAGCTATCGCGCTTGCTAAGTGTTATTGTGAGGTCTCTTTTAGTTTGGTTATTATAATTGTTCATGTAATTTTGTTGTCCATTCTCGAGCACGTGTTGTTGTGAATATTTTTTTAGCCCCCATGATCCTTCCTTCTAGGAGGAAGGTCAGCTGAGCGAGAGCGACACTGATTTTTATGTGTGCGAGAAAGAGTTAAGTGATTTGTAAATTAGAAAAAGAAGATTGAGCGAGACTGTTTGTCTGTGTGCAGTTGAAGATTTTGATAAACAGGCATGTAAAACACATTCTTGAAATGATAGAATTTGTATGCAATCTGGATTCCATGGAAATTTTTAAGGGAAAGAAAAAACTTGAAATTCCTCTTATATTCTGTTCTGAACAATATAAGAAAACTGGCATAACATGTTGAAGGATGAATCAAGAAACCCTCGTAAATTACAAACAGTTTCGTTCTGCTATGTTTAGATGAACATTAGATTAAGATGCGACAGAATGAAGAATCCTAGCAAAATCTTCACAATCATCTCTGTTCCTCCAATCCATCTCTTCCCATTTCCACCGTCGCTTTTCTCGTTTGCAACGGACGAACTCCCATGAACTGTACATCAAAATTTACTCAGACTAAGGTAATAATGAATGATACTTTCTTTTAAGTTAGATAGAGTTCAGAAATTTGGTTTTTACCTTTATTGTCTGGAGAACTGCTGGGTTCACTGGTGGGATTAGATTCTTTGAATATCTTGGCTTCTGTTGAATTTGGTGATAAGTGCAAAAGAGCTGAAAACCCATATCCAAAACACAACGTTAGATGCCCAGAAGCTAAGGTGTTTCACAAAACGCCCAACTGAGAAATAGGAGAAAATCCAAGAAATTTGTGTACATGGAACGGAAGCACTCAAAGGTGTTTGGCACAATGCCCAACTGAGAAATACAAGTGAATGTCCATGAAACTTGTGTGCATATAAATGTTTGAGAAAATTTCATGAGTTGCAATCTTTCTTGGATGAACATGTCTGTTAAATTATTAACCAACGTCAAGAAGAGACGCAACTGTTCGGATAATGATAAATTAGTCTATAAATAGTCTCTTCTTCAAATGGGAACTATTGGTTTTTCATCAACACTTCTCTGCTATCATCTATGAAAACCAAGGATGTGTTGCTTTCATAAGAAATGTATTTGTTCTACTTAAGAGACAATTACTCTGAGGAGACAACATGAATTCATTAAGCTCCAGTTTTTTCTAGTATACAAAGAGTCTATGAGATATCATTGGTATAACAAAACAGAGAGAGAAAGAGTTTGCTTACAGATGCACTCGGTGATGTTGGCTGGGGCATGGCAGGCATGAGGGAGGGCCAAAGCAAGGGAGCCATTGATTTTAAGGCCAAGATTAGGGTCATCTTTGTCTTTAATAAGAACACACAGACACTTCTTGCTCTTCTGCACCACCTGCTTCAATCCACTGCAGCAATCAATGGTTGGTGTCTTGGCATCACCGCTGACATACGGCAAGCACTGGGCGAGGCCGATGAGTTGGTCGGAGCACTCTGTTCTGTCTTGGTCTATGTCTGAGGCAGCAAAAGAAGCTAGAAAGAGAAGGAAGTTGCAAATGAAAGAGAAAGTTGCTAAAACAGAAGCCATGGAAATGGTGAAGAGAAAAAGAGAGGAAGATGGGATGATTTGGTGTTATGTGATTTTGAGTGTCACTTTAACACTGAACTTGAAGGGGAAGAAAGAAGCGGAGAAACAAAGGTGTTGAAAAGAGAGGGAATGGGTTGATGGTAAATGATTCTTTGCATTTATCAATTAGCCATTTTTTGTCATGTGAAAGGATAGTGTGTCTTCTTATGAAAGGATAGGGTGTCTTTGTGTGTGTGTTTTCTTTTTGTTTGTCGTCATCTTTCTCGAGATGTTTTAAGAGAGCTAGAAAGTTTGATATATAATCTTATAAATAATATCTATATGGTCTTATAAAATCTTCACTCTACTTTATGGACTATTTAAGAAAGTGTAATGAAACCATACACTAAAATTGAACTTTCTCTAGATCATAGAGACCAATACATTTAACATTAATTTCGTTCATATCGTTTAACAAAACTACAGGGACTAAAGTCTAACTTTTAAAATCATAGGAACTAAATTCTAACTTTCTTTATACCATAAGACTAAAGATGTAGATGGACATTTTGATTATGTGAGGCAGAATTATAGAATGTGAATTTGTAATTTAAGAAAGAAAAAACTATTGATAAAAGAGTATAAAAATAGAAAAGAAAAGAAAAGAAAAGAAAAGGTAAAGGTAAAGAAAAAGGAAAAGTAAAAGAAAAGGGTTGTGAGAGTTTGTTGGGGGGTTTGGTTGTTTAGAGGTATTTTGTTTTGGATTGTTTTGTGTTTGGGAAATCATAGGAATTTGTAGCTTTGGAGTGGGAAATAGGGAATCTTCCCATGTGTAATTTCTTTTTAATATCAATTTATTTTTTAATTTGCTTTTATGTCTTTTACTTTTTCACACAGAAAAAAAATTATATTTTCATTTATTCTTAACCAAAAATATAAGAAAGAGATAAATACAAAACTAAATGAATTTAATCTAATCAGTCTTAGGATTAGAAAATAGGTAATATCCCTCTCATTCTTCCTACAAATATATCATTATAATAACTGCATATGATGTATCTTAAGTTGGGATATGAGATCTTAAACTTGATTTAAAAACTTAGACTTCTTTTCTATTATTTAGTTTTTTTTTATTGATTTAGGCATTGGTTCATTTTCTTTTATTTTTGTACGTTATCTCTCTCCAAAATTACATATTTACACTTGTTGTCACGTAAAGATCAGATGTGCTTTTTCTAGACAATTGACATCAACGATCTTCAACTTCATTCAATTAATAGACTAAGTTAAATAAGATAAGTTAAAAAAAATAGTACAGTATCATCAAAAAAAAAAAAAAAAAACAATGGTAAGATTTGACTAAACTATGTAATTTAAATAAAAGGAAAAAGCAATTTAATTGAGTGAAACTATTAAAATCACACAAATCTAAATTGAAATGATCTAAATTTATAAAACTATTTTTTCCCAAAAGAAAAAAAGTGTTATATATTATCCGTATATTAAATTGAAGAAAATGATATCCCAACATATTGCCTCCAAAAGTAAAAGATAGGAAAAACAAAATTACTATTTTTAAACATGTGATCTGGAAATCATACAAAGTGTTTGAACAACGTGATTAATCATGCAAGAAACAAAAATGAAGTCACGAAGTGCGAAAATAATAAAAAGAAATGTTAGATTGAGAACTGCCGAAACAGAATTATTATTTTTTTTTTTTGGATATTTGATGTTATAGCAACTTTTAGAGTTGCATTTGGAAGGATGTCAAAACAAATAAAGAAATAATTAAGGTCATGGTAACCATTTTGGTTAAGAACTCATACTCTTTTACATAAAAAAAGATTCAAAACATTAAAAAAAAACAAGAATAATTTTCAAAATAAGAAACAAAGATAGTTATATTTTTTCGTGATTGAAACCCTTCATTAAATTGGTTGAATTATACGAAGTTCTCAATTGTTATCTTAATGTAGAAAATTAACATACATAATGATTGGACAACTTGAATTTTGAACCCCATAAAATGTATAGAACAAAACATTGAAATCAATAGAGGAAAGTAATATCTATAAGCTTAATTTTTCTAAAATCAAATGGGGTGACAATTTAAGAATATGATATTTAAAGTGTGTCACACAATTTTTCCATTTTACATATACGATACCTTTTAGTGTATAAAATGTATATAAGCATATATATCAAGTATTTATCAGATATCAGATATCAGATATCAGATGTATCTTTACATTTTGACATTTGTTTTGGAAAGCTAACAAGTACGGGCTTTGGGTCCGATCTTTTAAACTTATTTTATCAAAACCACGTAAAGTTGTTTTAAAGCTACAAATATAGAGTTTTTTTTCTTTTCTTTTTTTTTTTTGGTCTTATTTGATTTTGTTTGATTATGAGTGGTAGCATCAATTTCAACACACACATATTTGTATACATCCATAAAGTTGGTATATAATGCTTTTTAAGAACCCGTGATCTAATTAGGCAAACACTCTTCTTGGATCTATAATCTTTTTGTCTAATCCGTGATCTCTTATAGATATAAATTATATGTTTTTCATGTGGGTCCTTAACAATTTGTATTTGCTAATAAGCCACTCTACTTCTATTTATTTATTTATCTATTTATTTCACTTTCTTCCAATGAGTTTAATTTTAGTATTTAAGTTGGTAGAATATATATCTGCATGTGATAGTGTCTTTTTCTGTCACATAAAACTTTATTCTTACATTTTGTTAGGATATATGTTTTTAGAGGCATGTTAAAAGAAAACAACTTGGTGGCCGAAACAACATCAACTCAACTCAATTTGTATGTTTTTTGAAATAGATTATCAACTTTTTTGGGTTAGGTCAAGTACAAACAATTGAAAACTTTATAAATTAATTAGATTGATTCATTGTACATTGCTATCTACTACCTAGACATGAAATTTCTTGAGAATGAATTGTATACCAAAAGCTTTTTAAAAAATGTTAAACGTCATTTTAAGTGGTTATCATATGTTATTGATTTTGTTGGCTAATTTATTAAAGGTAAAATTTGAGCTTCATGCGGATAATATGTTGAAATTAAACATTGGTAATAGCATTGGTGAGTCCATTGTGTAGAGCTCGAAATTAAGAATCCAACGTAATTTGAATTGCCCAAATCAGAGTTCAAACTAAGAAACAGAAAAATATTGAGGAAGTGACGTGATCTGATCATCAAATTAGATTCAATTAATGAGCGATGTGTGGAGCAAATGAAGAAGAAACACGTGGTCGATTTTTTTTAAAAGTTGGTAGACTTATTTTTATTGGGTTTAAAATAAATGATTTTAGAAAGATATATATTATTATATTATTTATTGTTTGTGCTCTAATGTCTAGTTTAGTTTAAATCTCCACTCTTTGCAATTTTCTTTTACCTACGTTTGATGACAAAAAATGATTTTGAATCTCAACATTTTTCCTTCTTTTTAAAACAAATCATTTTCTCTAAAATTACAACTTTCATTCCTTTTAATTCACATGACTTGTAAAGCTTCTATCGTTGCTTCTTTCGAGCTTCATTATTTATTATTTTCATCTAATTCTTGAGAGAGTTATATTGTATATTATGAGGATTGATTTGTTGAGTGCTTTAAATTTGTAAATCTAATGTTTGAGAGAGTTTTTCTCATTTTGTTATTAATTTCCAAATCTATTGCTAAAAAGGGTTTGTCTTAATCCTTAAAAAAAGTCCTTTGTGGCGGTTTGATCGAAATCCTTAGAAATGATTGAATTTTCTCTTGAACTCATAAAATGAGCAGTGTAACAGTTATCTCTAATTCGTGGAAAGAATCATTTCAAAGTTTTAGTAACATACTCAATAGGAGCTTGAGAAGTAGATGTAGGTCAATTGTTCGAACCACTATAAACTTACCAGTTTCTCCATCCATTTCCTATTTAGTTTTGCAATTAATTTGTTGATATAGTTCATTGCATAAAATTAATTGCTACAATTTATGCTTGAATTTTTGTTTATCACTTGATATATAAGTCATTTTGATGTGAATACATTTGTATTAAATTCTTGTCTAAATTACTCATTAGCAAAAAGTTCATAAATTTGTTTAATTGGGTCAGCTTGGTAAAAAGTTTTCATTAATTAAATTTTAAAAGCCCCTATACAACCCCTCTAGAATTGCCATACCAGTCCTACAAACACACTATTGTAGTCGGACAATGGTAGAGATTGTTGATGAAGGAATCTAACACCATGCTAATTTTTAATTTGGTTTCAAGATGTTAGTCATTATTATTTATGTAACATGTGAAAAGATTGTTTGCAAAAGATTCAACCCGAGAGTAAAAGTTCTTCTAGAGCTAGGTGTTGTGTTCATTACTTCAAATATCAAAGCATTGTGTTAAGAACAAACACTCATTTGTAATGGATAAGATGCTTTCCCTGCAGAGAGAGAAACTAAATCCCAAAGTACAATTGTCATCCAAGCCAACCATCTTCTCATCCATTGTGGCACACACCAATCAGGATTATACAAAGCTTCATGAACAGTTTTAGGCATGGATACAAACTTTAAGGATGCAATGAATGAACATGTAGAAGAGCAATAAGCTAAGAAGATCATCACTCGTTTCCGGATCCATTGACGAAGAGGACTCTGGTACAGTGCATGGAACTCAAGGAGACAAAGAAGGCTCTTGTGTAGGGCATGGAACTGAAGGAGGTTGTCGTCGATCATATAGTTACACAATCAATCACATATTTAATTTAATTTCTTCCTTCTAAATAATTTTGATTGTTTGATCAATTCGTTGGTGTTGTCCAATAAGAGATCAGTTTGATGACAAATGTGTAATAATCTCTAAAAGTTTTAATGGAAGCAAAGACACTACAATTATTGCTATGAAACAATAATATTTAAAGATGGAAAACAACCATTTCCATTGACAAGAGTTAAAAAGAAAAATAAGAAAAATAAACTTGATGTGTGCAGAAGACATTAGATTTTTTAAAAAAAATACAAAAAAGACATACAGCAGTACCATGTAGAAGAAGAAACTCTATTGCAAAAGTTTCGTTTGTGGATGGAATGAGCTTTTTAATTTACTGATGATGAAGTTGAAGTTAATTGGAGAAATTAGTCGATTTCTTTGGAAGCTCATGGGGCCATTCCTGGGATCCAATCCCATATTGTCAAAAGAAGAAAAAAAAAGCGAAAAAGAGAGCATTATAAGAAGAAACCTGGCATAACTCTTCACTGAGCTGGAGAAAGTTTGAAAAGCAATTGAAGATATAGGATCGTATAAAGCACTTGGCCTAGATGGATTTATGATGGAAGAAATTAGTTAAAAAGGGGCAGAACCTTTGCAAGATTATATTATCAAATATCAATAGAGATTCCATTGGTGCAAAATTGTTGTGGAGATTGAGAAGAGACACTTTGTGAGACAAATTTGGTGCCATTTGTAAGCTATAAAGCACAAACACTTTAGTTTAGTCAGGGCATATTACAAATGTGCGCAATAGATGTAATTAGCCACTACCTATACAAAAAGTAGGTTCAACATTTGCTAGACATATGCATGATACCGAAACAATTCGTCGAACTAATTTTTAAGCACATAAATGCATCAACTTGTGAACTTTGAATAAATTTGGATTCTATCGTATAGATTAACATCCCTTAATGAAAATGAGAATAAGAATCTATGATGTTAACAAGTGTAGTCATCAGCTCCTATACAAAGCAGACTATATATATGGATGGCATATAGATTTTCATTTTCCTATCAAGATCCTTGGAACTTCATATCAAAATGTTTTTCATTTTCTGCTTGAAATACCTCCTATTGGTTACTCTTTAGTTTAGTTTAGAAGATATGTAGTGTGGAAACTTCTCCTATAATTATATTGTAGTTTCTATTAAGTTATAGGTTTTCATTTCATCATGATTCATCTGTTGCTGCGATTGCTTTAACCACAAAGCTACGGTATTTGAAAATTTTCCTAGAAGAATAATGTCAACAACTTTGAGTTTGAGATTATATAGTTTGTGTTTTGGTTGTCTTCTGGAAATTTTATTGTGATATCTGTAATGTGTATAAATGTATTTGGATTCAGATCCATTTGTTTTATTTTTTTTTCCATTTTTGGAGATGTTTTTTTATGAAGTAATGGTTTGGAATGAGTCCTTTCAAATAAATTGAAACATTGACATTTAACACAACAGAAACTTTAGATTAAGAGCCGGACTAGAGTACTTATAGTTAGGGCCATAGAACTTAGAAGTACTATTTACCTCAAGATTTATTGTGTAAATGACATGAGTTGGATTGCTTTTGTTTTTTTTTGTTATTTATTATATATTTTTAAAATTCTTTGGTGATGCCTTGAAAATTTAACCAGCTATTTGACTGCACAACTACAATCTTTTTAGGGTAATGCTGAGAAGTCAAGAAATATCCTGGTGGGTTACACTTTAAAGAAGACAAGCTATTCATCAGGCGTCAACCTCATTGAGATTAAAGACTTGGGTGATACAGAGTATGCACCATTTACTTGAAAGAGTGTCTACATGAATTGAGTGTAGATAATATTTTTCTAAGTTAGTAAAGATTTAAACTATAATAATGGAGATGTATGAAATAAACATAAGGACTTAAAAGTAGATTGGTAGCATTTGCTTCTCTCCTTCGGCTTGATGTTGTACCTTTCATTTTACACCTCTTGGGTTTCTTGAAAGATTTCCCCTCTGCCCTCCTGATAGATGTTTTGAAACTGATCTAATATTGATATTTTCTTTACAGAGGATGATACAAGCATACAAACATACATTAAAGTGCCCATTCTAAAAGCTCTGTCACATATATAATCGTACGAGTGATTAGCACTTTTCATTTAAATTTTGTACTTGATCAATGTCTATACCAATGTTTTCTCCCCCACATCTTTTCTGGCTTCGAGACTTTTTTAAAGATCTAACTACAACTAATGGTTCAGAGATGGTGGTAAATAAACGACTTGATGTTCTTTCTGAATTTAATTTACTTCATCACTGCAACTATTTCTGCTTTCTTATTTTCTTTTCTTTAAAAAAATAAATAAAATTTTTCATTTTGGTATCAAATTGTTGAGCAAGAAATTTTGACCAATTAAATTGTGCCACATCATCACAGTAAATATGGTAATGATTATACTTTTGTTTGAGTTTGGATAATTAAGTTTACTCAACCCAACCAAATTCAGGTTCAATAAACAAATGGGCTCAAGCTCATGTCCAAGAAGCAGATGAGCCCAAGTCCAAGTCCAACTCGCAAATGGACTCAAGTCCAAGCCCAACAAGCAAATGGACCAAAGTCCAAGCCCACCTAACAAATGAGCCCAAGCCCACCTAAAACCCATAAAATTTCTCTATAAATAGAGACCATTGCCATTCATTTTTGGAGGTCTTTGGTTGAAGGAAGAATTGAAGCTCTGAAGTACTGAAGCTCTGAAGAATTAAAGATTCAAACTTCTACAAGCTCTCAAGACGTGCAAGTTCTTATCAACTTCGAGATCATCATCTTCTGAAAGATTGAAGACTTGGAAGATCAAAGTTTCTTTGAATTTTAGAAGACTGAAGCTCAAATAGACTTGCAACTACAACATCCTATAAACCGAAGATCAAGAAATTCTAAGTTTTAACTTGTATTCGAGAGAAAACATTAAATGAGTAAATACTAGAGATTGTATCCACAATATTCATCAATATATCAAAGTTCAATTCCACGCATTATATTTCTTCGAAATCTCGTGTGAACAGTTTGGCACGCCCATTGGGACAATCTCTACCTTTCATCTCTTTCTCTTTTGAAGAACATCTAAAGAAATCATGACATCCCAAGGCAACACTTCCAAAGCTCCAGGCTACATCGACAAGCAGCCAAATACTCGCAGTCGCTCAAGGGAGACTTAATCATCTAAGGAAATGTCATCCTTTGAGTTCGCAAAGAACATTTGGGAGCAACTATCCAAGCCACCAAAAGGTGAAATTATAATCAAAGAAAATCCTGTGATTGACGAACAAATTTCCTCCTGTGAACACTCGAATGAGGAGATGCCTCATCCAAATATCATGTTGGTTATGGTGTCTGGCGTGGATATAAGTGAAGACAGAATGACTGAGCTTGAAAAGAAGATTAGCATACTCATGAAGGCCGTTGAAGAAAAGGATAATGAGATTGCATCTCTCAAGAATCACATCGAACGTCGCAATGCTGCTGAATCAAGCCATACACATACTATAAAAAATACTGACAAAGGGAAGACAATTATGCAAGAAAGTCAACCACAAAATTCGACCTCAATTGCATCGTTGTCTGTTCAGCAGTTGCAAGAGATGATTGCAAACTCCATCAAAACTCAGTATGGTGGACCTACTCAAACTCTCTCTCTGTATTCCAAACCATATACGAAGAGGATCAACAATCTCAGAATGCCAAATGGATACCAACCACCCAAGTTCCAACAGTTTGATGGAAAGGGTAACCCAAGACAACATGTTGCTCACTTCATTGAAACATGTGAAACTGCTGGTACGAGAGGAGATTTGTTGGTAAAACAGTTCGTTCGAACTCTGAAAGGAAACGTCTTCGACTGCTACATCGACCTGGAACATGAATCCATTGACAGTTGAGAGTAGCTTGAGGGGAACTTTCTCAATCGCTTCTACAGCACCCGACGTATCGTCAACATGATGAAGTTGACAAATACCAAACAACGGAAGGGGGAGTCAGTCATCGACTACATAAACCGATGGAGAGCTTTAAGCCTGGATTGCAAAGACAGGCTCACAGAAATGTCTGGAGTTGAGATGTGCACCCAAGGCATGCATTGGGAACTTCTCTATATTTTGCAGGGGATAAAACCACGTACGTTTGAAGAACATAGTTATAAGGAACATAGCTGAAGTAATGTATTGAGTGGTGAAGAAACTGAAATATTTCTTCTCTTCTTGTAGGTAGAGACAATTGATGATTATGATGAATATTGCCACTACGTAGCAGGACTTGTCAGACTAGGTTTATCTAAGCTGTTCCATGCTGCGAAGTTAAAGGATTTGGCTCCGAATTCTCTTTCATATTCGATGTGATTGTTTCTCCAGGTGATCAACTATAATTTAAGTGATCATTGTTCTTTCAAATAGTTCATTAACTTGTTGAAGTTTGACTCTAACATGTTAATTTTTAACTATTTAATGTAGAAAACAAACATTATCCGAGATTAATGAGGTTCCAAACTTTGTATCATTTTTAGAGAGTTATAACCATTCTAATGCATTCATTAATGTTTTTGTTTCTTTGGTAAACTGTTTTGAATGTTTTTCGTGTGGTTTTTGTTATAAGTTTTTATTGGAACGTAACACCAACCTACTTCTATATACTTCATTCTAGTTTACTAAGATGTTTGGATGTATGCTTAGTTCTAGTTTTTGGACCTCTAGTCTCTTCAATACTAGAACAACATACTAAATAATAATTCTCTATTTAGGGATACTAGTTTACAAGATAGGATTTATAAAATTTTGTATACACTCAAGAATATATTACAGATTCCAGAATCGAAGCATGTTATTTTTATTCACTTGATTGTGTATACAAAAAGTGTTTCTAATATTTAACTATTATGGTAAGACTTATATGGAAATGAATATAATGAAAATAATAAAGGAAAGAAATAAAAACATTAAAGTATATGCGAAAAGAGTTCCGGTGAGATCAATTAATTGAGAGAAATCTCCAAGATAATCTTCTAGAAATATGGAGATTACAGAGATATATGGACTAGGAAATCACCGAGATTACACTAAGATAGATACACCGAGAGATACACCACGAGATATGGGTGGTATCGAGAGATACATCGAGACAAGCACTGAAAGATATGGATTGCACTATGAGATGCACCGAGAGATATTTGTGGTTGGACAGAAAACCAGAAAAGGTATTTTTGTGTGTTACGATTGCTTGAATCAATCGCACCAAATTTATAGGTGATTGTCCAAAACCATTGAACAACTAATCCTTTGACTAATTGCACAAATTTAGGAGTTTTGTAATCATTGCTTTAATTAGCTTCCAGGTACTCTTTAAGATAGATCTTCTACAGAATGGAGTTGCAATTTGTTAATAGAATGAAAGTATCAAGTAGTTGCCTTGCTTGTGGTTTATTTGTCCATGACTTATGTTTTACAGAGTTTATGCTTGTGACTTTTGATTCTTTGCTCACTACTACAATACTGGCAATACTTGACGCTTAAAAACTGTCAAATATCTGTTTATTTGACGCTTTTCAATGTGTCAAGTAATCCAGTGTCAAGAATAAGGGAGGTTTACTTGACAGTTTTTAAGTCAAGTACAATTATACTTGAGAGGTAAAAAGTGTCAAGTATATAAGATTACTGACGCTTTTTACGCATTAAGTAATCCAATGTCAAGAATAAGGGAGTTTTTTGTTTGATAGTTTTGTAACGACCCAACTTTTCAAATTTAATTGAGGTCATTACTTTAATACAAAGACACTTCTTTTAAACATAAGAGTTTATAAAATCTGTTAAAATCAATAAACATCGAAAAATCTTTAATCTGGCCCTATTTCAAACTAAATTTAAGGTTCGGAAGTATCGTTTAAAAAATCAAGAAATAAACAGTCGTTCTAAACAACAAACTCATTTCAGTCACTAAAGTAAAACAAAAATAATAAAAGAAACTGTAAGCGAAAGCTATTTGAAGATAATCCCCCTATGACGATCACGTCTCCTTCTTGTCCCTCATCGGTCCACTTGTTGTATTACCTTTGTCTGAAAAGTTAAACATAAAATGGTGAGGATAAACATACCCAGTAAGAGAACCACTACTGGTCCCGTTAGGGGTAAAAATTATTAACTTCCTATTGGGTGGTACCCTGCATCATAGCAGTCTCGCAATCCCGTAGGGTGCACATAATCAGTCTAATGCTCCCAAAGGATGCACATACCAGTCTTGTGCTCCCGAAGGATGCACCTATTAGTCTAGTGCTTCAAAGGATGCACAACAGATGGTGATCCCGTGGAACACCTGCAAGACACGCTACCCTATAGATAAAGTTAATAATTCCCCTCAGTCCAATCTAACATTTTTAATCAGTCAAACAAATTTACAAATCAAGCTACCATCATTTCATTCTTTCAGTTCAACACATTTACGGTCAATTTATGCAATCCAGCACATAATCAAACATTATTAGAACGATTCCTCAAACAAATAAACTTATACATAAGCATCGCTTACCTCAGTTCAGTCAATTCAATTTAGTTTGTCAATCCAACCTACAGTACACTACCTATGCCTTAACATAACTGTCAACAACCCACAACTTAATCAATTCAACGTCCTCAGTTCAGTCATCATAACCAAGTTTACATATCAGTTAGTCCATCTCAGTTCAATAAAATTCATACAGCTAAACAGTTATCAAATATAAATTTGCATATCAGTCAGTCCATCTCAGTTCAGCGGGATCCATACAGACAATCCATCTCAATTTCATCGTTGAGTCTAGTAGTAGGAACCCTTACCTTAATTATAATTAAGCTCCTTTATCCCACTAAAGTTTGACACAACAACCTAAACATAAGTAAACAGAAATCAATCACTTCCACAACCAATTTCATCTATTGAATTCGTCCTATATATAAATTCCACAACTTACCAATAAAGTGGAAAATCGAACTTCACCCCAAACCTTTTGAAAAATCAAGGATTCGCTCTCTGATTCAATGTGTACCTTCAAGAATTAAGTATTTCGCCAATAATTAAATCCAACAGTAGCATTCAACAATAGCCAATAAACCAACAAAAGCCCCAATTTGTTCTTACTCAAGCATGAACCCAATGGTTCATGGCTAAAATAAAATAACACCCAAAATTCTTAAAACTTAATAAAATTGGAAAATTAATTTGCGAGAAATACCTAAGATTTGGGGTGTTACAAGTTTTTACGCGTCAAGTAAATATATACTTGACAATTTATAAACGTCAAGAATTTGTTTATTCTAGACACATTTTACATGTTAAGACTTTTTTTCTTTCAAATGAAAAATTGTACAATTTGAAATACTCATATAATTATATTGCACCTGTTTTGAAGTCCAACAATGATATACAACATGATCAATTGAACTATTTACATTTCTTGAATCAACCCAAACCTTCAATCAAATAACTAACAAATTGCAAATATATCATTGAACATATACATATAGTTGGTTATTACAATATACTTACAACATAGAAACATATCGTTCTTATTCATATTACAAAACAAGTTATGAACATTGTTCTTAATCATAAAACACAAAGTATATGTAATAATAAGAAACAGAGACATCACCCTCCTCCAAGCATCACAACACTCTTAGATAACTCCAAACTGATCAAAGTCTCACTGATTGTTATCCTCAACTCCTTGAAATCTACAAACGAAATAAGAATAGCGTTAAAACTAAGAACTTTAATTTCTAACTCCAACTGGCATATAGCAATGAGGACTTAAATGTGAAGAACTATAGAGACTGGGTCAACAAAAAACTATCTAACTTACCATATGCAATAACTACAAAAGGTAGACGAACAATATGTATTAACTTGTGGCTAAAGCTATAATAACCCTACAAATAAAAAAGAGAGACAATCCATTTAATTGCATAAAAAACTACTGAATATGAAATGCAACCACTAGACTGAAAAGAAACTGATTGATCTAAATACATAATTCATTCAAGAAAAAACATTAAAAATCAACGAGATAGTTGTACAAGCTATAGAACAAATCTTGTCCAAGTAAATCTCTATAATACAAGTAAATATGTCTAAATTTCTAACATCTTCAATCTCTTCAAACTTGCAATTGAAAGAGGAACCAATAAAAGGCCTTCCATATAAAAAAACTATTTAGAAACTTTATCTAACAAAATATAAAGCACTTGCAAATGAATTTTGTTGACTTGGTATACTAGATATTGCAGATAACATAGTGGTTTAATTTCTAAACAGGTGGAAAGATAATTTCCTAATCATACCTCTTTGGTAGAATTATTCAGCTAAGCCTTTTGATATGTCAAGATGGGTAAAGTTGTGCTTAAATGATTGAGTTCAAGAGTTTGAAATCCTAAAAACGAACTGAATTAAATTTTATATTTACATCTGCCAATGAAGATAATCTAAAACAATCTCACTATAAGTGAAAATATATCAATACAACCTTCAAAAATAAAACTACAAACAACAATAGAGTACATACGGCAATTACAGTTACCTTGATAGCAATCTTTGTTGTTGATATATGGTATCCGACATTAATGAGAGAGGTTTAATGTCGTTTTAAAATCGACATTAATCATCCGCATTTTCAAAAATAACATTTATGCCCATTTCTCTCTTTAATTTATTAGCTATTATTATTTTTTATTATTTTTACTTCTATAAAAAGTCAAAAAACATCTCTCTTATACTCTTTCTGAAAATTCCCCTTCCTTCACGATTTTTCTTCATTTCTCAAAATCTCACACTACTTTTCCTTCTCTTCTTCAAACAAAAACAGCGGTCGCCGCCACCACCACAATGTTCGTCGTACCCAGCCCGTGCCCGCCGTGCTCAGCCCTCACCACCACCCTCGTCTTTTTCACGATATGCTCCTCACCACTAAGTTGAATCGTCTCTTTCACGTTCGACTCTTCACCAATGTTAGGATTCGCTTGTTAACTGCTTTGGTTGATTCATGACATAAGAAGGTGTATAAGGTTAATTAAGAAGTGAGTGCCTCTGTGATTTCTCTTGGTGTCCCCAAAGGAAATAATATATGAAGCTAAAGGTGTAAATAAATTTTTAAAGTACTTTTCATAACTTAGTATAACCTTTTTGTTGTAGGTAAGGTGTTTGAAAAAATGTCTGAGAGATATTCAGTTTTGTTCTTTGCAAAGAGCGAGTCCTCTTTCTTCTATTTCTGTTAGTAGTCGTAATTTGGGTGAAGTTGATCTGAATGGTAAGTTGTTTTGATGTATCACTTGTTATGTTTGTCGTGTTTTACTCGTCAATACCAATGTTGTATCCAAAGAACTCTTACTTTATTGCATCATTGCATGTATAAGATTGCAACTTTAGTTCTTTAAGAAGAGACTAGTTGGCTCTTGAAAAACCACCAGTCTTGGTTTAGAAATTACACCATATTGGGAGAGAGGTGTTATAGTTAGATATAAAGTTATTAAAATAAAGTAAACAATATCAAACTATTGTGAAAATATTTGGAGGATCGTTCTCACTAAAAAGTTCTTTTAAAAAAACAAAAGTGAAAAGGAAGTGTTATAGCTGAATTTTCGGGAAAAAAAAAACGGTTATGAAAGGCATCTTAATATATTTTTTAAAAAAATAATTAAAGTACACTTTTTATCTTAACGTTTTCCTTCCTTATAGATTAACTTACATGCATCTACTTTTATTAATATCACAATTCAATTATGGAAGGAAGGTATTTGAAATGTTCATGTTGAAAGATAGTTCCTAATAATTTATTTACAAAACTAATATTTCCTTAAAAGAACAATCATATATATATATTTTTTTTTACTTTGTTGGAAAGAGAGATCACACAAACTTGTATCCCATGTGCTACACTAAAGAACTAATTTCACAATTATTTTTTCATAGCCTAGGTGCGTTTCTTGTATGAAATGATAGTTAAACAACAACTTTTTTTTTTTTTTATCTTGCTTGAAACTTTAATTCAATTATAATATATAACTAACCGGTCTATAAGCTAGCTAGTGGTATATATGATAATAGGCAACTTGAATAATCATACTACTAATAATAATAATATTGAAAAATTGAGTTTCCCTAACTCCTTATGGTGAAGATATTTATGAATAAAGTAAGTTAAATAAGTTTTAAGGATGTTGACATTAATAATTATGTTATAGAAATATATCTTTAGATTATATTGTTGTGAAGGAAGGCATTCCATTGAAGAGAGATGAATAATTAAAATAAAAGAAGTGAAATTTTTTAGGAGACACTCGTGTGCGGTGATTACATTGGGGTCGATACCCACCTTTACCAAAGCCAATCATCAAATGTTATGCACACGAAGAGTGAAAAAAAAAAAAAAAAAAAAAGGAAGCTATAGATAAATTAGTTAATTAATACTTTAAGAGAGAGGAAAAAAAAACCCTATAAATTAATTTAATGTGAGACGTTTAGGAGATAGGGTTTGCATGCACTTTGCTTTACACACAGCCTGCTTCAAGTTGAAGCCATATATATGGTTTACAGGTTGCTCCTTTGCATAATTAGCTCTTTTTTCTTTTTCTTTTTTAATATTGCAATTAACACTCCTTCTCATGCGTAGGGTCCAAAATTAAATATACCATCCTCCCAAAGTTGGAATATAATAGGTAATTAATTTATTTTCTCTTCAACTGATCTCTTGTGGTTGTTCTGATTTCATGAATTTTGTCTTTGAGTATGGACATGTTTGGTTGTGATTTTCTGTTTGTTTTATGAATTAAAAAAAAAAAAGTTTTCTTTTATTGTCAAATACGTGTTGTGCAGTTTGCTTTTGTTTTTTTAAAGAAAAATTGGTGTGAATATTTCAACATATGAAAAACATTAGTGAAATTAAATGTGACAAACTTATGAACGGGGTAGTTTGGTAGGTATAATTTAGTTGGAGAAAATTAATGAAACAGTGGGGAAAAAAAAAATAATCCAAAAATGGCTATGTTTGGAGGCCCCCCTCCTACTTCTCTTCTACTCCTATTTTACATTTTTCTCCCAAAAAACCACTTGGATTTTTCCCCCATTCCCTTCCTTATCACATCAACAAAATCACTGTCTTTGTCATTTACTCGTTCCAATTCCTAAATACTTTTCATGTAGTAATATACATCAAACGATTAAAGCAAAACTAAGTAATATACATTTAAAACAAACCTAATTTTATTGATAAAGTATTTACTTTATGAAACCATATGAAATCGGTATTTTCCTAAGGGAAAATGATAGTTTACTGGTCCGCTTGATACTAACTACCCAACCAAAGAAAAGAAAAGAACTAAACATCCATGTAGTACATATCTATAGCTATGTAAAGTTAAGAAAGTCATAGATTTAATGGCTTGGTTTCGTAAGAGTTATGGAAGGAGGAATGAAAATCAAATGGCTGTTTTGAGTTGATTCTAGCCAACCCCCATTTTTATATTTGGCACAAAATTTTTGTTTCATGCCTTGATTATTGCAGAACTTCAGGATCTAAAAAGAGAAGAAATGTTGGGAGAGAGGCCAATGTAACTACAATTGTTGTATGTACTCTATTGTTGTCAGTAGTTTTATTTTTTAAGGTTGTACTGATGTCTTTTCACTTATAGTGAGATTGTTTTAGATTATCATCATTGGCCAGATGTGAATATAAATTTCGTAATTTGACTGAAATTCCCCATTCAAAGTATCATAATCTCTCTTATTTAGTGCATTGAAGTTGATAAGATGCCACATTTTTTTTCCAAAGCTGCCTTGTTAGAATTCTAAAGATTAAATGGTTTGTTTTGATATTGTTTGTAGAATGATTAAAGTCATATCGGGTTGAAAACTAAGTGATCGAGTAGACAACCAGGTGATCATTAAAGGTTGAAGACTGAGAAGACGTTCAAGATTTCTTATTTAAGTCTTGTATTAGGATCTTGTTTCATGTACTCTTGTAAAATATATACATAAACACAATATTAAGATTTCATTTTGTGTATACACATGTAAATGACAAATATTATAGTTTCTAAATGAATATTAATTTTATTGATTTGTTGGCATGAAAAAAAAATATTTATCTACACAGACCAATGTCGGTTTATAAAAAATGAACAATAATGCAACAATTAAATAAAAATAAATTTGTAAAAATGGACTAAAAACCTAGGCTTTAATGTCGTTTTTAAACCGACATTGTTGGCCTCTTTAATGTCGATTTTAAGGCCAAGTGACACTAAAGATCTTCAATAAAACTATCAAAAATATCGGTTTAAAAAGAACATTAATGGCCATTAATGTCGTTTTTAAACCGACATTAATAAGGCCTTTGATGTCGTTTTTAAACCTGACATCAAAGAAAAAACGACATTAAAGGCCTTTAATAGCGCTAGCATTGATGTCGGTTGCCAATCGACACTGAAGATCAACCAGTTTGATAGAACTAATGCAAAAGATTAACGTGGGGAAAAAGTTTCAACAATAACCTTGAAGCTTGATAATAGTGATTGTAACCCTATTACTTAAGAGTGGTGGCATACGTCTCCAATAATGTAACTTCTTATTCAAGTTGTGTAGCCCTTTCCTTTGTCGCATCTAGAGGCATTGATGATCCTAATTTATATTCACTGTCTCGCCGCCGTTGTCTTAGTTCTCTATCCTACAATGTGTTTATTGAGCGCCAAATAATTAGTAGGTAGCATTGATGAATAGAAAAAATTGATATTTTTTCTGATAAGAAAGAGAAACCGAACTTCATCAAAGAATTAGGGGAACAAAATATAATGAGAGATGAGGAATCGACCCAAAAGGGCATCACGTGAGTGGTGAAAAGTTCTTTCAGTAATTGGCATTGTTCAAGTAGATTAGAAATTGTAAGAAATGTTAGGAGTCAAAATTCCAAGAGAAAACCTTGAATTTAATGGATTCCCAAATCCCATTCTTTACAAGTGTCT
Source organism: Cucumis hystrix (assembly GCA_025688845.1). NCBI lineage: Eukaryota > Viridiplantae > Streptophyta > Magnoliopsida > Cucurbitales > Cucurbitaceae > Cucumis > Cucumis hystrix. The sequence goes on from CM046884.1 coordinate 10,426,294, forward strand.
ATGATTATCTTAAAGCAATCAACTAAATAATCTAAAAAATAAGATTTAAAAAGAAAAAAGGTATCTCGAATTTTCATTGCTATAAACCTTAATTTAGAGAAACTGAGACAAAAAATGTGCAAACTATAGTCTTACCCGTTTATATGTTTTTTTATCTTTTCAATGGCTTTACGAATGCAACTATTTGATAAAATATTGCTATATGAATCAATTTTAACTTTACATTGTTGTATTTGGGTATAGGTCGTGGAATCCAAGTTTTTAATTAAGTTTGTGTCTCTTGAATTAGAAATGGTAGTCTTGTGATTTTTGGAATATATAGCATAGTTGAATTAGTCTTGTAATTTTGGAATTATCATATTGGGTATGAGTTGATAGAGATATTATTGTAAATTTTGAAATTGTTCATATATATATGAAAGGTAATAGAAGAATGAAATTGCTAGCTAGTTGGATGTATTGGTTGACTTCAAATATGCAACTATGTTATTGTTAATGAATCTGTAAGGGAGAAAATGAAAAATAAAAAATTCAATACATTTGATATGTTAGTAAAAGATATACATGAAACTAAAAACATGTTAAGAGTTAAATAACATGTTCATTCTTTTGTGTCAAGTATCCATATATTTGACTGAAATATAATGTCAAGAGTAACAAAATACAATATGGAATCAACGTGTCAAATAAGATAGTATACTTGACATGTAAATTATGTCAAGAAATATATAACTTGACAGTGTTTTAGTGTCAATCAGACTATACTTGATAGTCAATTACTCAACGCTTGTTTAAAGGTCAATAGTATATTAGGGTATAGGGTCAACACTATGAGCACATGAATCAGACTATACTTGACAACTAATCAGACTATATCGTAATCTAGATTTTGTAGAAATAATAGAAAAGGAGGATATAAAAGTATTTTTGTAAGATCACTCGAGTACAACTAATTTTATGGTGTAAATAACTAATAGTATTAATTTTTTTAATTGCAATATTGTCATGTGGGTAGATGAAATATTAAATCATGATGGAACTGAAGAGAGGATATAATAATTAAAGCTCAGTTCTTATTCATCTTACATAACCTCAATCTCCAAACTTCATATCATTCTCTTCCTCTTTAATCAGTAAAATTTGTAGTTGAAGGACTAACACATACCACCAAAAGTAATAGTAAAAATTATTATATAATAAAATGTGTCATATAGAGATATAAATATAAATATATATACACACCCAAATATAAATCAATTAGAGCTTTTATACATACTATGGATATAAATATAAATGTAGATATAAATATAGATATATATATATATACACCGACACACATGAATCACATTCCATCACAAATAAATAAATAAATAATTATATATATACCACTTATCTTCATGATCACAAATGAATATATATATATACACACAGGCACATGAATCTCATTCATCACGAAAGAAGATATAGATATATAGCCATTAATCTTCATGATCACAAATATATATATATATATATATATATATCGATTTGTTTTAACAATTCAAGGTTCTAAATTTTCATAAATGTCAATGTACTTTTTATCAAATTAGTTTTGAAAAATATATTAGAGAAAACTTTAATTTCTCAAATAAATTTCTCAGTTTTAATGTGTGGATTAATTTAGAACTTTTGTTAGAGTATATTTGAATATCGTTAATGCATTAAATTCTTACATGTGCCGTAGACTTTCAGACTTTAGCTAGATTAATAAATTGCAATTGATGAGAAAATACCAATAGTTTTTCTCATAATTTTTAGAAGTAAGAATGGTATCCATGATTTCTTAAATTGTAAAGGAAAATTACTTTAAATGATAAAAATGTTAAAAATATTTATAAATATAACACAAATATCGTATTCCGTTAGTGATAGACTACTATCTAGATCTATATTTTAATTATTTTACTATATTTGAAAACATCTCAATTTTAAATATAAACACAAATTAATATCACTTAATTTATTGCTAATAATCAAATATAGACAGGGAAGTATTCGATTCTTCCACCCATATATTATAATATAATATAATTATATAAAAAAACCTGAATAACTGACAATTTTTTATAGGTTTTTATGTTGGGAAGGAATATATATATAAGATAGGAGAGAAATTTCGTAGTTAATGTGGACATTAGACTTAATTATATTTAAGTTGTTATTAAGTTAAGTAAAACATGTGATATTGAATATTAAAAAATTTGTTCTTTTAATTTAGTTATTAGGTCTTTCTTAATTGACAATTTTCAATATAGCTCAAAGTTGACAAATTAAGAAAAAGAATTTTAAAGTATAGTAAAAGGCCAACTTAATTAATTTATGAATATGAATGAACATATAATAATGAATAAATACATACAAATGTTGATTGTTTGGTGAAAATCAAAGATTGGTCGTGGAAACAATAATAGACATATATGAATTATCTTTGATATTTGAGATTCCACAATTTTATTTTTAATTTAATTAATATAATTTACCTGTCACCCCAAGAAAAAAGAATAATAATAACTTTTTCTTAATAAGATTTAATAATATAATGAAATTTGAACGTATTTTTTAGTATAATAATTAAAAGGTTCAAATTGAAACTCCAACATCTAAGAATGAAAATATATCAGGTTATTATCACTAAGCGAAAACTATCTTTTATTAATAAATAGATAGTTTTCGTTTATATATTTTTTTATTTTTTATGCATAAGTTTAATCTAGCATTTATTGAATAAAATAACTTTATATTAAATTTTAATTTACATGGAAATAAATAATTAGTTATCATTGTGAGCTATTCATCAATATCTAAAATATATTATATTACTAAAATAATATAAAGTAAGCATTGCAAAAAAGACAAACCCAAACCTTCCATTAATTTTAAAATTAAAATTTGTTTATATTAGTAGATTAGTTTATTAACTGTAATTAAATAGTGGCACACGAATAGTCTAACTTAGTTTATGATCACTTTTGCTTCTTCCAAGTGTTATATTTCCTTGAAATAAAACAAGACTCCTTCTGATTGTGAGAATATTAGTTAATGATCATGTAGGATCCTCATAAGTATGAAATTTTTTCTCAATATAATGAATCATACGCTCCTCCTAATTAAGTATGAGACTCCCTCTAACCAATAACTTTTTATATTTCCACATTTAAATGAAAACAACAAATCTAATTGATAGATTTAGACTCCTCGACGCTTGAGATTTTTTTCAAGAATAAATAAAGCTTCTAGACAATCTAGAGAAACAATTTAAGACATTTTCTTCTTACTTCACAATCACTAAGATTGACACATTTATGGTTTACGACAAACATCCAAGACAGTGTAGTGATAATTCTTCAATGCAACCAACCCTAAAAGAAATACAACAACGTAACCTCTTAAAATTTGCACAATGAAGAAGAATGAAACATATGCATATCATCATCAACGAATTTATTAGTGTAGGCTCATGGGGTTTGAGATCCCCTAGGGCCTCAACTTTATGCTTTTTGTAATATGTATGTTACACATATATATAACTGACATTATATTAATATTAGTAGTTGACCAGTTGTAAATTAGTTTTCTCGACCTCTTCTAAACCTAGGTTTAAGCCCTACTCTTTACAGTGTAATGCCACACTATAAGATTTGTTATTTTTGGCAAGAATTTTTCTGGCAACATAACAAAAAAATCAGTAGAGATATGTTTTGCCTGCATATTTTCATTATGTGGATATATCATCATTTCTACCGATGAAAATATATATGTGGGCAAAAAGTATTTTTTTTTTTTGCCAATGGTACGTTTCGTGGCAAGAATTACATTTTCTACGCCCACGTGTTTACTTGTGTGGGTGTTTATACTGATGCACCATAAAATCGTGGACAGAGAAAATGACGACGAGCTTTTAGCCATGATACATGCCCATGCAAAAACAAAATGTCGACAAAGGTTTTACCAACTTTTTTCTTAACATTTGTCGACTTTTTTTTTTGTGTCGATGGAGAGGAGGAGAGGAGGAGAGTTGTGCTACCGTCGCCGTCCATCTTCACCACCACTACCTTCGAAAGTGTCCTCTTTTCTTCTCTTTTTCTTTTCCATTCCAACTTTTTTGCTTCATTGTACCCTTTCAAATCATAGCAGAGCCAGAATCCAGAGCATCGCAAAATGTGTTTATGAATCAACACTGAAACACAAAGTTAAAAAAAAAACTTATGAAGAAACTACAAGAATAATAGAAGTATACAATTGAAACAGAACGTAACAAGCTAGAAGATGATGGTGATGACAAACAAAGAAAAGAAGACAGGACGTAAGAGAAAAGAAAACAAAGTTTAGGCTTTTTCCGACGTGACGTGAGGAAGGGTTTCCTCCACGTGACTTCGGGGAAGGGTTCCACGACGTGACGTTGCATAAACCCTTCCCTTCCACGACGTGATTTGCTTTGGAGAAAGTATCCCTAACGTGCTTTCTCTAACGTACATGCTGACGTCAACTAAGACGTTGGAGTAATCTTCTCCGACGAGTTTAGGGGTTTTTACCGATGTGGGATTACGCTGGAGAAGACTCTATTTCTTGTAGTGTAAAAATCTTTTTATAGTAAACAACCTTAAGAAATACTGACACCACCAAATCTCTAACAAAAACAATCATATTAGTCTTTTAAATTTTTTATATTTTGGAATAGTTTGATTACACACTTCTAATTCAAAGTCAACAAATTATTTTTTTTCTTTTTTTTTTTAAATCACAATAATGATCTAATAACTAAAATAATATTATTTTTTATTTCATAGATAGATTTAATTAGATTTTTTTTTAAATATAGAAAAATAAAATAAAATATTTACAAATATAATAAAACATTGTTGATAGATATTGATAGTCACTAATAAATGCTAATAGAAACTTGATAAAGGTTTATAAGTTCATCAATGATAGACTATTTAACATGGTTATATTTGAAAGTATTTTTCAACAAAATTTTTTTTTGTTACCTATTTAATTTTAAATATTAATTTGAACTAAAATAGTTTTTAATTATTTAATAATTAAAATTTAATATTTTATTTTGATTATGATTGATCTTATTTTTGTAACAATGATAGATTTGATTGTTCTGCTTAACGTTATTTTTGAAAAATTCAGAATTGATTCTTCTATGATTATTAATTTCTAATTATTTAATTAACTAAGAGTTTAATTATTCTAACATATTAAATATTTGTAATAAGATCTCATTTTTTTATCTTCTAATTTTAATCCATAGAAATTAAGTTTATTATTTAATTTTCAAGTCAAATTTGAGTCTTTTTATAATGCATTTAATTTTTTTTCACAACATTATTATATTTAATTCAAGTTGTACAATAAATTAACGTTATTTATTTTTTAATCACTTTTCACATTCTTACACATTGTCATGATCAAAATATATAACTTATACTTATATAAATAGTTTTTTAATATATGGTATGAATTTATATACTTGATAGTTGATGATCTTAGAATACGAAAAGTTATACCTCATCATGTATATAATTTAATTTTCAAACTTTATGAGTTTATCAAGTAAAATGTTGAAGGGTTGTGTAATTTGTATCTCATATATATACATAGATATATATATATATATGACTCTCTTTACAAACATTTGAGTTTTTTTTTTCTAGGTTGAGGTTTGCTTCTCTTGTTCTTCATATTCATTGTCTTGCTTTTATTTTTTATTTTTTTGGGGATTACTTAACCTAATTTTTACCAAAACATTTTCATTTTCATTTTCTTCATCTTCGTATTCATTTTCATCTTCATCTTCATATTCGTTGTCTTATAAAATTTTAAAGTATTCTTTAGTAAATAAAAGAGATTTTTTTTTATCATCAAAGTATTAATTAATTAATTAATTTGAAATTAATGGTCAAAAAGTCAACAAAAAAAAATATTTATGCAAATTAAATATTCTAGATAACTTCTATGTTTAGATCTCTATTGTAGGTTCCATGAAGCCTTTTTTTTTAATACGTGATATATAATAAAGGGAAAACAAAGCTTTTACACCTATATACACAATTTTTTTTTAAAAAAAAAAGTCAAACAAATGAAAGAAAAAGAAAAACAATGTGAACATTGCTCAAATGTCATAATTGTTAAAATAATAATAAGAAGAAACCCCAAATTTTAATTATAAAAAGGGAGTCAATTAATTGTAAATTTTGCAGTGCCATCTTCCACAAACTCCCCACTTCATAATTTTCTCCTTTTTCATCATTGCATTATTATTATTCTTCCCTTCAATCTCTTAGAATTAGAGATGGCAAAAGTTGCAAATCAGCCATTGTTAATTCCTGTGCGTTTTCTAGTCATCTTCTTGGTTTTCTCAATCGTTTTTGGTTTTGGAATAACTCTCTCTAAGGCTGTTTCCCAAACCAGATACTACAAATTTGAAGTTGAGTACATGTTTTGGTCCCCGGATTGTGTAGAAAACATCGTCATGGGAATCAACGGTACGTTTCCCGGTCCACCAATTAGAGCCAATGTTAATGACACCGTGGTTGTTGAGGTGATTAACAATCTCTCCACCGAAGGTGTTGTTATTCATTGGCATGGAATTCTACAGCGAGGAAGTCCCTGGGCCGATGGCACTGCTTCCATCTCGCAATGTCCCATTAACCCTGGAGAAAACTTCACTTACGAGTTCAAAGTGGATAAGGTTAGAAGGATTTAAAATGTCAATGTCGACGGAAGTGTCATTTGATAAAATCTATTCATCTGATTTTTTTTTCTTTTTTCTTTTTTAGCCTGGAACATATTTCTATCACGGTCATTTTGGGATGCAACGAGCGGCTGGGTTGTATGGATCCTTAATAGTGGATCTAGAGGAAGGAAAGAAAGAGTCCTTCCAATACGACGAAGAGATCAATTTATTACTTAGTGATTGGTGGCATGCAAGCATCCACGAACAAGAAGTTGGTCTCAAATCCAACCCAATGCGATGGGTTGGAGAGCCCCAGGTAGTACTTACGTCGTGTGTCTAAGTAAATTATGTTCATATTGACAACCAATATGGTTTTTTAGTTAAATTTAAAAGGACAAAAATTAATATTTTTCATCAAAGTAAATAAGGAAACAAAGAAACTTATAGGTGAAAAAAAAAGTATTTTTAAACTGAAAAATTATAAAAAAAAAAAATAATAATAAAAATAAATGTGATTTTTTTTTTCTTTTTTTTTTGTTAGTTTTTTAAAATTTGACTTGGTTTATGAAAACTTTAACCAAAAAAATTAGAAATGAAAGAATTATTTGTAGGTTTAACTTTCAAAGATCAAATCTTTCATTCATTTCTATTACCTTCCAATCTCTTACAACAAATTTAAATTTTGAAATATATATTTTTGGTAAATGAGGTTTGAAGTTAATCTTTATTTGATAAAGTACGTAGTAACAGCAAAATGAGTTTAATTTTGCCTCAACTGTGTGTTTTCTTCTGCTTTGACATTTATTTTCTTTAAAACAAACCCCACCTCCTTCCTTCTCCTCAACTGTGTGTTCCCTTTCAATAATCCTTAAACCATCGCTCCAATTCTCACAAAATCTATTCGAACTTTAATTTCAGCTTCAATATTTTTACTCGTGTGTTCCGATTCATTGTTTATTTTCACTTCACCTTCAACGCTACCAAAAACTTCATAGAAATTATTGTATCCTCATATGGGATGTGTTCTCATTCTTTTTTTGGGGTTCAAAATTACAATTTTAATTAACAACCATCTCTTTCTACCTTTTAGAATTTGGATATATGGAAATATTTTGAAATAATAATATCACAAAATTAAACCCCAAAGTATTTCAGCTGATTGTGTGATTCTCTTTAATTGGTTTTATCAATACTTCATAAACATATAGAAGAAGACAGCAAAACGAGACAAAGGCAACACCATTTAGAAAAACATTAATAGTGAATTAATGGAAATTGCTCAATCAACTTAGCTAACTCATCTTTTTAACATTTGCCACGTCATTTTTTTCATTACTTAACTAACAAATTTTAGAGACTATTTAAAACCATTTCTTAAATTACATAGATTATAGTTTTCATTTTAAAATTTCAAGATTAGACATATACATATGGACTAGTTCATTTAATAATTTTAATTTTGGGTCTACTAGAAGAATAGCAATTTTAAAGTTATCATTTTGAAAAATAGCAAAACCGTTTTTCTTCTTTTCAAAAATGGCAAAATGAAGAAAAATACAATAAATAAGAATTTGAAAAAACCCAAAATACCCCTATACATAAAATATAAGCTACTTTCTTAGAGCTAAAATATAATAAATACACTTTAATAAATCTTGAATACATACTTGTCCAATCAAAGTTAGAATTCATTGTCTTCATTTTTCAGACCCGTTGCAATGATCTTCATACTTCGTTTTTCATTTTTGTTTTTCGTTTCTCATCTTCCATTTTGAAAATCTTCCTTCGTCTCCACTTTCCATTTTTCTTTTTTGATCTCATCTTCTTTGAGCGGGCAAACCCCAATCTCCACCCTCTTTCATTTGAAGTTTAAATTTCATCTTCTTCATCATGCATTTTCAAGAAGAAGAATATAAACATTTGAAGCACACAAAAACTGTCCTCATTTTCCATCTTCCATCTTTGATTTTCAAGTCAACAACCTGTAAACGCTTGGGTGGAAGAACAAAAACTTCACTCAAAACAAAAAGATAGAATTTTAGCTGATTTTTTTTTAATTAATATTATTTATATAATAAAATGTATATGAAATTTAGGAGATTTTATCTAAAAACAGAATATCTTAGCTTATTTTATTGAAAAAAATAATTTTAAAAAATAAATTAAGATCTAATACGAAAACTAATTTTAATTTTTAAATTATTAAGGGTTTAAATATTCAACTTATTTTGAAATAAAAAAGGTTGAGATTTAATTTTCAAATAATAATAATAAAATGATTGAGATCTTAATAGGAAAACTAATTTTAATTTTCAAATTCAAAATTCAAAATTTAAAAATAAATTCAGATCTAATACGTTATTTTGAAATAAAAAAGATGACGAAAAGGTTAGTATATTTTGAAATTTTATTGAAATAAAAAAGGAATAAAACTGTTAAAATCTTAAAACAATAGTGAAATAGAAAAATGAATAAAGTTGTTGATATCTTTTAAATTCCTATATATTAGGAAGAGGTTATGATGGGTTCTCTATGTTATTAATACGTCAAAATTAATTATATACTCATAATTGCATATCACAAATTAATTATATTGGAAAGACTTTTGATAAACTCATAACTATATATCACAAATTAATTATAAAGACAAGACTTTTGATAAAAACGCAATATATTAAAATAATTACATTAATTACAACAAATAAACGAGTTTTCACTTAAACAAAAAGAGCATAAGAAAATTTTAATTCAAAATAATAATTTGGTTATTTTTGTGATTCAACCAATGAATGTTATTTTGATATTAAAATGTTATTTTGAAGGAAAAAAATCAATGGTTGAAATCCTCATAAATTCAAAATAATATTTAGGTTATTTTGAAATTGCATTTTAAAATCATCCGTTGAGATTCTCCAATTGGAAAATTAATAATTTGGTTATTTTGAAATTCAATCATGGTTATTTTAAAATGAAATTAACGCTCTCAATTTCAAAATAATAATTTGATTATCTTTATATTCAAGCTATTAATGTTATTTTGAGATAAGATAGCAAACAAATTGAGATTTTTCAATTTTAAAAAATAAGAATTATTTTATTTTGAAATTCAAATTCATTTGATTATTTTGAAATTAGTAAGATTGAATAAAGTTATTAAAATGCTAAATTAGTTGACTTATGAAATATTAAGAAAAAAAAGTTATGATATAGGTTGTTATATCTTTTTCAAATAAAAAATAATTAAAGGTTGATAAATGAGGATAAAATTAATTACAATGTAGAAATGAAATAATTAAAGTTGGAGCACTTGAGTATTAGGTGAGTATTTTGGTATTTTATAAAATACCATACGTGCAAAAAATGTTATTTGCTAAAATTCAAAAGAAAAAATGGTTTTGCCATTTTTGAAAATACCCTCCGAAAGATTGTTGTATCTCTTATTATTCTTTAACCGGGAATATCATAGAGTATAACTATTTTATTGTAACTTTGTAACAATATTAGAGTTTTTTTTTAGATAAATTGCAAAACTCAAAAGATTTTTTTCTTTATTTTTGGCAATTTAGTCATATCGTAAACGAAACTTGGATTATATGTGACCATATAAGAAAGTAGATAATAATTAAAGTTTATTTTTATTTTCTTGAAATTTTTCATTAGTATATTTGTTTGATTTAGGTAAAATACTCGAGATTTAAATCTAAATTTTCTTTTTCTCTTGTTCTTGCAGACCATACTCATAAATGGGACAGGACAATTTAATTGTACAAGCTTAGATAAATACAACACGAGTTCAGAGCATTGTGAGTGGAAAGATCAATGTGCACCATTTGTCCTTAAAGTCGAACCCAATAAGATTTATAGGATAAGAATTGCAAGTTCCACTTCATTGGCCGCTCTCAATTTTGCCATTTCGGTAACATAATCTATCTTAAGTATTTTTTTTTTTTTTTACAACAATGATAAAGATAAAAGATCGAATCAAATGTTCCACCTTAAGGAAGTAAAGTTTTATCATATGTTTATCTTTGAATTTTGAGGTGTATGTCTATTTAAATAAATAAACAAATTGTTCATTTATAACACATAGCGAAAATGAGACTTTTAAATATAATGGATTGTGAATTTGAATTTTCAAGTGATTGAACTTAAATTTAAAAAACAAAATGTTACTTTCAAATAAAATAAAATAAACCAAAATATATATGATTAATGTCATAAATAAACCTATTACTTTTACTAATATTTATAAAAAAAAATTAAAACTTTTTTCATTTAAAATAATTTTTCACAACAAAACCTACATTTACGAAATTTAATTGATTAAATTTTGTATTTTTTTTTCTAACCATCAATTTTTCATATTTTTATAGTTAAAAAAAAGAAACGTTTGATAATTTTTCTATTCTTTTTCAGAATCACACACTGTTGGTGGTAGAAGCCGACGGTAACTACGTTCAGCCATTTGTAACCTCCGATATCGACATTTATTCCGGCGAGTCCTACTCTGTTCTCCTCACCACTAACCAAATCACAACGCAAAACTACTGGGCTTCCATAGGCGTCCGTGGTCGGGAGCCTAAAACATCGCCGGCACTCCTCCTCTTCAACTACCTTCCCAACTCCGTCGCCAAGTTACCCATTTCTCCACCGCCAGAAATCCCCAAATGGAATGATTACGATCGAAGTAAAAACTTCACATACAGAGTCTTAGCCTCTGCCATAAACACAACAAAACCACCACCAATCTTCACTCGCCGGATCTCCCTCCTCAACACCCAAAATCTTATGAACGGCAATTTCACAAAATGGGCAATCAACAACATATCATTAACCCTCCCCTCAACCCCGTACCTCGGCGCCATTAAGTTTGGTCTGAACTCCACCTTCAACCAGACTCCCCCACCAGAAACATTCCCAAAGAACTACAACATCAAAATTCCACCGCCGAACCCGAACACGAACACCGGAAACAGCGTTTATCGGTTCCGATCGGGGGAAATAGTGGATGTGATTCTACAAAACGCCAATGCGTTAAGCAATAATACAAGTGAAATTCACCCTTGGCATTTACACGGCCATGATTTTTGGGTTTTGGGGTATGGAGAGGGGAAATTTTCTGCCGAAGATGAGACGAAATTGAATCTGAAAAACCCACCGTTGAAGAACACGGTGGTGATTTTCCCATTTGGGTGGACGGCGATTCGATTTGTGGCGGACAATCCCGGCGTTTGGATATTCCATTGCCACATTGAACCTCATTTGGAAATGGGAATGGGGGTTATCTTCGCCGAAGCAGTTGAAAAGGTCAGGGAAATTCCGCCGTATGCTTTGGCTTGCGGCCGCACTGCCACACCTCAGGTTGTTCCAATAATCCCACGACCCAAACCACCCGGACTAGATAACCCATATTACATCATTTGGATTGGGTTAGTTATATTTTTGTGTGTGATTGGATTGAGTTATGTATGTCTTTATCGGATTGGATTGAGTCGTGGTTATTCTTTTAATAATTTGAGTTGGAGACCTTATTTTGGCATTTCGGAGAGTCAATCCAACCAAATTGAATTTTCAGATTTGTCTCAATCCAACCCAACTCTTGAAGAGCCCTAACAATAACAATGATTAGAAGGAAATCTCTAGAACACAATTTTTTCGGTGTAATTTGGAGTATGAAGTTTGTTCAATTTTGGATAAGGTATTTTTAAGAAATCATAATTTTTTTACTGCTTATTCATTTGTTGACCTTTTTTAAACTTTTTGTTATTTACTAGAATTTCACTTATGTTTTCTTGAACATGGAAATTATTATTGTTGTTGTTGAGCGAATTTGAATTAAAAGAAACAATTTACTCAATTTAAGATTTATTAAAAATATGTTAACTAAAATTTGGATATAGTTAGTTATTATTCGTTATTGTTCACTTTCTCGACCTTTATTGTTAGTGCAGCCTGAATTAAAATTGAGCGAACTTTAAAATACATTGAACAAAGTAGACCATTTAAATCTTTTGAGTGAGTGAAGTGTTCCAATGTAAACAAAAAAAATGTAATGCTAAAAGTGGGGTGTGTGATCATTTTCATCCTTTTGTTTTGTATAAATGATCTAAAATTGTGGAACTGAATTTGGGAAAATATCAACTTAATTACACCTTAAGTTATAGAGTTTGGTTGGTTGTATTAATTTAGATTTTCAACTAATAATTATATCAATTTAATTTTTAAACTTTGGAATTCTGTATCCATATAAGCCTCAAAGTAATATTGTATCAATTTTAGGTTCTAAACTTTTTTAAATGTATCAATTTCAATCTCAAACTTACATGATTGTATCAATTTAAACCCTAAAATATATGTTTTATTTGGATATACACTTATGAAAGTTGTACATTTATGAAAGTTCAGAGTTTAAGTTGATACAGTTGTGAAAGTTCAAGGTTTAAATTAATAAAATTATTAGTAGTTCAACGTTTAAATTGTGAAAGTTCAAAATTCAAAGTTTAATTTTATAAAAGTTTGGAGTTTAAATTGATACACCCTCAAGGTTTATGGTTTAATTTTTTTTTTTTTTTTTTGAAAATGATACGGTTAGGTGCCCAAGCATCCAACTGGGTGGGTACCCTTACCCCATCATCCCCCATCAATTATATTCATTCATTGAAGTGCAAGGAACATGATGATCCAAAAGAACAAGGCTAGAGGTAAGCCCAAAAAAAACAACGAACAGAGAAGAATAGTCAAGTAAAAGCACTACAGTTTAGAGCGATTACAGTTGGAGAGTAGTTTGAAAAAATCTTGTTTCCAAAAGACCAAGATCCGGTGAGACTGCATATATTCTCCCAAATGTTGATAATTCTAGCAAAGTTTATAGTTTAAATTGATACAACTATTAATTCAATGTCTAAAGTGATTGTACATGATATTTGTACTCTACAAATTTATATAGCATATATATCTTATCGGTTTAAGGGAAGAATCATTTTTCGACGATTCTACCCCTTGCCAAATTTTAAATTTACAACATTATCTTATACTTTAAAATAAATACTAGTTATTGTTTAAAATTTTCTAAAAAAATTATAAATTATATTATTTTATAATTGACTTACTATTTTATTTATTTATTTAATATAAAGAATAAAATCAATAATTATCTTTTCAAATTCTTAACTATAATGTGAAAGTTTTTATCAATTTATTTCATTAATTTAATTTTTAAAAGTTATGAACCTATATTTAATCATGAGATTTCAAATAAAAACTAAAACAAGCCATTTATGTTTTATGAGTTTTTTTTAAAGAAGATGATGAATTATATTATTTTATAATTGATTTTATTATTTGTTTTTAATTATTTAATATAAAAAATAAAATCCATATTAACTATGAATTATCTTTTCAAATTCTCAACTTCATTATACAATATGACAGGACAGGACCCCTGACTAGCATCTTATCTCTTCAGAATCTTTCTTTTTGAAAAGTAAAAGATTACGATAAGATTTGGGTGGGACAAAACCCCTACTTATCCTTATCTTCTCGTAATGATTACAAAACGACAAAAGCATAAAATAAAAGTAAAGTAAACATAATTAATCATAATCACTAAACATAATAATTACAAAATGACAAAATTTTAAAGTAAGATGGAAAAGATATGTCTGCAACTGTCCTCGAGCCTATCTTCGTAATTTCTTCTTTCTTGGTGATAATGTCTCCCGATTTTGTCTGAATGGCCATGATTGGGCTTACCATGTGACTACTGTTGATTCGTTGATAAGGGAATACATCCAGAGACTTACTCTCAGCTACCCCGCCATTCACTGCCCAAGCATCCTCTTCTCTCTGGATTGGTTGGTCGCGGCAAGCATTCCTAACCGGAATCAATCGCTGCTGAAAAGCACTGGCCCGTGGTTGGTCATTCCACTTCAGTCACCTACCATCTACATCACCTCCTCTTCAATCGAAAATCAGAAAATCGACGATTACGTGTTGCAGACTGGACATACTGGACTTTATTTACGGGACACAAGAATAAAAACATTTTTTTTTTTACAAAATTAAAATCAAGACCTAAAACTGAAATTAAAACTAATACCTAAAACTACAACTAAAACCTATTGTTCATTCCGGTTGGGAATCCAAATAGGGATCTAATACATCGTAACCTGAATACGGATCGTAGTCAAGTTCGATGTCATTGACAGATGAATTTGAAGAGATGTCGTCATCGTCTTCAATTTTATCTTGTTTGTCGTCATCCGAGATGGTGTGGATGACTGTTTCCATGACCGTCTGTAGATCTGCTTCAGATCTGGCACCAGCAAGAGAGGTCATAATTGAGTTCTTTGCGAGAAGGAACTGGTCTTCTTCTTCTCGGGAAAGATGAACGTTAGTCTTGAACCAATTCGATATTTGATCCTTGTTGAGATGAGAATGGTCGTATTTATCCCACCACTTGACGCGCTAGATCTTCCCTAAGATCTTGAACTTTGCTTTGGTTGAAAGCTGATGACTCGAGCAGAAGATCCAGGGCACTTGAAAGTAAAGCGAGAATCTATACGTCGGAGAGAGAGCGGACGAATAGATACTATTTGAAAACTGATGGTATGCCTGTTGAACTTGTACCGGGAAAATTTCCGGAGTAAGTCCAAAATAACTCCACCATCGTTCGAACTAATTCGGAAAATTACATTTGTAAGATTTCTTACAGAACGTAATAAACCAAGAGTGGTTATTGGAATCGTACTAGAATACCATATACCATGCTTCCATGTAGTCACGGTATGTGTATGCCGGTGGATTGAACGGCTTGAAAAACTTTATGGGACAAGCATCCCTTCTGGCCTGTGGGACAGAGTCAGAACCCTGAAAATTTTCAGCTTGGAATAGACAATTTTTTCTGGGTTGTTTAGGTCCGAAATATAAGTTATCTCAGTAGAAACGGTATTCACCAAGATGAATTCATAAAATTGTCTGGTCTTCTTGATGTCTTCAGGCAAGAAATTGAACCCTTTAGGATAAACTTGGAAACTAATTTCTTGGACGGAAGGTCCATCAAATTCTGGTTTAATAACAATATCTTCCAGAATTGTTTTGGTGAGGTATCCTGTGATCGGAGGTCTTGGCATGAAGATTACCGGTTTTCCTGTCCGGGCATAGGATTGGGGTTTGGATTGGGACTTTGTCGACGTGGAAATGGGTCGAAGCAAAGTGTTTGAAGGAGCTGGGGTTGATCCTATTGAAAGATTCCTTGAAGAGGAACCTGGACGACGCCTAGAGAGCGTTTGAAAGCCAAGGTCCATGGCGTAGTTATCTGCGCTCATCGGTGACGGAACAGATGATTGGGACATAGGGTGTTTGCCCTTGGAGGAGCTAGCTCTGGAGGAGCTTGATGTTTGGGAGAAAGTCGGGTTAGACTGATTTGGATTGTTTGGAGGCGGAGGCCTTTCAGGTGGTCGTGGTCAGCCGGAATTGGGGAGCATTGGGAGGATTGGCAGGAGTCTTCAAGAGAGAGGATTTAGAGAGATGCTCTCTTGAGAGGTAATCTACAAGGCAATTCTCATTGCCTTTTATAGGCTCGATTGTGAAATCAAAGCAAGTTAAGATTGCTTGCCACCTTGCAAAGATTTGCTTGAAAACCAGATTCTTTACGTCTTTTTCAAAGATGTATTTACTGACTTTCGAATCCGTTCTGACAAGAAAATCCTTGTTGATAAGATCTCCTTGGAACTTCTGAATGGATAGGACAATTGCGAGAATTTCCTTCTTGATGGTGGAATAGTTTCTTTGAGCACTATTCCAGACACCATAGTGGAAACAGACAAGAGATTCCTTGTCGTTAATTTCCTGTTTGAGACAACCGCCGTAACCTTTATCTGAGGCATCGGTTTCGACGATCATTTTGGCTTTATCATCCACTAAAGAAAGGCATGAGATTCTTTTTGCTAGAGATTTGATTAATTGGACTGCTCGGGTGTGCTCAGTCGTCCACGGGTTTGGCTTCTTCTTCAGTCTGTCATAGAAGGGCAGACAAATTGTCCGTAGATCTTTGATGAAGTCACCGATGTAGTTGACACATCCAAGAAAGCGTTGTAGCTGGATATTATCCTGGATTTCATCTGGAAACTTATCCTCAAAATCAAGGGATATTTGGATAGGCTTGACAATTCCTTGGTCGATATCAAATCCTAAAAATCTGATACTAGTTTGGAATAATTTAACCTTTCGTTCAGAAACCACAAGGCCATTTGTTTTGACGATATTGATAAACAAATTAATATGTTTAAAATGTTGATCAATGTTTTTCGAGAATATCAAGACATCATCAATATAGACGATTGTGAAATCTTGATACTTATTGAAAATGTCATTCATGATCTTTTGAAACTCGAAAGGAGCATTCTTAAGACCAAATAGCATTACATTCCATTCGTACTGTCCGAAAGGAACGTTGAAGTCAGTCTTGTACCTGTCCTTTGGGTTGATTTGAATCTGCCAAAAACCAGATTTCATATCAAACTTTGAAAAGACCTTTGAGTTGGCTATCCGCTTGAGCAAGTCTTGACGATTAGGAATTGGATACCTAATCCACTTGAGAACCTTGTTTAGGGGCTTGTAATTGATGACTAGACTAGGAACACCTCTTTCCTTTTCTGCTTGATTGTTGACGTAGAATGCCGCACAAGAACATGGGCTCTTTGATGGGCTTATTAAACCTTTCTTCTGGAGATCTGCTATCTCTTTGAAGCAGGTGTTGACTAAGTCCTTACTCATTTGAATGGGTCTGGCCTTTGTAGGAATTTGGGCCTCTTTGAAGTTGTCCATATAGGGTAGGTCTACCATATGTTTCTTCCTGGCCCAGAAGGCATTGGGCAGACTCGAACAAATCTCGGATCCTATTCTTCGTAGAATGGGCTGGATTTTCAATTGAACAGAAGGCTTCTTGATTTCTTCGCTGATCTTCCTTCCTTTGATGTCATCGTGAAGAAACTCAATCTGCTTTTCCTTCCTTGAAATAAGATTAAGACTTTGAATGATCTCGCTCTCAATTGTCGAAAGATACCTTTGAATTACCGGTTTGCAAAATTCAAAGGTGATTTCTTTGCCGAATTTTTGAGAAATTAACCCCTTGTCAGAAACTGTGAACGGGTAAATTTGGGTAAGGAATGGAGTACCCAAAATTACTTCCTCGATAAGTCCTTTTACGAGGAGAAATGAGTTTACAAGGCAAACGTCGTCTTTGCAAACATGCACCTTGGAAACTTTGTACTTGATCAGCAGGGCATTGTTACTGGCTCCCTTTAGCGATTCCCTGGTAATCTCAAAGTACTTGGATGGAATTATCCCTTCTTAGATAACATTTTGATCAGCTCCTGAGTCGACTAGAGTTGTTGCTTCGAACTTGTAGTCTTTGATCTTTAGGATGACCTTCGTCAGCCACTTCTGATTAAAGACCTTGCTGATGACGTTGATGCCGCTGTTTGAAGTCTCGGCATGATCGACATTATCCCTTGAGCATATCTGTTCTTGAATTGCTCTGACAGCATTTTCAAGATAGGATATCCGTTGCCTATTTTCCTGCACTTCCCTCTTGAGGACTTTGATTTCACACTGGAGGTCAGGAACCGCTTGATTGCTGGCTAATTGATTTAAAACCTACTAAAAACTGAAATTCATTGGATCCTTGGACTTTTGATCTGGAGTTTCGAGATCTTCACGCAGCTTCAAAAGTAATCTTTTTCTAATATCATCGTCTTGAACGTCTTCGATGATATCTAGAAGACCTTTCTGGGTGCTGGTGAGAACATTGATGCAACCCGAACAAGGTATTGGTTCTTCGTTGTCTGACTCATCGTTAGACACTGAAGATGCATCAGAAGATTCTTCGATGATGGCATTGAGCAAATCTTCTTCTTGATCTGAACTTGAACATTCTTCGTCTGAAGAGAGTTGTTCGGCCTTGATAATACTCAATAGAGATTGCTTCTCACTTTCATCAATCTCCATCTTGTTGATCTTCTTGACGACAAGGCAACGATTTGCATAGTGTCCCTTCTTATTGCACCTGAAACAAGTGGGGTTATCCTTGGAGAACTTCCGTTTGTTTCTTCCCTTGCCATGGTATTTTCGTTTTCTATTACCATGTTTGCTTGACTCATCTGGGTATTGCTTACGTAAGAATTTCTTCGAACGAGACTTCTTCCTGGATGGAGGAGGACTGTCAATTCCGTACTGCTTGCAGAAAGATCCTAATTCTTTGCGGTAATCAGAATCTTTGGCTATCTTCGTAGCATGCCGTTGATGTTGGCAGATTTCAAGGCATACCTTTTGAATTGTAGAATTAATATCTCCGTAGGAGATACCTTCCCAATCAATTTCTGACCCGCCATTGATGATAACCATTGTCGAGTAGAACTTTTCACGAACATACCTAAGTAATCCTTCGACGTACTTATGCTTCCAGATTACGTCCTTGCATGTCGTGAGGTTATAAAGACGTGACATAAACGTGTCTTTATACCACTTGAAGTCACTCATCTTAGGGCACTTCATTCCTAATAGAGTTTCAGTTGATTGGTCACTGTATAGGGTTGTCCATCCTACAAAGTGCTTGATAGCCGTATAAATCAGAGTGTTGACTGAATTCGGCTGGATTGTAACAGTGTGGCCATTGGGTCCTTGTTCTGCTTTTTCAATAACAGCTTTCTTGATGGCTTTCCTGTTCTCGTTAGTTAGGTGATTGTGCCACCAACTTCGGAGGTTTCCTATGAATCCTGCGGTTAGGGAGTCGACAATCTCCTTTTGATTCATCCTTCGAATGTAACTCGTTGCTGCGACAAACATTTCTTGGAAGATGATCATCATCTGGCCCTCGGAACATCCGTCTATGTTCCAAGTTTCGATGTTATTTCCGTCGAAGGAGCGAAAATCTGGCCCCAAATCATCCCATTCTAGGTCTGGAGGAGATGGTTTCTTGTAGTGATTCTTCATATCTGTGTTGTAGACTCTGATAGGAAGAAGTTTGGGCGATTCATAACGAATCGTGTTGACATTACCTACCCCAAAATTGCCTGTTTCCTTCTTAGAGGATGTCTCTGACCGATCTTTCGAGATAGAAGTTACTGATAGCTTTTGAGTGATTTCCTTCAAGAGCTCATCAGTGCTGGATCCCTTCAGTTTGATGTCAACGGAGTTTGGCTGCACAATGGGTCGATTTGAATCAATTTTTAGTAATCCTGGGCGACTCGGTGGTGCAAAAACCTTTCCTGGTCGGTCAGGCTTCATGTCTTCAATAAACCTTGATAGCGTTGTCAAGACCTTATTGGAATAATTGAGTTGCCGCTGGATATTTTTTATTTCCCTAACACCAACAGTTTTCGTCTTCTCTTCGTCGATTGTCTTGTATGGAGAAGAGACAATTGCGGAACTCGGCATCTTGGGATGCGGGAAAGAAGCTTCTTCTTCAGGAGGATACTTCGACTTGACTTATTTCCCTGCTGGAGTCTTCCAAGTGACTGGCTTGCTGAGAACGCGAATACTTGTTTCCTTAGCCTTTTCGTTGACTCGGGCTATGAAGGCGTCATTGGTTAGGAATTTGGGTATGTTATCCCAATCCTTTTGATTAATGTACTGATCAATATATTTGTCATAATAGTAATCGTACATTGTCATGTCTTCGATGATATGGTATTTATCTGGTTGTTGATGCTTCCAGAATTTCTTTCCATATCAGTTAGAGTAGGAGACTGAGATTCTTTCGACCATTCGTACTGGACGTCTGGAATGGATTGATCGAAATCTACTGCCATCTTCATTGAATTAGATCTGGCTATCGAGCGTTCCTTTGTTGTTGATATGAACTTCGATACACTTGATCTTCCACTGTAGATCTCTCTGGGAGGAGGATGAGGGGTTTCTTCGTCTTGGAATTGGACTTCGACGTGTCCATCATCATACTCCGTGATTTGAGCAGTACTGCTTTGCCTTGTTCTTGGTGCAGTTGCATGCTCAATCCACCAGACTAGATTTCGTGTTAGTTCGCTCCAGTCTAAAAGCTTTTGAACCGTTAGAGAGGAACGTTCCAGATTGACTTCCATAAGCATGGTGTAATTCTTTGAAGAGACACCTAAAGCCTTTGGAGAAGCATTTGTGTACATCATCTTGTAGTAGAGGACATACATGACTGAAAAAGGATACGAACCATTCTTGAGACGTAGTCCTTTGGCTCGGATATCTAGACTTAGGACGTCGTAGATATTCTTGTCTTGGACGTCCACCGTGAATCCTGGTTTACATGTAAAGTAAACCGGTCCGTTGTCGAGGTTTGACTGAACGATCCCTAATAGAGAATTAGAGAAGTTCAGGTGTTTGCACGGAATTTCTAGATAAATATAATTCGTGGAATTTAAACTTTGTATATTGATTTATAGTATAATAGATACAATCTCTAATATTTTTACGCTCTTTTGATGTTTTTTCTTGAATATAAGTTAAAACTTAGAGCTTCTTGCTTCTCGATCATCAGAAAGTTGTACTTGCAAGTCAATTTGAGCTCTTCAATCTGACGAAATTCAATGAGTGTTTAGTCTTTCAAGTCTTTAATCATTCAAAAGAAGGTAATGTCGAGGTTAATAAGAACTATAACGTTTTGAGAGCCTTAGAAGTTTGAGTTTTCAATTCTTCCTTCAACCAAAGATGCCTCCAAATGAATGACAATGTCTTTATTTATCGAGAATTTTCATGAACTTTAGAAGAGTTCATGCCTATTTTTTTTGTTGGGTTTGGGCTTGGACCCACGAGGTTGTTGGGATTGGGGTTGGGCCCACTATCTTCTTTAGCCCAATTTTTCTATCATGGTCTGAATTGAGTTGAAGTTTACTTTGTAAAAATAGCAAAATTTTATTTTAATTTTAAAAATGGCAAAAAAAAATTGAATAATAAATTGTTACAAAAGGAACTTAAATGCCCAATAAGTCTCGCATCCTAAACCAAGATCAAATCAATATATTTTTATTTTTCCCAAAAATAAAAACCAAAACTTCAAAAAAAAAAACCATTAAAACCCTAAATTCTCTCACAAATCATTCCATCTTCTTCATCTTCATTAAGGATCAATGCCAACCAACCATCAACCATAAACATAAATTCCTAATGCCAAAATTATTGAAATCCAGTGGCCGACGACATAGGCTACAAACCATCAAAAAACGTAGCAATACTCCGCCTGTTCGTCATTCATCGTTTTCTACATAATCACGATTTGGAAACCTTCTTTACTCTTCTGTCTACAATCTAATGAAAACTTTTTTTTTTTTTTTGCCGATTTCTACAAAATAACTCTAACAAAGCTCAAATCTTCAACCATAAGCACAGGTGACACACCCAAGTGATTCTGTCCATCCTCGCACCTTACTCACATGTAAGAAAAAATAATACTTCTTCAAATCTCTTTTTCACATAAGGGGATATTTATAATTAACTAGTAGTTTTTTTTAAAGTTTTTTAATTATATATTCTTGTTGAAAATGAAAGATATTACGTTATTGTATAGAGGCAATACAGTTTATAAATAAATATTCATTTAAAATAAGTTAAGGAATATTAACAATTTTCACGTACATTGTTAGCACAACAACATTTGAAGAGGAAAAAGGCTGATATACCTTGAATACAATTAACAAATTGTTGGAATGAAGCATCGGATAAGATGTAAATCACAATAAAACGATAATCATGATGTTGTAAACTTTCATTAATTCATTTACCATTTAAAAAAAAAACAACCTTATTTGTTGTAGAGTCATAGCAAAGAAGAAAAAAAATTAAAAAAGAAGACAACGAATCTTTAATTATAAAAATGGAAAAAAAATAAAAAATTTGATAAGGGTTTGAATTAAAAAATATGTTATTTTTTTTAAAAAAAAATATATATATATATACGTAGGTGTACCCAAGCATCTCCACTAGGTGGACACCAAGTTAGCATCCTCATCATCTCTGTTTTCATTAATATAGGAAGAATTAGTACAATTACAGCAAGGGACAAAAGCCAAACGAAAGCGCGAAAGCTAAAGGGCTAGAGCTAAGCCCACAACAAAAAGTTCAAAAATCATTTAAATTGATAGCGGTAGAGGAAGCACTATAATTTGCAAACATAGAGGATTTGCTAGCCCACAGCCTTGAGAGAGAAAAGAATGTCTTCCCAGAGATCAATGGTAGATTTTTCCTTGCCCTTGAAAATGCGATTAATTTCTCACCAACTATAAGATCCACAGCACCGATGCAATAGTATTAAAAATGATGATACCCCTTTTGTTGTGTTGTTTTATTGAGCAAAGGAAAGAGCACGAGGAAACAACATTATGTTGTTGGTTTTTCCGTCCAAGAAGACATCAAGCTTGTTCGAGAGAATTTTAGCAGTATGGCAATGTATGAAAATATGGTCAATCTCCTCTGAGTGTCTTTTACATAAAGAACACCAATTTGGACTCAGATTGAGAGTTGAAACTTTTATCAGAAGAAATATATTAGTTTTTCAAACCAGTCAAAACGTTTAGATGAATGAAAAAGATTCTTTTGATATTTTAGATAAATGAAACTCGATCTAATGAAACAAGTTTAAAACATATAATAACAAAATATTTATTGTTTTATAAAGTTTATTAATGAAATATTTTGATAATTTTTTAAAAAATTAAATAAAAGTTTATTAAAGATAAATATAATTAGTTTAATACAAATTTAAAATAATGAAAAGGAATAAGGATATTTTGGAAACTTTATTAAACATATGTTTTTTCGAGATCTTATAAGAAATAGATGTTATAGATTAGCTAAATATTTATTTTCAAAATTCTAGAAAATAAATATATAAATATTTATTAAATATAATTTAGGATATAATTTTACTAAATAAAAATATAAACGTTTATTAGATATAAATGTTCGATTAAGATACAACTAATTGGAGATATTATGAATAAAAATTTCATTGATATAAGAAAATTTTGGTTCAAAGAAATTTTATCATTCGATTAGAATCTAACACAATATCCAAGTTTGCAAAATACTTTGTGTTTCACAAATCTAGTCAGCTTATGAAGGTCTTCTACATTTAAAATACAGTGTACATTGAAAATCATAACATATCACATAATACCCTAAACCTAAACCCGGCAAAGGGATAAAAAAGGCGCAATTCCAACCGACAACCTAAATTTGTCTGTTCCATCCAATTCTCCAAATTGTAATTACTCGTAACAAATCAAAATATAATTATCACAATTGAATTGATCAAGCAAACTTTTATTAAATCTACTGAAATCACAGCCTTTGATCAACTCATGTAAATTTCAATTTTCAATTTTATTCTTCAAAATTAAGGTTTTGTATTATATATCATATATTTTTTGATCAACTCACCTCTTCTAAATCTTTCAATGGTGGCCAAGGAAAATGAAATCCCCAAACTTTGCTTGAGTTTAGGCCCACAAGTCAATTTCCAACCTGCGCCTGCCTACTAATCATACTGGTTAATAATAATAATAAAATTCATGCAAGAAATTTTCATGGTAATTTAAAGTTAACAAATGAATAAACAGTTGAGACTAAATTTAAAATTTTCTTAAAAGTCTAGAATTAAAATTGAAAAAACTCCAAAAATACGAGGAAACCCAATCATAATTTAACCAAGAAAGAAAAGTGCTCGCAAACACAACACAAGAATAGAGTAAATTACTTCAACAAACCCTACATAGCCACATTTTCTAGAGCTTTTTCAGGGGTATTTTAGGGATTTCAATTCTAGGGCTTTTGAGTGGGGTTCTGAATAAGCGCTTTCGCAGTGCCGCCGCAAGCCATAGCTTTCGTCGGAATTCCCCCAACCTTATCAACTCCTTCGGCGAATATAACCCCCATTCCCATATGCAAATGAGGTTCAATGTGGCAATGAAAAGCCCAAACCCCTGGATTATCCGCCACAAATCGAAGCACCGTCCACCCAAATGGGAAAATCACCACCGTATTCCTCAATGGCGGGTTCATCAGATTCAATTTCGTCTCATCCGCAGCAGAGGAAAATTTCCCCTCTCCATACCCCAAAACCCAAAAATCATGGCCGTGTAAATGCCAAGGGTGAATCTCGCTATGCTTGTCGTTCAATGTGTTGGCATTTTGTAGAACAACATCCACGATTTCCCCTATTTGGAACCGGTAAACGCCGTTTCCGGTGATGGTGTTTCTGTTCGGTGGTGGCTTGTTGATGTCGTAGTTTTCTGGGTATGTTTCCGGTGGGGGATTCTGGTCGAAGGTGTGGTTTAGCCCGATTTTAATAGCGCCAAGGTACGGCGTTGAGGGGAGGGTTAAAGAGACGTTGTTGATTGCCCATTTGGTGTATCCGCCGTTCATGTTATTTTGGGTGTTGAGGAGGAAGATGCGGCGGGTGGATTTTACCGGTGGCTTTGGACTGCCCATGGCGGCTAAGATTTTGAATGTGAAGTTTTTGCTTCGGTCGTAATCGTTCCATTTGGGGGTTTCGGGTGGCGGAGAAATGGGTAATTTCGAGACGGGGTTGGGGAGGTAGTTGAGGATTGTTAGGCCTGGAGGGGTTTTGGGATCACGGCCGCGGACACCGAGGGAAACCCAGTAGTTCTCCGATGGTTTTTGGTCGGTATTGATGAGGACGGAGTAAGATTCGCCGGAATAAATGTCGATGTCGGAAGTGAGAAATGGTTGAACGTAGTTGCCGTCGGCTTCTACCACTAACTGTTTGTGATTCTGAAGAAGAAAAAAGATATTGCTATACAATTTTAAAAATAAATAAATAAATACAATAATATGAAATAATTCTTTATAAATTGAGATAAGTTCAATTTATACTTGAAAATATTTAAAGTTTTCGGATATTGTATACAATGTGAGAAAATGAGAATTATATTGCAAATGATTAGTGTCTGTTGAAGATATTTAATAAGAAAAATTTCTAATTGATAGACATACATTTTGAGGACATTTTTAGAAATAACAAAATAAATTAAAATATTTACAAAGTATAGCAAAATTTTGGATTCTATCAATGATAATCTTTCATCACAATAGCATATCAATGACTAATATAATTTGTTATAGGTTGTAAAAATTTTGTAAAATCTATTATTTTTAAAAATTTCTCTTATTTAAAAGTAATTTTAAAAAGAAGAAAAACTTGTTTGAGGAGTAAAATAATTCTTTAAATAAATAAAAAAAGAAGAATTTTTAAAAATAGCAAAAATAAATTAAAATATTTACAATCTATAACAAATTATATCACTCATACTCATTCATATGCTATAGTGATAGAATCCAAAATTTTGTTATACCTTGTAAATATTTTAATTTATTTTTGTTATTTTTAAAAATGCTCCTAAAAAAAATCAAATATCATAGACTTATTTACTACTAAATATGTTCGTTTTAATCAAAGGAAAATTGCATTAAATGACAAATTTTTTTAGAAAAAGCAACTCATAACACATTCTTTTTGCATATTGCAAATTTGGCAAATATGATGATAATAAAACAGCAATTTGCTTTTAAATTTGCTATTTTTACAATTTTAAAAATGTATGTAATATGAACTCTATTATCATAATTTTTTTTGCTATTTTTGCAAATTCTCCATAATTAAATGACCACTCATTTTTATTTTTTTCCATCCAAACTAAAAAATTTCCTTAGTATGTGAGCCTTTTAAAAGTTTTACCTATCAACTAGACACAAATTTGAAAATTTTGAATTTCATTTGACATAAAATTTAAATTTATATCTAATCAATCAATCAACATTTCAAATTTTCAAAATTTGACACATGTTTTAAAAGTTTAGATATCAAAGTAAAATATAAATCTTAAAATTTAAGAATTAAATTTGCAATATAAAATCTTCTCCCAATTTCTACTTATACTCGCTAGCTTCATGAATAATTAGCGAGTTGAATTTGATGTTTTATTTTTATAACACATAGTAAAAGAGAGAGATAGTTACGTACTCCGATGGCAAAGTTGAGGGCAGAGAGTGAAGTGGTACTTGTAATTCTAATCCGATAAATCTTATTGGGTTCGACTTTGAGGATAAAAGGTGCACATTGTTCACTTCCACTCAACTTACATTGCTCCATCTTATTCATGTTCATGTATTTAGCTGCAATTGAGCAATTGCTTTGCCCTCTCCCATTTATGAGTATGGACTTTGAACAAGAAGAAGGGGACATAAAAATACATTTAATTAAACTTCTCAAATAACATTAATAGAATCAACAAGAGAAAGTACAATAATTATATCTCTAACAAAATAATTTACCTAAATCCAATTAACCAAATTAAAACACTTAGGACACCTTACCTTCTATTTAGGTTGGATTAATTTCCAATAATTTTTACTTTTTTTTTTTTTTAACTTCCTTACATGGTGAGATATCATCCAAGTTTTAAAGATTTAAAGATAAGGATATTATTGTAACTTTGGAAAATAATATAAAATGTTTTTTTTTAGAAAAAATAATTGCACAATGATAATTGGAAGTTTGCAAAAAAGTTGAAAAAACAATGTCTAATATAAAAAGTAATTGTTATGTGTATAACAAAAACCATGTTTCAAGCAAGTAAGGTATTTATACGAGGGAGAATATTATTTTCCACAATATGTTTTATTTTGGTGGAAATTATACCTTATGTTATATATGTGTCTTAAAAAGAGACATATATGTGTTTGATTTGTTGTTTTTTCTAAAGAAAAAAAAAAAAGAAAACTAAATGTCTTTTTAACTCTTATAGTTTGAGCCTTGTATTTTTAGTACAGTAACTGTGGACTAAGAGATTAAACTAATTTCAATCTTTAGAGATAAAAGTTATGTGAATATCAATGAATTAAATTCACCACGTTCCGTAATTTTTACATTGAATTTTATTGTAAAATTGTTTTAAATGGTAAAACTGCTTAAAATACTTATAAATATAATAAAATTCTATGAATTTTCAATGCTAGATAGCTACCAGTGATATTTTATTATATTTATAAATATTATTTATTTATTTTGTTATATTTAAAAACAACACAATTGTATAAAATGTTAGAAAATGTTTTAGTTCTTTTTTGTTTAAGGAAGGTTTTTTTTAAAAAATGTCATTGAGAGAGAATATTTTGTGGACACTTTTGTTTGTTTGTAGTTAAAGCAGCAAACATTTTGAATATTAAGGAAAAAAAAAAAGCTAAGATATGTTGACAAGTATGCATTTTGCATCCTAATGATAACCTCTCTACTTGACATCTCCTCTGTTAACAATCAAAGAGGTGTTGGAATATTTATCGAATTGAGTGTGAAACAAAAACGTAATTGTAAAAACCTATAAAAAAATAGAGTTTAATTGAATTAACCCGTAATTTCTTTGTTAGTTTTTAAAAATTAAGTTTATTTAAAATCTTTCCTCCTCTAATTTTCTTGTTTGGTTTAAAAAATATTTTCCATACCTATATTTTCAAAAACATAACTAAGCCAAATTTTATAAAAAGAAATGTAAAAGTAGATTTTGTTGTAAAAATTTAACGAAAGAATCCTACACAAATGTTTCAATTATATCTCTTCTGATTTGAGATATGCTTTATTTTTATACATAAAATCTTAATTTAAACACTGTGCTTCAAAAAATATCCTAAAATATAATATTGAAACAAACTCCATAATTCTTTCTTTCTTTAATTTCTTCTTCTTTTTTGGGGGGGTTAAAGTAGGCCTTAATTTTTAAACATTAACCATGATGCCAATCTTCATATTTTTTAAATTGTAGAAATAAAAACACTCTCAAAGGTGTATATATATAATAATAATAATTTTCAAAATATATAGAGGGAATAAAAATGAAAATTTTATTAGAGAACAGTATTGGAAACCTACCTCACATCTCATGAATATTTTGTATAATTTAATAAAATATGATATTTGATGTTAGTCCAAACATAACTTAGTAAATAAGATATAACTTAAACTACCTGGGGTTCACCAATCCAACGCATTGGGTTAGAGCTAAGGCCAATTTCTTGCTTCAAAATGCTTTCATGCCACCAATCACTAAGCAATAAGTTGATTTCTTCGTCGTAATGGAACGGTTCTTTTTTTCCTTCTTCTGGATCCACTATCAAAGATCCATACAACCCAGCCGCTCTCTGCATACCCAAATGACCGTGATAGAAATATGTCCCAGGCTGTCAAACGCAAGTTCAACAAAACAAATAAATTTTGTTAGAGATTATTTTATGTCACTTCATTCAGCATCGACATTTCGAAACCTTCTCACCTTATCTACTACGAACCGGTAAGTGAAGGATTCGCCTGGGTTAGTCGCACACTGCGAGATGGAAGCAGTGCCATCGGCCCAGGGAGTTCCCTTCTGTAGGATTCCATGCCAATGAATGACAACATCTTCAGTGGAGAGCTTGTTAATCATCTCTACAACGACAGTGTCACCAACATTGGCTCTAATAGTTGGCCCGGGAAACTGGCCGTTGATTCCCATGACGAGGTTTTCTTTACAGTCCGGGGACCAAAACATGTATTCAACTTCCCATTTGTAGTGTCTAGTTTGGGAAACAGCATCAGAGAGAGTTATTCCAAACCCAAAAATGATTGACAGAAGAAAGAACATGGCTGGAGAAGGCATAGGAAACAATGGCTGATTTGCAAGTTTTGTGGCCATCTCTTGGTTAAGAGATGGAAGGGAAGAATAATAATGCAATGAGCAAAAAAGAGGAAATACAAGTGGGAAGTCTGTGGAAGATACCACTGGAATTTACCACCGGCTCCTCCTTAATTTATAATGAAATTTTGTGAGGTTTTGATAATACAAATTTATGTCAACTTATTTTTTCTTTTGTCTTCATTTGTTTGATTTTCTTTTTATTGCTTTTATAGTTCTAAAAGTGTTTTCTTCTATTGAAAACTTGATTTATATGATGGATGAGAACCTAGAGAGTAGAAGTTAGTTTGGATGTTTAATTTTTTTTAATTAAAATGTATGCGTAACATAATATAATAATTTCAATTGGCTTAATTAAAGCTTTATCTGTATATTTTCAATTGGCTGATTTAATGTTAGTTCTTCAAAGTCTTTCTTAACAAAAGTTTGATAAATAATAGGGTAGATTATTTTAAATGAATTTTTTTGAAAAAATATTTACAAATATAGCAAAATATCATATCACAATCTATTTGTAATAGACTAAGATACATAGATTATTATATGGGGCTATCCTGATATAGATACATGCAGATAATAGTCTATTTTAACTATGACAATCCATTGTAGATAGTCTATGATATTTGAAAATATTTTGGTTAATTTTCCTATATTTAAAAATAATCCTAAATAATAATAATAATAATAATCACTCAATAAAATATAGTAGGTTAATACATTTCCAATTTAGTGTTGAAAATTTCATAGATGATAGAAACTGCTTTTGACAAACACCAACAATAAACTTTTCGATAGAGACTAATATAACGTTTATTAAAAGTATATGAATTAAATTTGGACTATATTTGACTATATTAAAACTAAAATTGAACAAAGCAACAAAAAAAGATATTTAACGTGATATATATATATTATATAGGTCTGCAATATATACTATGAATGCTTTAATTTATGAAATAGTAGGTCCACATATTGTTTTGTATTTTGAATGAATAAGTTATAAAAATACCTAAAAGTTCAATAACTATATTTTTTTTAAGGATTTACATAGTAAAAAGGCATTGGAATTATGTTATGTAGTTGTGGGAAAGATAAAACGAATATTGTAGTTTAATATATAATTAAAAAGAATCTAAATATTATTTGACTTTATCTAAAGTTTATAATTAATCATAACCTTGCATTAATTTATATTTATATAAAAACAAGTGAAATAGAGAAAGTGGATAAAAAAAGAAAAATCCACCAAACTCAATGAAAATATCAATTCATTTAAGTATTTCTTTTTGCTATATTTTTCTATCTATAACGATTTACCTAAAAAATATGAAAGAATGATGGGAAAAGGTTATTAAAATATTCTTCAAAACATGAAAAATCTTAAGAACCGTCATTAAAAAAGATATTAACAATGTTTGGTTATGATTAGAAATATCTAGGCTCCAACTTTTTGAAAATATCTATAAAAATTTTGAAAAAATTATAAAAAATTATGGAATGAAATTATTATAATTAGTTAATGAAAGTACTTTTTTTGTGAGTTAATTAGAATTAACCATTTTTAATTGCAATGCCTATAAAGTAAGACAACCATTTAGGTGCCTATTGTTAGTGCATGTGCAAATGTTGATAAGATAACCTAGATTTAAAAATAAATGGAAAAATAGTTACAAAGTTTAAGAATATTTTGAAGTGAAATTACGTGAAAATTTCACGAAAAAGGTTTGAATGAGGTTAAAAGTATGTTGAAATTTCGTGGTAATTGGAGGAAAAATAATGAAACTTCCCTTGCTAATTTAAAGGAATAGTTAGAAATATCACAATTATATTTAAAATAATTATGTATAAAGCAATCTTTTAAAAAATATTGTAAATATATAGCAAAATCTGTTAAAGTCTATTAATAAAAAGAGTATCATTGATAGACCACATGTAATAAATATTGATTTATCATCAATAAATCATAAGAGTCTATCACCGATAGAAGTCGTCTACCACGGATAGACTTTGCTATATTTGTATTTTTTTTTTAAATATTACTATATAATTAATAATTATTTCTAAAATTGCTACCCATTATAATTATTCTAATTAAAATTTGGAGCTCTTCCACTAAATCTCAAAATTTCTATTTCTATTGTCCATGACCTTCTTATGTGTCATTAATTATTGTTATATTTATTTATATTTGTAGGTTAAAGAGCTGACTTTTTACTATATTTAATATTATTTATTAATATATCAACATGAACTTTCAATTAATTTAACGAAGCCCTAATAATTCTATTAAGAGATTTTAGTTTTGTCAATATATATAATGTATTTTTAACAAAGCTATAATAAAGGTCGAGATTAGAAGATATATCCAATAAGAAGAACTAGAGAAAAGTCTTTCAAAGTAAAGCAACGAGAGACAAAACAAATATAGATAAAGGAAGATAGGTCTCCCACGAATAACAAAACATAAAATGGCATCACACAAAGTCGAACAATAAAAGATGAAACAAACCAAAAATATTTTTAAAAAATTGAATATTCAATTTCACTCTCAATGTTACTTAACTTAATTAAAATTAATGTACTCATTATTAACTAATAAAAGTACTTGAAAGAGGCAACTTTCTTACCTATATATATATATATATATAGAGGACGTGAGTTTTTTTTTTTTTTTTTTTTTTTTTGAAAAAAGATCATTATTGAAGTCTTCTCCTACCTTAGTTGTATTTCTAATCGTCTATTTTTAAACAAAGTCTACACAGGTACACGTGTTATAAACCAGGAAATTTGGAAGAGAGGATAAATCGATATAATTCTAATTGTAAAAAAGTAAGGCGTTAAAGTTACATAATTTTATAATTATGTTGGATGATAAAAAATTAAGGTTCTGGGGGCACAATTGCAGTTAGAATTATATGAAGGGTGCTTTTTGCAATTACTTCTCACACTCAACATCAAACTGAGTCTTTAGTACACAAGGCATGTCATTCATTGTATGTCCACTCCACATATATATATGCTCAATGTGTGATTAAATTGTTATAACAAAAATGATATTTTTTTAGAAAAAATATCTTATATCAAAACAACTATGTCTTGTCCTTACTATTAATTAATTTCCATCTATATGTTTATTCTTTTACATTTCTACATTTTCAATCTTTTTCAAGGGTAAAATTGACATATTATGCCTTTTTATTATTTATGATAATTAATTACTATTAATTTTCATAAATATAACAAAACTCTAAAATATTTACAAGTCCGTGTAACAAAATCAAAAAGTCTATGAAGTTAATAAAATATTGTTATAAATTTCATATTTGTTCTTGATATTGCAAACAATTCGTCACTTCTTTTTCCTCTTTTTCTTTGCAATTTTTTCATCTTCTCTTTTAGATTTCTTCAGCTCATTTGATTTTCTTTCTTTTATTTTTATTCTTCTTTTTCTTTCTTTCTTTCTTTCTTCATCTTCTCTTTCTTTCAGCTCCTTTTCTAGTATATTAATTTGATATGATCTAAACGATTGCTTACCTCAACATGATTGTTTAGATTTAAAGCCATTTTTCCATCGTTTAAAAGAACTGCACGATTGTGTAGATATGATCTAAGCGATCACTTACCTAGGCAATAGGATATATCATTTAGTATGATTAACACGATCATTTAGATTTGAAGCCATTTTTTCCATCGTTTAAAAAGAACTACACGATTGTGTAGATATAATGAAAATGATCGTGTACCATAGTCAACTCGATTGTTTAGTGTGATTAACACGATCATTTAGATTTAAAGCATTTTTTTCCATCGTTAAAAAGAACTACACGATCGATCATGTAGATACTACCTACACGATCATGTATCATTTCCTACACGATCATGTATCATTTCCTACATGAACACGTAGCATAATCGTTTAAAAAAAGAATTATACGCGTGTGCGTGGTCGATTAAACGCGTGTTGACTTGGACATTTTCGTATTTTCCATTGTTGGCATGTGGGCTTTACCGTTTTCAAAATTTTTCTATAAAATAATGTAAATATTACATCGGTTTGTTATAATTTTTAAAAAACCCCACTGAAAAAACAATAATTTGGGTGTGAACTTACAATGTTTTAATAAAAGATAATAGATTTTCCTTTTTATAATTTAAAGAAGGGAATGATGAAAGCTCATATTTTGTTTTCATATAAATTTTCAATAAAACTCATAATTTAAAGGAAGGGAATGATTGTAAAAACTCATATTTTGTTTATATTTATATATTTGGTTAAATTACATTTTTACCCTTGAAGTTTAAATTTTGTACCATTAATTCTAATGTTTCAAATTTGCAAAAAAAGTACTCAAATATTAGAAAATGTTCGATTGTGATCCAATTGGGATTGATAGAATCTTTTAAATAGCCAACAAAGATGAGACGACAAATTTACAAATTTTAGTATGATTTTTAAGATAAAACTTTTCTCGTCAATCTCTTCCCTCTTCTTACAAAATTGTTGTCACCAATTCTTCTCATCACTTGTATTCTTTTCTTGATTTTGACGAGAGAGAAAAAAGTTGGTTTTCAACATCGTCGAAAGAAAAGGAAAGGAAGAGAACATTTTCTTAAAATTATATTTTCTGAAATAGATTAAAGTTAACAATATTGTTAATTTAATGTCTAAATTGTGAGGAAGTTGATTGTTTAATTTTAAAATGTGGAGACATATTTTAGGATCAAAAGTATAATTTCTTTATATTTTGAAAGCTACCTCTATTTTTTCTTTTTCATTTGTTTTTCACGTGGGAAAAATGAAAATAGGTAGTTTCCTTTCAACTTGAAACACAATTCTGTCTGTTGGCTACAAAGACAAAATACTAATTTTTTTCTTTTTTTCTTTTCTAAATAATAATAATAATACATTTGTTGTTGATCAATTAAGACTATAAATCACTTTTACCCACTAAACTCTTTTGTGATAAAAGTAACAATTTAGTCTTTGTATTTTGATTTTTAACGATTCAGTGGATGTAATTTCAAAATTAGTTTTTAATTTGTTAGGTAGTTTTGGAGATTATTTGCTAGGTAGCTTTTAATGAAGTATGTTGGAAGTGTTAGATATGTTGGAAGAAAGAGATAGTTTTAAACTTAACTTAGTGAAAGTTGGGAGATCGAACATAGCGTATTCATGAATTAAGTTCGAGTAAGTTGGAGCATTTGAGAGGAGAAATATAAGACTAATCAAACATATTTATGTTTTAGGACTTTTAACGAGATGGACAAGAGTTGGATGAAACTTAGGAATAGGTTTTCGATTGAATACAAAGGAGTTTTTCAACTTTTAGAGGTTGCAAAGTATCACATCAAAAGTTACGAACGAATAAGGTGTCCATTCAAGAGATGTGTGAATTCAAATTGGGACTCAGTAGAGGGTGTGGAACGACATCTATTAACCACTGAAATATCCCCCTCCTATACAAACTGGGTGTATCATTGGACAGTCTGTGAACTTACATAGAGGTATGCAAAGATTTGATGAAGGAACTAGCAGTAGTAACCCTTTTGAAACGTTGGATATGATTCATGATTTACAAGCTTCAATTGAACACGAAGAAGAGACGGAAGAAGGTTTGGAGAATGAAATGTTGTTTAACAGTGGGGTAGATATAGAAGAAGAGACAATAAACGTCGTATTTCAAGAGTTATTAAACCAAGCATAAGTCGTTAACTATATCCCAACTGTTCAGAATTTTCGTCCCTAAACTTTTTGGTTACAATGAAGCATGTAAAGGTTCTTAATAGTTGGAGCAACTAGTCCTTCGACATGATGTTAAAGATAATAAAACGTGTGTTTCCAATGTGTGGTACCAATATCCCTAGTTCATTTTACGAAGCCAAACAAAAACTATGTGAGTTTGGCCTGGGATACGAGAATATTATTCATGCTGGCAAGTATGACTGTATATTGTTTTGGGAGAAGTTCGGGGATTTGCAACAATGTCCAACTTGTGGTGAGTCTCGATACTATTAGATCGGTATGGCAACCCTAGAGGGGGGAGTGAATAGAGTTTAATTGATTTTTTTAACAAATAAGCTTAAATTAAATTAATTAGATAATTTTTAAATTAAATAAAGAAACTTTCTAAAATATGTTAAATAACAAGATTGATAAAAAGATATGAAATAGAATATGCAATCAAACTCAACCAACAAGAATATGTAACTAAAATTAAATGCAAAAATAATTAGAAAAGAGTTAGAGACGAATACACCGTAATTAAGTGGTTAAGTCAAACTCGAGCTACATCCACTTTTCCAAGCATCTCTTGGGATCTTGATTGAAAATCTTCTTTTGACTCTTTCCACGGAATAGAGTCGAACCGTAACTTACTCCTTTTTCAGGTTCAAGAGCAAACCCGATCCTTTCCACTGATTAAGATCCAACCGTTACAATATGTTGAAGTTTTAAATCACACAAAAGAAAACTCTCTAAAAGAGTGAGTATAGAATTTGAATCTCACAATATTTAATCCTTACAATACAATATGAATTCTCTCAAGGACAAGATGAAAAGAATAAAAATTGAAAGCTTTAGAGAGAATAACAATGTTGGCTTTTGCACTCTTTGAAGATTGAAAAGTTGAATAATAATGTTGTTAAAAATTTGGGGAAAATGAAGTATTTAAAAAGAGGGGAAAGATAAATCCAAAATCATTTTGAGTCATTAGATGTAAATAAAAGAAAATTGAATGGTTGAGATTTAAACTCAATTAGTCGTTAGACACAACAAAAATAATAATATAATAATATGTCTTATCAAAATAATTTGTTTAAAGCCAAATAAAACAAGTTAACCATCTTTTTTTAAAAAAATTAACCGTTAGACACAAATGTAAATAATAATATAAAATTCATTTTCTTTTTTAAAACCAATAGAAAAGACAAAAAAACAAAAACAAAAGCCACATGTATAACTCCTCTATTACTCCAAATGGCTTTATGTAACTGGTTCAAATTTAATACTTGGCCGCCATGTCACCATCTCAAGTATTTTTTTCGTTAAAACTTCTTTCAGCAATATCTTCTTTGTTCGAACTCCGATTTGGGTTATTCAAAAAGCGTCAGATTTATTGTTCCAAGCTCTACATTATGGACTATTCAAAATAATAAAATTGTCAATAAAAAATTGAGATTTATTATCATCAAAATATTAATTAATTAATTAAAATTAATTCATTTGAGATTAAAGGCCAAAAAGCCCACATATACATGATTAGTTCTAATAGATCAAGGAAAAAAAACAGAAAGTATTGCGCTACTTTCCGTTGGTGCTGAGATTACAACGTTCGTTTGTATCGCAACAAAGCTCGACAGATGTAAGATGATGTAAGGATAAACGAGTGGGAACAGAGGATGTGTTGAGACACCCAGCTGATGTAGAGGGATAAAAGTACTTTGATTCTAAATTTCCTGGTTTTGCTTTAGATTCACGGAACATCCGTTTGGAATTTGTTGCATATAGATTTAATTCATTCGGACATATGAGTATCTCGTACAATATGTGGCATGTGGTGTTAATTCCTTATAATTTGTCACCTTGAAAATACATGAAAGAGTCAAACTTCTTTATATCACTGCTCATTTTCGGTCCAAGATCTCCTGGTAGAAAAATTGATGTGTACCTACCAACCATTGATTGAGAAACTGAAAGAGTTGTGGACTTTTGGTGTGCATACGTATGATTGTCTTACAGTTCAGTTTTTTTCAGTTGCATGTAGCCTTGTTGTGGACAATTAATGACTTCTCGGCATATGATGACCTATCTGGGTGGATTACAAAAGGGTATCACGCATGTTCCATTTACATGGAAGATAAATCGTTGTTCGGGATAAGAGAAAAATAGCTTTCATGGGACATCAGCGCTATCTTTCAGATAACCGCGTTTGGCGTCGAAGTAGGTTACATGATGGAAAAGTGGAGTGTAAGGCTCTGTTGAATAAGAAATTTTGAGACCAATCACAAATTGCCACATCATTTATTAAATTAATGGTGAAAAGTGCAAATAATTGAATTTGGAACTAATTAAAAGATTGATATGTATCCCAAATTCAAATTGAAAACATAAATTGATCAATTTTGATAATGCTGCATGTTTTCATCATAACTGTTGGATCAAATAATTATTTTGGTTCAATTAAATATTATTTACTTGGACTAAGTTCAATTGAGCCCAAAAATAAACTTAATTGAGCTCAAAGGGTAAATATGACCTAAATCCATTTAGTTGAGCCCATGGGTCTGGTCCATGGACCAACCAGACTTAAGCCCATAAAGCCCACTAGAGAACTTTATAAATAGAGGAGTTCTTCTCATTGGTAGGGCTTGGAAATTTTTTACTCCAGAAGGTCTAGAGAGAATTCTCCCAAGAGCTAGAAGACTCCCTAACTTCTGAAGTCGACCATCCTTGAAGATTGAAGCTCCTTTGAAAATACAAGCTTTCTTCCAAGACTCAAACTTCTACACTTTCCAAGACTCCATCTTCTCTCGAAGATTGAAACTTCTTTGAAGATACAAACTTTCTTCCAAGACTCCAACTTTAAGAACATCACGTGCTCCACTTTCTCAAATCAAGCGTAAGCATCCAATCGAGAGATAATCAGAGGATCAAATTCTAAAGATCGAACCACATCGCATCAAAATCAACAAAAAATACAACATCAACTCAATTTTAACTCCACAAATCAAATTTTTCTGGAAATCTCATGCGAACAGGCTCCTCCCGTAGTAATGAATGGGCATGAAATCTTGAAAAAACTAGATTCGTTGGAGTTTCTAGTTATGAGTAATCATCATTCGTTAAAAGATCAGAAAAGAAAGAAAGCACTTAATTAGACTAAGAAAAGTATTTTCTTCGATTTTTCTTACTGGTCGTGACTAATAATTCGTCACAAACTTGAACAACTTCATTGTAATTTTTTTTAATTATACATATTTCATATTTTGTTTTATAATTTACAATTTTTTAATTTTAATAATATGTTGCAAATTTTGTTTCTTGCAATCCAAAGCGAGACTGAAAACAACACCTCATGATAAAAAAAAAAAATCAAGAAAATAATAAAATAATAAAAATAATAAAAAAGAAATTTATCCCGACTTAGAAAACACGTTGGGATAGTATGTTTCCCTCGACTTACCCATACGACATCAGAGGAAACTTTTCCTGACTCACGTTAGGAGTGCCCTTTCCCTAACGCATGTAGACGACGTCGGGCGTATTCTACTACAAACGTTGAAATCCCGACGTTCTGGTTGACAGAGAATTCTGTGTCGAAAATACTTTGACCAACGCCTTTACTATTTTTGCTGACGATTTGTGGCGTTGGGAGTCCCTTGCTTTTTTGTAGTGGGACTTACTCCCATGTCCCGACGTGTTATGAAGCGTGACGGGAGAGACTACACCTGACGCGTATATTAATCGGCATCAGGAGCTCCTTACTCTGGACGTCGAAATGAAGTGTGTCGGGAAAAGGGAACTCCTGACACTGATATATTCATATACTCGTCAGGAAATCGTCTCCTAACGCATTATTTCTTTCAACTCGTCTCCCTACAGTCCTGTATGCGTCAGGAGATCCTTTCTAGACGCATTTGGATATATATGTTTACGCTTTTATGCATCAGGAGAGCTACTATTTCTTATAGTGATATTTGATTATTTGATTCTTTCTCTCGAAAAATAAATTTAATTATTAAATTTGCTCATCTTCTGGGATAATAAGATTTTGGACTTAATGAACTTCTTCAATGATCGACTTTTTATTAGGTTTGTTGATCTCTTAGAGAATCGACATTCGAACTTATTGATCTTTTCTTGAATGATTCATTATTTAGGTTAGATGATTAATTTAGATTGATCATTGATTTGTTGATATGCTTAAATTTGCCCTACCAACTTTAAGAGAGTTATATTATTTTGATCTTAAGAGTTTTGATCATATGAATTTTAGATTTTAAAAGCTTTAGAGCGTCGATCGCCATAATTTGAGAACTTCAAAGTTTCAGTTTTCAAAATTTGTGTGCTTTAGTCTTTTAGAATTTAAGGAATGTAAAAATCTTCCAAGGTTTCAATTTTCAGAAGGTGATTAGTCTCAAGATTGATAAGAATTTTAACAACTTGAGAGCTTCAAATCTTCGAAGCTTTGACTTTTCATTGTCAATTCTTTGGCCTAAGTTTTCACCATAGGGCTTGAATTGGATCATGTTCAAGATATTGTAATTAGAGATAACTGTGAAAGTGGAAAAATATTAAATAACAAACTGAAAAATAGCAAATTCCCAAAATATTAAGATTTATAGCAAAATAACCCTTTTATATAAGACAATTCATTTCTCACAAATACAGTGTATTTGTAAAGTTCAAAAAATGAGGCAGAATAACACAAGTTCATGTATACAATGTATTTGCAAACAACATTATGTTTTGAAAAATGTTAACTAAAGATGACATTTTCGGACTGGATAAGATTGCACCAACATCCCTAAATATATATGGTTGTAATTTATACCAGATTTTTGGATTCTTAGGATTTAAATCAATACATTAACAATTTATTTATATAATTCATAATATAGAAATGTTTAATAGCGATTTGAATTCAAATTTTAGATAACGTCCCTAAAATAATGGCAAAGATAAATTCAATAATTTTGGATTCTTTATATTGCATACTATTTATCAAAACTTTATTAAATAATACATAATACATATTTTTAATAACCATTTGAATTTAGATTTTATATTATCTCCAAATCGTCAATTTGAATGTAAATCTTACATAATATCCCTAAAATAATGACAAAGATAAATTCTCGATAACAATTTGAATTTAAAATTTAAAATTCAAATTGTTATAATTTAAAATTTAACAACTTATATTCCAAAATATTTATAAAAAATTTATTAAATAATACATAATACATATTTTTAATAACAATTTGAACTAAAAAAAAAATTAATCCCCTAAAATCGTTATAATTACTATTATCTACTTATTTTGGTTGATTTTTAATAATAATTTGAATTTAAATTTTAGACCTCTCCTTAAAATAATGACAAATATAAATACAACATTTTCAGTTTCTTTATATTCCAAACAATTTAATAACAATTTGAATTCAAATTTTAGATCGTCCCCTAAAATAATGTTAATTACGATTGTCCATTTATTTTTACTAATTTAATAACAACTTCAATTTTCTTAATTTAACAAAATTGATTTATTGGTTAAATTGGCTATGTTTGATTGTGTTGATTTTCTATAGAGTTACGGTGTATTTGTACATACTACATGACAATACTATTTTTTTCCAAATTAGGTCCAAAGTATTTGACAGAATGTATAGCATATGTTGCTAACACAATTATATTGTAATTTATGCTTTTAAATAATGTGATAACTATTCATTCTATACCATGATCACATATTATTCAAATATTAATAATATTTATTTGCTACATAGTGTCATTGAAAATCATAATTGTTAACATTAAGATTGATTTGTTACAAAACTAACCATTAGAATAATTTCCTAAATAGTGTCATTGAAAATCATAATTACAGTTGTTTATCTAACCGAACTTTATAATAATCAATAGAATTAAGATTTTCCAAACATAGTATATATCGAATATGAATGATGTTATAAACAACATATTTGGGACACTCATGACAAAAAGGTAAAAAAAATTGGCCATCAAACTTGATATAGTTCAATTCCCTTGGTATAAGATAATTCATATCTACCAAATACAGTGTATTTGAATAGCTCAAAAAATGAGACAAGATATTATGAAAATAGCACAAAGACAATGTATTTTGCAAACAACATATTCAAATTTTGTAAATCTAAACTAAATTTGCTATTTTGTTGCGGGACAAGATTGCAACAAACTCCCATATAATAATGGCAAATATATATACAAGACTTTTAGCTTTGTTATATTTTAAACAATTGATTAACAATTTATTAAATAATACATAATATATATTTTTAATAACGATTTGAATTTAAATTTTAGATCCTCCTCCTAAAATAATGCCAAATATAAATACAAGATTTTAAAATTTTTTATATTTTTAAACAATTTACTAAATAATACATAATATATTTTTAATAACAATTTGAATTTAAATTTTAGAATTGTATTTATTCCTCAACGACACTTTTGCAATTATTTGAATCTTCTTCTGTTAGGTTTTATTTGAGAAAAGAAAAAAAGGAGATTGAGAGAGGGGGCAGCCGATGCAAAAGACAAACACAGTGAGAAAAAGAATTTTTTTCTTGCAAACAAGAGAGGAGAAAAGTGCTGGCTATAGAGAGAAAGACGCTGAAGTTTCGACGTTAGCGGCGATGGGCTTTTTCAAGTACCGTTTGACTGCGTCCGACGTTGGTCATGAGTTTGCGGTGGGTTCTGACGTTTTGGAGTTTGTTGGAGTCGAATTTAGTCAACTTTCACGGGTTTAGTTGCAGGCAGGAGGATAGAAGGGCCGAGCGGCGTTTACGGCGAGTTTCACCGTGAGTTCGCTGTGGGTGTTTTGTTTTTCAGCCTTGGTTCTTCTTAGGGTTTTGAGTGTGTTTGACACATGAGTCTCTGGTCAGAGGAGCCGGCAAGATGAAAATTTTAAAATCTCCGATTAGAGGAGCCGACAAGAAGAAAATCTAAGTATGAAGACTTTGAAGGGTTTGAAGGAGACGAGTTGGAAGCTCCAATAGTTTCTGCAACTGATGGAAGTTTGATAGGTGTTAATTGTGTGTTAGGAGTTTGATTTTAATTTAGGGTATTTGTGGTTTCTTGAATAATTGTATTTAGGATTCAATTTTTCAGTTAGGTAGAGGCATTCATTAAGACATTGTTCCAGCAATTATTTTTTCATATTTTTTTATTTTGTTATTTTATCAAATTTAAACAAATATTTATCATTTATCCGAAGGAAACCTTCTATTTTGCTATTCTTCTTATCATCCCTTTTGATTACTCGATCCAATCAAATTTATAATTTCCATAATGGACTTAGCTTCGTTGTGATGTCGTGACGAAACTTAAATTAATGGCCAAAAGTTCTCATTCAACCGGAACTACAAGCGAGTATTAAAGAAAAAAAATGAAAGCAAAGGGCGAGAGAAGAAATGGAGGTGATGGAGAATAAATAAAAACGATTTTGATGCATACACTAATGACAAATTACATTTTAAAGATTTTTGTTTTCTTGTTAAGAGGTAAGATTCCTAATCCAACGTTGTAGCCACCTCCCTGACCTTTGTTAGATTTGTCTCTTGCTTTTCTTTTTCTCTTTTCGTTACTTCTTTTATTCCTTAAATTGAGAGGTTTTTTTTTTCTTCTTCTTTTTAACACATAAAATAAAACAAAATATTTATAAATATAGAAAAATGATACTTTTAATTAGAATTCGATTGTGATTGACTATCTATGTGATGATAGATGCAGTCTATCTCGATTTATTATTAATATAATTGTGATATTTTGGTATTTTTAAAGATATTTAAGGATTTTAATCATTTAAAATATTTTTTTTTGTATTTTGAGTACGTATAAATATATTAAAATTAAAGGGTAAAAAAGGGACAAAAGGACAAAAAGAAGGGTAAAAAATTAAAAGGAACGTTAGAAAAGGGGAAAGAAAACCTGACATAAAAATGAAAAAGAAAAGGATTAAATTACAAATTTAGTCGATGAACTTTTAACATCCGTATTTATTTTGTCCTTAAACCACCAAACTTACAAACTTTAGTTCTTGATCTTTTTTAAGTTTTATAAAATTCTCATAATCTATTAGATTAGAAAAAATAAAAATTAAAGTTTTGATGAAACACAAAATCAAAATTCAAAAACCTTTTAAACATATATGTGTACTAGCTAATGGACCAAAAAAATAAACACAAACTGGCTACGGGTTCAACGACTAGACTTGTAAGTGAACTCCAACACATAAATTAAAAAATATGAATAATAGATTCATAAATTTTCATCATATCCAAAACCCTAAACCTAAAATGAGGAAGCACAAAGGAGACATGACCAAAACTAATATTTCAAAAATACCAATAATAGATTTGATCACATGACCAAACTTAAAACACATGTTCTTTCTAACATATATCCAAAGGGTAACCCTACATGCGTGATTTGTTGAAGTATACTTTTTTGGGGACCTCAAATAATAAAATTACTTTTTCCATCGTTTATCTTTTGTGTGGAGTTTTTTCTAAAAATCTTTCACGTGAAGAAAGAAGGCCTTAGCTAAGTTCCAATAATTCAACTTGACATTGTACCATATGTAGTAATCCAAGATTTCAAATAAAATGGCACGTGAAAAGTTCTTTTTTTTTTCCCAACTTGTGATTATATCATTTTGGAATCTATCGTTCTTAGCATTTAGTGCTAGATGAAGAGTCATTTGTCGTATATTTGAAAAGAGAGGTACGTTGAGGCTCTGGTTTCTCTCATGTTATAATCCTCTTTTGTTTGAACTCCATTTTAATTCAATCCACAAACACAATAGCAGAGGATCGATATCAACCTTTCATTATGAAAGATAGAAATTTTAAAATGAATCTAGCAAAAATATATAGAAGTCAAGCACGATGTTGTAGCAGATAATGATAAGCCAATAAGAGCATAGATGGAAATACACCTAGGATGATAACCCAATTCGTAAGTGTAGTCACCTATTTCGAAGATTAGTGTATGTTTAGCGGAATGAAACTTCATTCAATAATGAGTTAAGAGATTATCAATTATGAAATGATAAACTCTCTCTCTCTAGAAACTCATCGTCACACACAAGATTTCTTGGTAGCCTTAAATGAAATTTCATCAATACGCATCAACTACTCATCTTG
Organism: Cucumis hystrix; assembly: GCA_025688845.1. Lineage (NCBI taxonomy): Eukaryota > Viridiplantae > Streptophyta > Magnoliopsida > Cucurbitales > Cucurbitaceae > Cucumis > Cucumis hystrix. Next base: position 10,470,655 of record CM046884.1, read on the forward strand.
AGTTCTCACTTTCACCCTTAACTAATTTTAGTAATTCGACAGTACATGAAGCCAATTAATAATACTCAGTGAGAACAAAAACTCTTAAATTATAGACGAAAGCAGGGAGGGAAGCAATTCAAACTTGACTTTAGAGCACATGTAACGTATTATATGTAAAGTAGTAATAGTGTTACTAAACGTTTTTATTGTTAATAGAGAGCGGCAAATTAGGGTTTTAGTGTTTTAGACAATATAGGTTACTCTAATACGGCCATGTCAAACAATGTAAATTTTCTATCTTATTTCACTTAGAAAGAGGGGATTCTTAAATAAGTTTGGGGAATATAATAAAATAAATACAATAAAATATTAACAAGAAAGAAAATAATCAACTAATTCATGGTTGTTTCGAGCTTTATGCAATAAAGACTTCAAAACACTAAAATTGTTAGTGAATACAAAGAGGTTTATTCAAAATACATTAGTTAATTAAGTTGAGATTAAGAACAAAAAAGTCTGCCCACACCTTTCATGCAATTGACAAAAAATATATATATAGATATATTCATCTAATTTTTTAGTGTCTGAATTGTTAACTTTTCTTAAATTGAAGTTTTATTGTGAGTTAAGAAGAGAGAGTTCATTCTTTATATATAAAAACATACTTAAAATTGGTTATATAAAAATTTAATTGACATATAATGTGTTAGTGACCAAGAGATGGATTGTTTGAATTCTCTTATCTAATTTTATACTATTAAAATAAATTTAAGAAATTCTAAACTTGGCTATATAAAAGTTTATTGTTATCTCCACAATCTTATACTATTTACTAACAACTATTAGAAATTAAAGAAAAGGAAATTTATTTTCAAACCTCACCTTTACCTTTTATTACCTTAAAAAAGGACATAAACATATAACCCTCAAAATTAAACCTTTAACAAATATTTTCATCCTGGACACTTCACCATGGCTATAAAAAATATATATATATATATAAAAAAAAAAAAGATAAAAGAAAAAAGGAAAAACATAACAATGATAAGTTCACACTAAACAACATTAATTTTACTTCCCTAAACCCTAAACCCTCCGAATATTAATTTAATTTATTCAGTCCTTATAACAAAACTATAATTTTCCTCAAAACACAATATGAATATATACCAATTGGCCCAAAACCACCTCCTAGGGTTTTTTAGTGGCTTCTCATTCTATGGTGTTTTAGGGGTTACGTACCTTACCTTCCTAATATATTCTCGAGGGTTTTTTTATTAGGGGTTTCTCTTTCTAGGGTTTTTAGGGTATTCGGGGATAGTTCTTAACCAGCGCGGTAATGCCACAAGCCAAAGCCTTCGGCGGAATCATTCCCACCATATGAACTCCTTCCGCAAACACAACTCCCATTCCCATATGCAAATGAGGTTCAATATGGCAATGGAACGCCCAAACACCTGGGTTATCCGCCACAAATCGAATCGCCGTCCACCCATATGGGAAAATCACCACTGTATTCCTCAACGGTGGATTTTTCAAATTCAATTTCTTCTCATCCTCGGGGGCGTAAAACTTCCCCTCTCCATACCCCAATACCCAAAAATCATGGCCATGCAAATGCCAAGGGTGAATTTCACTCGTATTGGCGCTTAACATATTAGCGTTTTGTAGAATCACATCTACCGTTTCCCCCATATTGAACTTGTAAACGCCGTTGCCCGTTGTCGTTTCAGGGTTCGGCGGTGGGTTGTTGATGTCGTAGTTTAATGGGAATGTTTCTGGTGGTGGATTTTGGTTGAAGGCAGTGTTTAGCCTCATTTTCATGGCGGCGAGGTACGGCGTTGGAGGGAGAGCTAAAGAGACATTGTTGATGGCCCATTTCATGAACCCGTTTATTCGATTTTGGGTGTTGAGGAGGAAGAGACGGCGGTTGTATCTCACCGGTGGCTTTGGACTGCCCATGGCGGCGAAGATTCTGAATGTGAAGTTTTTGCTCCGATCAAAATCCTCCCAGTCGGGGGTTTCCGGAGGCGGAGAAATGGGTAATTTGGAGACGGAGTTGGGGAGGTAATTGAGGACGGTTAGTCCTGGAGGGGTTTTGGGTAGCCGTGCGCGGACGCCGATGGATACCCAGTAATTTTCCGATGGGTTTTGGTCGGTGGTAATGAGGACGGAGTATGACTCGCCGGAATAAATGTCGATGTCGGAAGTGAGAAATGGTTGAACGTAGTTGCCGTCGGCTTCTACCACTAACAGTTTGTGACTCTGCAGAAGAAGAAGAGAAAATAATTATTAAAATTAGTTTTAAATTCATGGATAGACATTAACATTGAAAGTTGAAGATATTATTCAGTGAAAAATTAAAGTTTAAAAATCTAAAATTAAATGAAAATGAACAATTTGAAACTTATGAACTAAAAAGGAGATTGGAATTTTTTGTTCATAATTATTCAAGTTACTTTTGATTATTTTTATTTCGATTTTCAATCATTAGTTTGATGCATGAATATGAATTATTAACATTCTAACATGCAATTATTCTAAAAAGAACAAAACAAAAATGGAATTTTGATTTATTTCTTTCACCGTTGAAAAAGCTAAGATTTTGTTTTGTGTAATTATTATGTGCATAATTGGAGAGAGGTGGACCTCATTTTGTTATTCCTTTGACAAGGAATTAAATAAATCTTCATACTAACATACTATAGATTTCATTTGTGTAGAAAGATTTCTATTTAGTATCCAACTTTTCAGTTATTTTTTCTCTTTCCTTTGTTTATTATTATTATTATTATATTCTTATATAATTAAAAAAAAATTGAAAATATTTACTAATGTGGTAAATTATCATAAATCTATATGTGATAGATGAAGATAGACTAGTCTACTATGATATAGATCAATTTAGTCTAACTTAGTCTATCATAGTCCATCGTAAGTAAAATGTGAATTTTGCTATATTTATTAAATATTTTGGTTTATTTTGCTATCACTTAAATTGAGTTTTAAATAATAATAAATAAAATAAAAACTTAGCTTATTGTTTTAATGAGAGTTTTGGGTTGATAAATTAAAATAGATATATAGAAATATTTTGTACCCTAAATTTAATAATATATCATCAAATCTTGTTTCCTAAAGAATAAATGTAGATCCCCACCACAACACAACACATCTAGATCTCAAACATTTATGTGGTAACCTTAAACTTTAACAACTATTCCATAAAACATCTTCCCCATTATTAAAATAAATGATAAAAAATGAGGTCATAGTTTAGATATAAAATCAAAAGATGGGATAAGATCACATATTATTTTAATCATAGTAGTTGGGATAATTTTAGGATTTAGTTCCATAGTTACATATTATTTACAACTATTAGCATTTATTTCATCTAAAAAGTAGCATTAAAACTATTTATAATGTAAAATCACTTTTTGTACCTCAAGGGTCACATCAGTAAATAAGAATAAGATATAGTAAATAATATCACTTATGCTTTACAATTTCTTACATATTTGTTACTTCTCAAGTGTGTTTATATATATATATATAACTAAATAAAAATATGGTTAAAATTCTATTTTGACCCTTTTATTCAATTTTAGTAGAAGTATTCATAAGTGTCCAATATGTAAGAAAATGTAAAGCTTATTTTTATCAAAATTAGCTAAGTAATAACAATAATTTTCCTTTTAAAAAATATAATACGTGAATATGACTCCAACTAAAAAAAAGGAATAAAGTTAAGATTTTATTTTAAGTTTAAGAGTAACAATCAACTCTCAAGTAATATTTTCAAAACATATAATAAAAGTGCATTTCAAATCTAAAAATATAAAATGAAAAAAAAATGAAGTTAGTGAAGCATTTAAGTGTTATATATGTAATTGAATTAGAAAAAGAAAAGATAAAAAGTAATATGAATAGGACAAGAAAGATGAGAACAAAACATGTGGGATACCGAAAAGAAGAGTTTGTCAATGGGAATCACATCATATTATCAATACCAATATGTCAAAAATGTCAGAAATGTTAGATTAGGTTATCTATTGTTTGTACTCTCCCAAACATTGCTTCATGGGTTTAAAAGTAAATTTAAATTTTCTTTTATTTTTAAATAGAATAAAATATTATTGATTAAATACTGATAAATAATCTCTATAAAGAAAGATTATAAAATTTTGTTATATTTGTAAACATTATATATTAAATAAAGATAAACATGAATTAAAATAAAAGATAGTTAATCCAAAGTTTAAATACCAAAACAAATATTTTAAAGTATAATGTGATATATTATACTCCAAAATTAAAACCCTAATATTATTGTAGTCAATTTTGAAGGAGGGTAAAGTTGTTAATAAAATGGCTTTTGATTGTTTGGTAGCTATTACTCTCACTAGTGAAAGAGAAGTTTGTGTGTTTTGATTAGTTTCCTTAGATTCACACATGCTTTCACTAACTACTCCCACTTTTAGGCCTTTATGAGTCAAAACCTTTGAAATTATTGGAAGTAATTTTCAAACAAAAAGCAACTTTCATACTGCTAAAACCTTTTTAACATATGGTTTAATAAAACTTAATTATTTCTTTTGTGCAATTTGCCATCGGATGGAGTTACTTTATCATGTTTCTTTTAAATTCATTCGTCGTGATTGAAATTCGTTGAGGCTATTTGGGTGATTTTTGGATGTTTAATTGTTTAAATTTGATGATTTTTGGTTGTAATATCAATGTTAAAAAGTTTATTTAGTCACTACTAAAGGTTAAATATTTTTTAGAACTACTACAATTATTTAAAAATAAAAGGTTAAATCATAGAAAATACCACAATATTGTCATTTGTTTAAAAAAATTATACCTTCAAAAGTTTAATATATACTAAAGGTGGAGGGAATGAAGGTGCATCGAACAGTACATCAAAACACACGCCCAACACCAAAAGCGAAAATATTTCAAAACTATTACGTGGGGAATTTTGAAATATGTATGAAAGGTAAGATGTAACACTTAAAAGTTTCAATATTACTTCTAACTTTCATAAATATTTCAAAATTACCTTTGTGTGGAGTTTTTTTTTTAATTTATGAAATCTAATACGTGAATGATGTGACAGTGACCTGTTTTATCACATCATTTCAGGTTTAATTTTATGTCTAAGCAGAAACAATTACAATAGTTTTGAAAAGACTAAATACCCAACTTCAAATATATGATAATTTTGAGACATTCATGATAACAATTTTATTACTGACTTTTTAGTGTATTTAGTCTTTATGTTTGATAAAACTTCATTAAATATATTCAATTTAATTTAAAGATTTTATCAGATCATCAAAACTAAATTCTATTTTGACATAAAAATGAAGCAAGACTTACTCCAATGGCAAAATTGAGGGAAGCCAAGGCAGTGGTACTAGCAATTCTTATCCGATAAGTTTTCTTGGGTTGAACATGTAGGATAAATGGTGCACATTTTTCTCTTCCACTCAACTCACATTGCTTCAAACCTTGGTTGTATTTGGCTGCTATTGAACAATCAAATTGCCCTTTCCCATTTATCAATATGCTCTGAAAAATAATAAAAACACACAAATATGCGAAGTTACAATATTGTTCTTCAAAAAATTACAATGTTTGAGAAAAGATATACATGTGTTGTTTTATTCTTCTACTTTTAATTAGAGATTATATATCAGAAAATTATTGACAAAATATTTATCAAGTATAGCAAATTCTATGTTATATTAATGATAAATATTATATTGATGGGCGTTGATAAAATTCTTTCAGATTTTATTTGTGTCTATCAGTAAAATTGTCTATTGTCGATCAAATATAAAAAAAAATTATTTTTTATTTTTATAATGTTTTGATTAATTTTGTTTTATTTAAAAATGTCCAATACTTATCTTTATACCTAAACAAAGAATATTTTAATTTCTTAAGTTTGTTTTTAAACAGCTAGTTATTAAGTGGATTATTAAAAAAAAAAGAAAAAAAGAAAAGAAATGGTCATTAAATTTGTTAATAATTTAAATTAAGAAAATTGATTTAAGGGTAAGAAGGACAAATTATATACCCACCAACCTCTCAAGTCTATTCAATCGACTAACTTTTCTTTTTCAATTTTCAAAATGCTTTATTTAACAAAAATATATTTTTTTAACCAATGAAAGCAGATTCTAAAAAAATAGAATGAAACTACTTAAAAATAATATAGTAAAATTTTCAAATGGACTCCAGAAAATTGAATAAATATGGCTATATTTTGTAAATAATTTTAATATTTTGCTATTTTAAAAAAAAAAAACCCTTCTAAATATGTAACTTTTATATCTTTTAAAATCATATCATTTCCTAATTTTTTTTGTATGAAGTTTAATTTCGGTTAGAGAATTCAAATCTTTTAACATTTTTATTGGTGATATAAATGGTTGAGCTACACTTTAGTTAACTCTATTAAGTTACAGTATTAGTTAAATTTCAAGTTTAGTCCATAAACTATGAAGTTTGTATAACAAGTCCCCCAAACTTTAAAGAGGTGTTTGCAAGAATTGAGTTACTAGGTTATTATAGTTGATTAGAATAGTTTATATTTGAAGTGTATACAATTATAGTTTGGGTTATAATAATATGTGGTTGATGTGTGTGCCCTATTTTAGTTTGATAAGAAAATAGTAAACATTATAGGCAAAGAATAAAAAAATGATGAATGTCAAATAGTAAAAACGGTAATTATTGTAGCAAATTAAAAGTTTTGAAACAGAGTCTATCGTAACTATTTGTAGATTTCTTAAATAGTGTTTACTATAGCAAGAAAAAAGTTATTATAGTCCTATATAATCTTTATCCCCAACGCCTTCTAAAAAGTTTGTAAGAGAGTCTACATGAACTTTCAATTCCAAGTTTAATAGATTCTCATGTCTATAAATTTTTAAACTATCAATTTACTAGCGTTTAATACGTTTTGGAATTTCAATATGTGTGTAATAATTTCTTCACCTATTTAACTATTCAACGTTATTCACAAGTTTGTATACAAAAATATAAAATAAACAAAATTCAGAATATGTACTTACTTGCAAGTTTAAAGAATCACTGACATACAAAACCTAAAAAGTTATGAACACTTATTTTATATTTATAAGATAATTGAAGTCAATTATTTATCTTGTTATCAAACAAATATAAACCAATCATACATTGAAATTTTCAAGTCAAACAGTACAAAAAATGAAGAAAAAAAAATGATCACACACACACACACACTTCAAGAAGAGGAATGGAAAAGGACAGAGAGGAAAAAGAATATTTGGTGGAATAGTTTTTTTTGTTGTGTAAAGCAAATTTCAGCGATGCATTTTTTCTAAACTTTTTCTCATGTGTAATAAAAGAGGAAAGAAAACAATTAACTTTAAAAGTGGTTTGTTGATCATCGTCCTTTAAACAGTAATATCCAAATCTCAACTTTACATAATGAATAACACTTCTTGATTTTGAAAAAAACAATTAATTTTTACGCTTAATTATGTTAAAAACTTTTGGTTGAAAATTCACTAAAGTTATAAATATATTTTAATTATGTGTTTAAAAGTACATCTTTAATTTAAAGTTCTACTCGTTACATCAATTTCCATCTTTTTTAAATTATGAAGTAGGGATCTTTTTGAATACAAAAGAACAAAAATTAAACTTTTCTAACTAGTTAGTGAAAAGAAATTAAACTTTTCAAAATTAGGGGCATGTTTCAAAAGCTAATGAGTCTTTTTTCTTTCTAATTTAACTAAATACTAATAAATGATTGTCAATTCATAGTTGATAAAGTAAAGATGGACCAATTTGACACTACTTTATTCATACATATTGTCAGAAAGAATTAAAAAAGTAATACTTAGTTGGTAAAGCACTAATTACCTGAGGCTCACCAATCCAACGCATTGGTTTGGAGCTGAGACCAACTTCTTGCTTGTGAACACTCTGATGCCACCAATCACTAAGCAATAAGTTGATCTCTTCGTCATAATGGAATGGCTCAGATCTTCCTTCTGGTGGATCCACTATCAAAGATCCATACAACCCAGCCGATCTTTGCATCCCTAAATGGCCATGATAGAAATATGTTCCAGCCTACAGTAAAATATGAATAAATTTTATAAAACAACTTACAATATTTTCCATAGATATCAATTATGTTTTAAACCTTTCATACCTTATCTACCACAAACCGGTAAGTGAAGGTCTCACCTGGGTTAATGGCACACTGCGAGATGGAAGCAGTGCCATCAGCCCAAGGAGTACCTCGTTGTAGGATTCCATGCCAATGAATAACAACACCTTCAGTGTGGAGCTTGTTAGTTAGCTCCACAACGACGATGTCGCCAGCGTTGGCTCTAATCGTCGGTCCAGGAAACTCGCCGTTGATTCCCATAACAATGTTTTCAACACAATCTGGGGACCAAAACATGTACTCAACCTCCCATTTGTAGTGTTTTATTTTGGGAAAACCTGCCTCAGAGAGAGTTATTCCAAATCCAAAAATGATCGACAAAACAAGGAAGGCCAGAAAAGGCTTGGGGAAGAAGGGCTTATCTGCAACTTTTGCCATTTCGAAGGGTTAAGGAGATGAAAGGAAAGAATAATGATGCAATGAGGAAAAGGGAGGAAAGGAAAAAAGTGGGAAGTTTGTGTGGAAGATGCCACTAGAGTTTGCAATTTGCCTCCTTTTTATAATGAAATTTTTAGATATTTTTGTTTACCCACTCCCTCTCTTTGGTTAAGTCAAGTGGTTGATTTTAATTCTAATTTTCATTTGTTGGGTGTAGGTATATATATATATACATAATTAATTTGTGTGTTTATACTTTTTTCTTAAAAAAATTACTACAAAACAAGTGGAAACTGTCTCTCTATCAATCTTAGTCCTCTATGAAATGAGAGACATCTATGGAAATAGATTAGATTCAAATGTAGGACCCTATAAATGTTTGTCTATAATAATTAAATTATATATATATATATAGGTTTGCTATATATATACACACTATATGAAAGATTCCATTTATCTTTTAGGTTGTTTGTTTTTTTGGATCTAGATAATAATCAAAGTGCTAGTTGTTTCAATGTTTGGATGTATTTATTTGACTAAATTATAAAGTAATGCTTGAAAATATTAATATTATTAGTTATTTTTGCTTTGTAAAATTTGTGTGAAAGAAATATGTGTGTTGAGAATTATGTTATATATCGAGATTGTCCAAACAAGTTTTAGGTGACTTAAATTAACAATAGTTCAATATATTGTTACAGATACTTTTTGGGCTAAAGTATAAAATCGATATGATGAAGAAGAAGAGAAAGTCATCGGGTGATCAAGAAAGCAACAAGGTTGGCTATCCGGCCAAGAGAATAAAATTGAATTAAAGAAAAGAACTAATTCGTCCCGATTGGTTTGCTTCGACCAATGCTAAACCTACACCCAACATATAGTTGGATCCCATGCATGATGTGAGCTCACACACAAGTCTTAAGAAGAGGATTGGCTTGACCTAAAGCCATTTCGGTCAGCTCTACTTTGACCTTTCTCAAGGCTTAGCGCTCACTAAGTCAAACCAATTTTAATGTTCTCCTAGAACAAAAGAGAATATTTAAAAGTTTAGAAAAACACCCCTCCTAATTAAGGAGAGTAGAAGCTAATTACGCATTTTATAAATAAGATAGTAAAAGACAGAAAATGTAAGTCGTTCTCTCCACCAGTAACATCATTCATAGAATAAAATCTTTAGATCACTTTCTTTGTTTTAAGTAATTAAGTGTGTGTGTGGCTCCCTATATCATAACAGTGTGTTATTCTTGCTAACTTGTAGTTTATCTTCTTCACCAAGATATATATTTATCATAGTTGTCACTTTGAGGTCAGATCATTTTACCCCTCAAATTTTAGAACATTATTTAAATTCATTTAACATGTTTTCTTTGTGGTATATTTATTTATTCAATATTTTAATATTTTAATTTTATATCAATTAGGTATACACGAACTTTATTCGTTGTTAAATTTTATTTATTAACTTTACTTGATGTTGATGGTTTTGTTACTTTGTAGGCCTTCGGGCATTTTGGTTCTTTAATCAATGAAGTTCTTTTGAATATACAATATATGTATGTTGTATATATATATATATAGATCTATTAAATTGTAATCATTTTCAAGAAAAAACAATTAATATAAATTAGGATGGTTTTAATAGATTATATTGATTTCATTGCAAGATTATAATTTGTTGGGACGATTTTTTAAGTACAAAACATGGAGTTACTCAACTGTCCACTTCTGAGTCGATAACTAACCTATCTTTAGGTCAATTGCACTATATTGAGTTGAAAATATATTTTTTTACTTTTTTTAATAATTTAAATTTTAAAATTAAAAATACATAATCATATCAAATAAGAATATAAACAATTGGACACTTAGAAACTCTAGTGCATCCAGGTTTACAAACCCAATTCAATTCTTTAAAAATAAAATTAAAATACATATTATGTAATGTTTAATATATTAAGGCTAAACTCTTAATTTTATCTCTATAATTTGAATCTATAATTTGAATCATAATGTTAAAACATAAAAGTTATTTTTATATATAGTTCATGAAATTAATACTAATTTATTATCAACTAATATATTTAGTGATAACCACAGCTACTTTACTGTTGTTGAAATTATTAAAATGTTTCCAATTTCTGAATTATGTTATTAAGTACATATTTGAAAACATGCCATTCAAATTTTTTTGTTTAAATTGTGTGTTTTCAAATTTCTATTTTTAAATGGTCTTTAACATGCATTTTCATTTTATAGATATTTTAGATTTTTGCCAAACAAACAACTTCTTTATTTACATGCTTCGTTCTATGTTTACAAGTTAAATTAACGTTTTGTTGTATTTAACAACATTTCAATAAGTCAAAAACTATATCTAACTTAATTAACGTAAAATATATATCACTTCAATCAAAAAGTTTGAAATTTCATATTCTTTTCATTCAAAAAATCAAGCATGGTAGGCATATCAACTTGGATTTTTTGAAAAAAAATATTGTTGTTTCAAAAAGAAATTAGTAAAATATGGTTGTTGGTAAAATATACTTTATAAAAGGAATAAAATAATTGAAATTATGAACTAAATTAAATGCTATGGATTGGAGTGGGGAAATAGTGATGTTATATAAAATATAGACAAGTTGGGACAAAAGTAAGGATAAGAAAAAGTGCATCAAACTTTTAAATTTTAGAAAATCATTCTATTTTTCTTTTTATAATATATATACATATATATTATAAAGTTCTAATATTTAATAAGGTAAATCCATGTATATAATCTTGCTATTTATTTTTAAACTCTCTAACCACCCATTATCGATGGATGGATATACAATTTTGAATATATAAGAATTTAAATAGTTAAAATACTAAAAATGTTCAAAAATTGTTGAAATATAAAAAGTAAATGTTTGTGTTTGTTTTATTAGTTCTTTTTGTTTAAAGAGAAAATAATTGTGTTTGTTTTATTAGTTTTCATTTACAATAATTCTCCTAAATTAAAAGGTAATTGTTTTCGATTATAAAATGGATTAAAGTTATGTTTATAAATATAGGAATATTTTCATTGTTTTTTTTTTTTCTATGCCAATAATCAATAGAAGTATATCAATAATAGATATTTTATTATTTAGTTTATATTTAATTAATTAATTAGTTAATAAGGAATAGAATTCCCCTAAAATTAGTTTATAAATTAACTAAAAAGTAATCAATAATTAACTTTCTCTCTCCTCTATTGTTCATTTTTCAAAGAAAAAAGGTCTAATCTCCAATAAGAACAATAATACAAATTAATTCAAAGTTCATACTCCATGTGTAGGATATTTTTATATTTGGATAATAATTATCTGTTTTTTATTAAAATAAATATCCATACAACAAACATTGAGTTTTTCTTGCCCTAAAACTCATCTTGAAACCTATACATTTTAATATTTGGATTGAATAAAAAACAAAATATTTTTCAAGAATACATTCCTTTTAAACAGTTTCTTGAAAATAAGTTTAAATTTAAACACTTACATGTTTGATTAGATTTTTTTATAAGTGTTTAGATGTGATTTTGTTTAGTTTATCATATAAAAAAAATGTTTAGGGTTTAGGGTAACTCAAATTACCATAAAGGACTACTAAACACTATGATCTAATTTCATAAAAAATACACATTTCTTAAATTTTTTTAAATAATATACTTTGAAATTAATGATACGATATGTTGAAACTAATTGTTTTAAAATTTTAAAATTAGTAAAGTTAGAACCAAAAACATTATTCTTTTTCCTATTAAATTTTTTTAGATAGTTTTATTTTAGAAGTAGAAGTATATTGACATTTAAATTTATAGTCAAAGATAATTATTTCTTTTTTTTTAATTTCTTTTGAAAAAATAAATAAATAAGATAAAAGAAAATTAATAATGCCAGAGAGCTTGATTTATTGTATTGTTTTAGAATTATTCAAAATAAAAGAGAAAAAAAATGAAATATTTTTCAATAATACTTTATTAATATTAATAAGATTGGAGAGGGATGGTATGAAGTGCAGTTTTGTAATTTTCATAAAAGATAGAAAAAATGGCTAATTTTCCGGTCAATCACCTAAATTTCATTTTCTAAAAATTTGGTTTTTAATGATTTCTCTGAAATGAATTATTTTATAAATGAATTTCGAAAAAATACATTATTCTAATTTGCCAAACACTACAATTTCTTTCAAAATAGTTTTTTAACAAAATCAAACACTTCAAAATCTCAACACACCCTAATTCTTATTAGTTTTTAATGAATTTTTTGTAGTTTTTAATTTGTGATTAAGTGTGTTTATTTATTTTATCGGTAGTTTTCATCTTTTTCTAATTAAACATTTTTAGTCCAATTTTAACACGAAAATAAGTTTTAAAATGATATATTATCATAACATGATTTTGTTTGTGACTTTTTATAAAAAAAAAAAAAATAAAACACCAAATGAAGAAATCAATATTAATTTTCTAACCATTTTTTTTAAACAATAAAGACCCAAGAACAAGTTTATTTTTTATAACTAGCAATAAACTTTTTCTTTAGTACTAATTAGCAATAAATTATTAAGGAGTATTGTGTTTGCATTATTCAGATTTAAATTGACATTGTGTCCCATTTCTACTTCTAAAGTTTATTTAGGTTTTCATTACAAATCACAATTTACACTTTTGTTAACCTAATTTTTTCCTACTCTTCTTTCTTAAGGTCAATTTTCAATTAGAAAGTTTCATAATATATATATATATACACACACACACACTTCATTTTTTCAACTTTTTCACATTTTGGTACTTTAGAAAATAATAATAAAGAATAACCACGTAATTTAAAATTTTCTATGTCAATACTTGTATAATCGTAGTTGTCGAGGATGACTAAGTATTTAGCTATAAAGGGGATGATCCAATAAATCATCCAAAAGAGAATGATTTTATTTAGCAAAATATGGTGGCTGACTCATAGACTCAACAATTAGAACGACTCAAAGAGATTAATTTTAACCGATAAGAAACATAAAGGTCAACTCTTAGTTAATCAACCATCAAAGTTAAAAAACCAATTCTGTGGATTTCATGAAGGTCGATTCATAGGGTCATTTATGGTAGACAAATATAAAGCCTAACTATATGTAGACAAACCCATAGAAATCGGAGTGGCCATATAACTTAATGACTCATAGCACCTAAGTAACGATTTGATATTAATGACTCAAGATGTTAGCAAATGGTCATTACAAATACATTTTTTTTTATAACCAAGAGGGACTCGTGACATTGAAGGTACACTGAAATACTTCTTGAATTCTTTAAGGTGCATGATGCTTGATTGTTCAATTCCTCTCAACAAGTTTTGAAAATTCATGGTTTGTACCAAATTTTGGTATTGGAAAAGTATGGAGGAAGGGTTAGATTATGTATGGTTAGTGTTGTGATAAAACTTAAGGGGACGTTTGGGGGAAGGGTTATCACTATTGGGTTAGGGTTATGATAACTCTTCCCCCAAACAAGGGAAGGGTTACCATAACCCTTGTTTTAGGTTTATCATAACCCCTTTTCCTTCTCTTTCTTCTTTCTCAACCCCTCTTTCCTCTCTTTCTTCTTTCTCAATCCCTCTTCAACTCCCCATAAACCTACCTTTTCAACTCCTCATAATCCTATATTTTCAACTTTCATAATTTTATTATTTCATTTTTTTATAAAAAAAATTACTATTTTATTTATCAAATCTCATTTGTCTTTAATTAATTTAGTAATATTAAAAGAATATTATTTTTAATTTATTTTATTTACGAAATTAATTTTAATTAAATACTAATTATGATTAGTTTACGCATTTAGCCATCGTATTAAACTTTTTTTAACTTTATTATTTCATGTCTTTTATTCGTTTTTCACCTTTCAAATATTTATCTAAACTATTTCTGATAAATTTAAGTTAAATAAATTTCTAAAAAAATGAATTTTATTAAATTTATAAAAAATTAAAACAAAATCAAATTAGACGATTTAATATTAAATTAAATAACTTTTGAATCCTTGAATAACCTAAAAAAATGTATAACAAATATTTTTTTTTTAAAGTATTTAAACTTTAAATGTATAAGAATTTTCTTTTAAAAAAATCAATTTAATGGCGAAATTTGATTTAAGATTTATTTGAATCTAAATTTTTTACCAAATTATTCTCTTACTTTTCAAAATGTATTTTTTTTCTCTCTTTCTTATTCCTTATTTTTATATCTTTCATTGATTCATTATAATTTTTTATCATTTTTTGTTGCTCCTTGGAACCACAATCCTCTAATTCAAAAAGAGAAAAAAAAAAAACATAATGTTTAGGTAAGAAGAAAACTAAGATTGTTTTATCTTTAAAATAAAAATAGTAATTTATTCAACTGTAACGATTACTTAAAAAAAATTGAAAATTTCATGTCGTATTTAAAGAAATTAAGGCAAATTGTTTTGCGAAAACTATGACGATTTGGTAAATTAAATATACAAAAATTGTGTATTGGAGTTAGAATATGGATTTTAAAA
The DNA here is from genome assembly GCA_025688845.1 of Cucumis hystrix. Taxonomy (NCBI): domain Eukaryota; kingdom Viridiplantae; phylum Streptophyta; class Magnoliopsida; order Cucurbitales; family Cucurbitaceae; genus Cucumis; species Cucumis hystrix. The sequence goes on from CM046884.1 coordinate 10,485,810, forward strand.
AAAAAATTAATAATTTATTTGTACGTAACAATTACGTCAAAAAGTTAAAAATTGACGTCGTATTTAAAAAATGACTGAAAAATGTTTTACGAAAATATGACATTTTGAAAAATTAATTTTACGAAACCTATGTATTGGATTTAGAATACAAATTTCTTTAAAAAAATCAATAAATTATTCGAACGTAATGATTACGTAAAAAAATGTTGGAAATAGACGCACATTTAAAGAAACTACTGAAAATTATTTTAAAAAAATATGATAATTTGGTAAATTAAATATACAAAATTTGTGTTGGATTTAGAATACGAATTTTAAAAAAAATGTATAAGAAAATAAATTTCATAACATTACCTACATAACCCTTCCCTCAAACACATCTTATCATAACCACCCCATAACCCTTCATACATAACCCTTTTTTCAAACACATTTTATTATAATCACCTCATAACTCTTCCTACATAACTCTTACCCCAAATACATATTATCATAACACTAGTTTTATCATAACATTAACCTTCCATAACCCAACCCTTCCCCCAAACACACCCTAAGTGTTATGATAGTATGTGTTTGGGGGAAGGGTTATGTATGAAGAGTTGTGATAAGATGTGTTTGAGGGAAGAGTTATATATGTAGTGTTATAAAATTTATTTTTTTATACATTTTTTTTAAATTCGTATTCTAAATCCAAAACATATATTTAATTTACCAAATTTTATTTTCGTAAAATAATTTTCAGTGATTTTTTAAAGTGTGACATCTATTTCCAACATTTTTTTACGTAATCGTTATGTGCGAATAATTTATTGATTTTTTAAAGAAATTTGTATTCTAAATCCAATAAACATATTTCGTATAATTAATTTCTCAAAATGTCATATTTTCTTTTGACGTAATTGTTACGTGCAAATAAATTATTAATTTTTTTTTAAAATTCATATTCTAACTCTAATACACATATTTTGTATATTTAATTTACCAAATCGTCCTAGTTTTCATAAAACAATTTGGCTTAATTTCTTTAAATACGATATGAAATTTTCAACATTTTTTTAAGTAATCGTTAAGGTTGAATAAATTACTGTTTTTCCTTTTAAAGATAAATCATCCTCAGTTTTCTTCTTACCTACACATTATGTTTTTTTTTCCTCTTTTTAAATTAGATGATTGTTGTTCCATGGAGCAACAAAATGATAAAACATTATAATGAATCAATGAAATATATAAAAATAAGGAAGAAGAAAGAGAAAAAAAAGTACATTTTGAAAGAGTATGAGCATAATTTGGTAAAAAAAAAATTAGATTCAAAATTTAATTCAAATAAATCTTAAATCAAATCTCGCCATTAAATTAATTTTTTTTTAAAAAAATCTTATACATTTGAATTTTGAATACTTCCAAAAAAAAAATATTTGTTATACATTTTTTAGGTTATTTAAGGATTCAAAAGTTATTTAATTTAATATTAAATCATCTGATTTGATTTTGTTTTGATTTTTTATAAATTTAATATAAAAAAAATTTAGAAATTTATTTAACTCAAATTTATCCGAAATAGTTTAGATACGTATAGATTAGTTTTAAAATAAAATATTTGAAAGGTAAAAAACAAATAAAAGATATGAAATAATAAAATTAAAAAAAATTAAATACAAGGTATAAATGCGTAAACTAATCATAATTAATATTTAATTAAAATTAATTTTGTAAATAAAATAAATTAAAAATAATATTCTTTTAAGATTATTAAATTAATTAAAAATAAATGGTATTTGATAAATAAAAGAGTAAATTTTTTTTAAAAATGAAATAATAAAACTATGGGGTTGAAAAGGTAGGATTACAGGGAATTAAAAAAGTAGGATTACGAAGGAGTTGAAGAGGGATTGGGAAAGAAGAGAGAGAGGGAAGATATGTTATGATATACCTAACACAAGGATTATGATAATCCTTCGTCCAACAAGGGTTGAGTTACCATAACCTTAATCCAAGAGTGATAATCCTTCTCCTAAACGCTCACTGAATAATTGTTTATATCACTTTTATTCATTTAATGTCATAAAAGAAATATTTAAATGCATAAGTCATAAAAGAAAATAACATATCATCAATTGAGGTGTCAATATCACCAATGGAAGAAGCATTTATGACGGTGGTACTACAAATTTCATACTCCATCATACACCCAATGGTAGCAAGTCCCAAGATATGTTAGTAACTTGTTAAAACCAAGATGCTTTTTATAACAAGTTTTTAGTTCTAAAATGGAATAACAATTTATTATTTATTTGCTATTATTTTAAAATGAAAGTAACATATCTTATTTAGAAAAATAATTTTGATATGAATTTATAATTTTTCAAGTCATAGAAAAAAAATTATTCCTTTGATCCTTTTATTTGACTTTTAAATTTTAAATTTCTAAACTTAATTAGAATTTTGACTCAATTTATTTTTTATCTAGAAGTTACGAAATGTTACATTTTACCTTTGAGTTTTGAGTTTGATTTTTATTTAGTATCTATATCTCAATATTTTACCTCTTACTCTAATGTTTTCTATTAATTTTTTTTACTAATATTCTATAATAATTATGAAGTAAGAATTTCAAATTGATTTGAATATTGAAGAAAATTTGATAAAGAAAACTAACTAATAATTATAATTCTTTTAAATTAATTATAAAAAATGACACATTAACCATGAGGACCAAAAGTGGTTATTTAGTGAAATTAAATTAAATTTAAAAGTTAGTGACAAAATGAAAATAAAAACTTAAAACTTGGGTAAATATATTGAAACTTATAAAAAAAATTGAAACTTAAACTTAAAACTTATGACAAACATTATAGTAGTTCGAAATTTATGAACTAATGTTTACCAAACTATAAAGAAAATTGACGTGTTGTGATAAAAATTTAGTTATTGAATCGTAAATATAATCAGATTGTTTTTTATGGCGTTTACTTAAAATCGTGAACTTTGTCATATTTATTTTTACTGTTACTTTTACCTCTACCTCTATCTCTTAAGGTCAAACAGTAACGTCGATAATAATACAAGATGTCAAAATTGATAATTTTTCAGTTGTAACAATAACAATAATAGTAGAGATAATTATAATAGTAACCTTATCAATATGATGTAATTTTCAAAGGGGCGTTTGCAAAAATAACAAAAAAAATTATTATAATAAAGTCCATGTCGCTACATTTTCTAAATTGCAAAAGTAGCAAATTTAAAAGTAGATAACATTTTGATTGTTCTTCGATAGCCGTTTGATATCACTAATTTTCTCATATTGACAATATGCAAAAAAAAAAAAAATGTCATAGACTGTTTTTTTTAAATGTTTTTTATCGTATAATTTTCTATTTTCAAATGTAATCAAATTATTAAAACTAAGTTTTTTTAAAAAAGGGAAAGATTAAAATTTGAAATAATTGAAAAGAAAAAAAGAAAACGCGTTATGTGATTTGATTGAATTAAAAAAAGGGCAGGCCGAGGCTGCGACCTTTATTGTTTTTGTATTATCACATCTATATTCTTTTTCTCACGTGGGAAAATGAAAATAATATCTCTTCTTGCTCCCTACTCTTATTATCTACTCCTTCCCTTACATTCTTTTTTTTTTTTAAATTTTTTTTCTTCTACTTTTCTTTTAATTTAAGTATTTTTAGCTCTAAAGTGAGTGATAATTGACATCTCATTTTAGGTCGTATATACCTAAAAAGGAACTTTGTTCTCTTCAATTAAATCTTTTTATTTTCTTTCTACTTCTTCGTCTTCGTCACTTTCAATCTTCTCTCTTTCTTTCCCCTCATTTCTCTCCTTATATGTTCCATGAGTTTTCTTATTTGTGGATTTTGATCCGGACAATTTTGTGTTGTAGATTAAGAAAGTGAGAGAGATGAAAGGGAGAGCAAGAGGACGAGGACGACGTCGAGGCCAAGAGATTCGACCTACATGTGTGAGGTTTTGTTTTGGTAATTTTACCATAATATGATAGTAACAAAGAATTAAGGAAACTTCAATTTTATAAAGTAGGTCAAATTTAATTTGAATTTTTCCTAAAATTTGAGTCGTTCATTTGGCGGACTCTTCGTTACAAACAAAATACTTTACAAAAAAAAAAGAACTCAAAATATTTCTTTTCAAAATAATAATAATAAGTACAATATAGTAAAATAAATCAAAATATTTACGAAATACGAAAACATTTCATATTTTATTAATATCTATCAATCATATGTTAAATTTATATATAAAACATCATATAATTTGAAGGTTCAGCCCAATAATTGTAATATTCAATGGTCTATAAATATTCAATAGAGTTGTCCGTTATTTCAAAAGCATTCACCCTTTACAACGAGGATACTGAAATTTCCCTCCTTTACCTGCATATGCAAAACTTTGACTAACATAAAACGTATTAAATTCAACATCAAACAAGTTAAAATAATATACACGTTTTTCTTCACGGTTTTTATTTTTAGTACAATAACTATTGAAGAGAGGATTGAAGAGAGAATTGAGCAGACTTCTACAGATAAAATTAATGTCAATCACATTAATCTAATTAAGTTCGTTGTAATGGTATAACTTTGTCGATGAGACGTTATATTTTCGTAAAGTTAAAAGGTTCAGAAAGAAGCAAATAAGTTGATATTTTTTAAAATACTCATTCAAAATTCTATCTTCAAATTTATAAAATTAGAAAAAGTAAATAAGTTACAATTATTTAATTACTACAATTCAATCCAACATTAACCATATATAAATTAATTAATGGTTCTTTTAAAAAAAATGTGTATATAAATTATCACCCCAATTTTGTGGCACTAAAAGACCCATTTGTGCACTAAACAGCATTGATAATTACTAATTAATTTTAATTAGTTAAATTTTGATTGATGGATGACTTTAATTGTTTAGTACTCTTATTGATGATCATGATCAACTTGGCTTGATACTGATATGTTTAGAATAAATCATTGATTTACATTAATTAGGTAAATAACTGTTTAAACAATTTGAGATGGAATATAATTATAAAAAAAGTATATAATGCATACAAATATGTCAAATTATTTACAGAAATAGTAAAATCGAAAAGCATTTATAGACATGGATAAACTTTATCAATGACATACGTATATCGATTTCCATCACTGATAGACACCGATAAGTTTATGATATAGACTTCTATCAGTTTCTATACTACTTTTATCTGCATCTATCAATGATAAGACTTTTATTTATGGTTATTAGAACATATGGTAAAAACCACATCACGTTTAAAACATATATCTTTAAACTTTTAAAATTAAATCAGACAGCACAATGGTTAAGTTTGATAGTGTAATACAGTTTTTGAAATTCATTGGATAAAATAGGATAAAATAATCATGTGGGCACATGGCAAAATGATATATATTAAAATAAAGAAAAATGCAGTGTACCCCACACCATAAACATAGTCATTTGGAGAGGGGATTGAGACTACTCACTGTCCATCTTCAATAACTCAACGTTGTTTGTAACCATTGCTTCAATTCATTGGATAGGACGTAGATCTTTTCAAGTTCTCTGCTTTTTCTTCAAACCACAAACATTTAAAATCAAATTATTATTATTATTTGCTATGTTTTTATAGTAGAACGATTCGAATTGACTCGGTTATTTATTCATTTCTTTATGTTGATCATAAGTTAAAGACTATCGATTAAAGAATAAGAATATTGTAATCGAAAATAATTAGCAAGATTTTAGTAGAACGATAAGAATATTAGATTTGACTATCCAATATCCGAACGATTTTCTTTTCACGATCTTTTATATTTGAAACAACCAAATGACAGTTTGAAAAAAAAAATAGATACTTTATATTTGGTGCACGATCTTGAACCAATTAACCGTTTGAAAAGAAAATAAAAGAAAAACTATAGAAGAAGAGATTATAATTTTATCGGATTGTTATATTTATGAAAATTAACCAAAAACAACGAGATTATAATTTTCAAGATCGAAGAGATTTCTAGGAACATGAATGATTGTGATATGATTTTTATATGTTGTGAGATCCCTTTATTGCATCTTGCATGCCAAATCAGTTAAGTGGTAATTACTCTCTTACTAGTAACTATTCACACACTACTCTCTGGCCTTTCGGGTACACCAATTAGTTTGAATATGTCTCACCTATTGTAGTATATGCTTAATTATTATTCATTTAAGGATTTGTTTGTGTGTAGCTTGACCGTTATAATGTAGATATTTTAAATATTCATGAACGTATTATTTTAATCAACATTTTAAGGGATTCCAAACCAAATTTTGTTTTGAAATTCGTAGAAAATTATTTTACTGATATTTTATTTCATTTTCTAAAAAGATGTTTATTTTAAGTTAAAGAGGTGCGCCTATAGTAATGACCTCAATTATAGATATAAAAGAGTTTAGTGATTGTTATGATGTTACATCGGTCATTTAATTTTCAAATTTCACATCTAAGATATAAAAAATTTACAAATTAATCTGATATAAAGTTAAAACTTCAAGAATCAATTACACCCTTCTTAAAGTTTAGAAACAATAACATAAAATTAAAATTCAAGAAAAAATCGGATAAATTCCTATTAGCTTCTATCATTGATAAAATCTAAAATTTTACTGTAAATATTTTCAACAATTTTATCATTTAACTATCAATTCCCTAAAAATACTTTGAATACTTCTTCAATATTTTTGGATTAAATTTTAAAAAAAAAATCATAAAGAAAAAAGAAAGTTAGAAAATGTCAGAAAAGTCATGAAGAAAAGTGACAATTGCTAGAAATGAAAAACTGCCAAAAGGCAAAAAAGGAAAAACCCTGTTTCCCAACCATCATATATATATTCTTTTTCATCACTGTTTTGGACCAATTAGTTCATGATTTAAATATGAAAATACAAACACACAAAGAAAAAAATGGGGGTTCACTTCACGTGAATCACTAATGCCCTCACCATAACCTACTGCCCCATCGTAATTAATGTACTATTACACACAAAATCCCAAAACTTAAACGTCCTGTACTGTGCTAGAGGGTGACGGTGGGTAGTGCCCTTTGCCAACCACAGGGGCACCAAACAACCAAGCCAACATCGCATCGCCCTTATAAGAAGCAGTCTACTCAACAAAATCCACAAGCTTCGAATAATAACCATCCCCAGCCAAGTTTAATTTATTGCACTGATAAGATTCGTATCAGTACAATCAGACAAACTAGAGGGGAGGACCAAAAGAGTTTACTCTAAAAAGCAAACATTTTAATAATAGTAAGGGCTTCAAAAGTTTTGATATTTCATTTGTATTTTGTTAGAAAAATAAATGTTGATCATAGTTGCGCCGTGTCGAAATGCTGCCCTGAAAGCAAAATTCGGCACAACCTCGGTGCTAAATCGCTTATGCCGATTGCTCCCTAAGGTTATTACAACTTTCCCAACTCATGCATGCACTCGCTTGAGTTAAGAATGGAATCAAAAGAAAAAAGATTGCTCAGAGGAATCAGAGGAAAAAACTAGGCTTTCGGCAAGAAGAATAAATTCACGTTCTACAAACTTTCTTTACGCAATATATATATATATAGAAAGAATAATTATTAGAATTATAAAATAAAATAAATAATAATAATTTTCAATTTTCAATTGAAATATCAATTAAAAAACACTACAATGATGGTCATTCCCAACAATCCCCCACGAATGACTATCATTGCATTTTAGTTAAAACAGTAAAGAAGAATTTTCTCTGAGCAAAGAAAGAAGTAGTATAAACTTAAACATCAATATCTTTCAATTTGAATTGATGCGTAGTGAGCTGGGGCAACAATCCAAATCATTGAAAGTAAGTTATTTGGCTTTTGAACTTTCGATAACAACGGTTGAGACCCCCACAACAATCCAAATCATCGAAAAATATCCTTAAACTTTTTCATAGAAGGCGGCCACACCTTCACAATCACATTTATTGCTCTATCAAGTCTATCACAATAAACCACTCAAAACTGAGCTATGAAGGCTTTAGTTCTAGTCCATATCAGACCAACTTCATCAAGTCTGTCAAAGACAAACCACTCAAAACTAAGCTATGAAGATTTTCAAATTATCCATCAAGTCCATATCAGGACCACCCAAAGAAGGGCTATGGAATTTTTCAAAAAAGGTTTTAATTTCATCAATCAAATCCATTTAAGGATTGCCCACACGTGGCTATGGACCATCAAGCCTACCATCGTAAACCACCCAAATAAGGGGCTACAGACCATCAAGTCTATCGCAATAGACCCCCCAAATAAAGGGCTATGGACCATCAAGTCTAAAGTTGCACCTATGTACTTATGATCAGTTTCCTTACCGTATGTGGGACTTTGGTCGCATTTCCAACTATCCTCCCCTCGAACAAAGTTCCAACTGAACCTTCCCTAAAATAGACACTTATCCATTTAACTCTTATCTAGCTAGGTTAACTCCTCCTCTCTAGAATATATTGCTTGTTCAATAGAGCTCAACCATGGATAACAACATTACTACTTTTAAGGTTCCACTACACCTTTGTTTGACCTGAGGATTATATTAACTAGGCTAAACCAAGGACGACGTGACTATGATACCACTTTTAGGGATAACTTAGGGTATAAGTCACCGTGCCTTATAAGATATCACATATTTGAGAGCTTAGACAATATCTTAAATTTCCATAAAATCTTATGAGCTTCATAAGCAATGAAATTTGCATATTTTCATACTACTAGCCAACTTTAGTAATATACAAATGATGTTATACTACCAAACTTAACAATTCATGATGCAAGTCATATATAAACTTTGTCAAATATAACATACATGGTAAATATTTCTACTCATACTAACATGCTAATAGGCATGTTCAAGTAGATCACAATAGTGTCTCAATATTCACAAATTGATTTATCATTTAAACTTATAAATCTATATGCGATACTACTGTGAGCATAATCAATAAACATAGTCACATGTTTTTAATCATACTAAAGATTTCTTGAACACAAGATATGATACCTTAGTTTGACACCCCCACATTTCCAAATATTTAGGTGCATAACATATCCAAAGTTTCATGGTACCATTTTGTTGATTAACTCAAATTCATCATAATAGCATTTCAATTATGGTATTAATAGCAATACAATAACTATGAACCAATATGTTTGCCAATGAAATATTCAATATATACTTATCAAACTTATATTGCATATCATGCTCAAATATAGACATGAAATAAAATTTCCAAATTATGTGACAATTCATGACGTAAGGGACACACAACTCTGTCACAATAGCATCTCATTACTATAACATAAATTTGTCACGCTATACGAAATATTATAGTATTGCTCATCAAATATACATACGAAATTTCATCCTCAAATATAGCATAGAAATAAACTAGCTAAATTCTTATACACCATATATAAAATTTAAATTTGTGGAATAAACCATATTGTCTACATTGGAACCATTTATGTAACGAAGCCACCAAAACTAAAATATATTTTATTTAGTAATTCCAAAACACACTACAATAATAACGGTCTTCCCCAACTCACAGAAACGTCGCCGAAAACCCTAAACTGCGTCGCGGAAGGCTACCGCGACGTCGGCAACCACGTCGCGAAAAGCGTTTCGGGGATACTTTCCGCTACGCATCTCGGCACGACGTCGAGGAAGGTTTCCCCCGCGCATGGCCCATTACGTCGCGAAAGGTTTTTTTTTTTAAATAATTTTATTATCATTATTTAGGCATTAGTAAAACTCAATGTAATAAAATTTGTAATAAACTGATTAAAATGAAAATGTTATTCATTATGAAATGAAATAATACATTAAATATGTTCAATACAAAAAATTAATTACATAATTCAAAACATTACATAAAAAAAAAAAAAAAAAAAACTTAAAGTGCAATGGATGGCAAACCTGCAAATAACATGGAAGTATTGTTAATTAGAATATCACATATGAAAAGTTAAACAAATTAAATATTGAAAAGTGCGTACCCAAGTGATCACGGGCCTCTCTGTGCCCGACTCATCTCCTCGAGCATCTTCTTCATCTCTTCCATCTGTCGTGCATGCTTCGCCATTTGTCGATCTCGTTCTTCCTCCCTCAAGCGTTGTTCTTGGAGCATTCGGTTAGCGTTGTCAAGGCTCGCTCTGAGTTCGCTAACCTCTGCTATGTGTGCCTGGTAGTCATACACACTGGAGGAAGAAGATGAAGCGGCAGTCCTAGACTTGGGTTTTGGGCCCCAACTAAGACCTTTTGAGTAGCTCGGTCGTCTACCCAAAATTGTCTCGCATATCTCGTCCTCAGTAAGTGGTTCAGAACCCTCTGGGACGGGCTGAGACTGCAGTTCCACCATATGATTTTGCATAATAGATAAGCTTGTAAGTAATTTGAGAGATGGCTTAAAAACATAGAATTAAAAGTATAACTCGACACGATCTAAAACTTACAAAAGCGTCCTTTGTAGCTGGTGAAATGAAATCGCCACTACAACTGGCGTGCGTTTCGTTGAATAACTTGACACGATCTACAGGACGACCGTGCAGTTCAGTGAGCTCTACTTGTCGCTGCAGAAACGACTTTGTGCCGCTCCTGTGGTTGTAAGGTTGTCGCGCCCTAATAGTCAAAACGTTATACTTTCAAATAAATGAAATAATATTGTAACATAAAAGTATATAAATAATTACCTGAAACTGTCGAGTGATGTAATGGTCACATAGAAAGTGCCAATCTTCCACCCGATTTTCCAATCTCGAGGGTGGGTTTGCTCGTGCTTCTTCAGGGTTACTAAATTTCTTAAAATGGCTATGATTAGTTGCCCTGAATTCCTTCCACACACTGAGCATCTGATGCTCAACAAACCGATTTAGTGTTGGATCGTTAAGATCAAACACGAAATATTGCTACAAAAGAAATAAATTTGAAGTCAGTAAAGCTTTTAATTATAAGAAAATAGAAACATACATAAACGTTTATGAATTTACAGAGACTTACTGCTAGGCCGCCCTTGACGACCTCGATGCACTCTGGTGATACATCTGCCCACTTCAGGGCCTGAATAGGAAATGTATCTCGTGTTAGCACACCAATCGTGCAACTGAAACGAGGGGCGTGTGTCAAGACATGTCTGTCTCCTCCAGGTGGGATGGAAATGGGAATTCTCCCATTCTGCTGTACGTATCGCTCGACATCTATGTTTCTAGAATGTCATCTTACTCTCCTCGCAGTAGGAGCCGAATGAGAGGGATTTACTGTGAAAACGATTAATCATACACAACAAGCATAACTTAATTAAAGGACATGATCAGATGAGAGAGAAATTGTATTAAATTTGCTGAATATTACGAACCTGAAGTGTCACCTACTGACGACGAACCACCAGCGTTATCCAACGCGTCAAGGTTAAGGAAATAGTCTTCCTCATGCATATTACTCGGAAAGTTAGACTCCATTTCTACAGACACATAAAAATAAAAAAAAATATTAAACAAATAAACGTGAGTATCACAACGTAATTAATGTATAGAAAAATGACTAAATGTGTGTATGCGTCAAAAAACATTGTTATTCATCATCGCATGACTCGCTTTGATGTGATGATTGTTCGTCATCTTCATTATTTGTGAAATTTTCCACGGAATGACAAACATTTGGTATTTTCACTATTGTAGAATCAACTTCAGTCCTACACAGGGTGTCATCCTCAATGTACACATAACACATACACACATATAATTAATACTTACACAAAAATATAATAAACTTACATATACATATACATATACATACATCATAAATTATACTAACACATATACATATAATTATAAATTACACATAACACATACACATATAATTATACTAACATATATACAATAAAAATTTACATTAAATATACATATACATATATATTAAATATAAATATACATATACATTAAATATACACATACACATAATTAAAATTATATTTGCAAAAAAAAACACTTAAATGCAAAAAAAAACGACCTCAACACGGCAGAAGGCGATGCGGTGGCGAGACACGACAACAGCGACGACGAAATTACACTCTCTCTCGAACTTTCTCCCTTTCTCTCTCAAAGATTTGGACTTGGAATGAATTATGAGGGAATTTCCGAATGAATTCGATTAAATAGGCAAGACTGTCCGCGATGTTTTCGAAAACGTCGCTGAAAGCAGGTTTCCGCGACGCAGGAGGTAGGTGATGTCGCGGTTTAGTTTCACTTATGTTGATCATAGTTGCGCCGTGTCGAAACACTGCCCTGAAAGCAAAATTCCTCGGTGCTAAATCACTTATGTCGATTGCTCTCCAAGGTTAACACAACTTTCCCAACTCATGCGTGCATTCACTTGAGTTAAGAATGGAATCAAAAGAAAAAAGATTGCTCAAAGGAATCAGAAGGAAAAACTAGGGTTTTGGCAAGAAGAATAAATTCATGCCCTACGAACTTTCTTTATGCAATAAATATATATATATATACATACATATAGAAAGAAAGAAAGAATAATTATTAGAATTATAAAATAAAATAAATAATAATTATTATAAATTTCCAATTGAAATATCAATTAGAAAACACTACAATGATACAATGATGGTCATTCCCAACATATTCGACCTTGGTGCAACTTGCAAGAGTAAAAACCAAACATCTTTTAATGCTTATTTGGAAGTTTTGAGAAATTATTGATACACACATTTTAATTGTGAGGACTAAAAAATGTAATTTATTCTAAATTCTTCTATCAAATTAAAATATTATTTTGAGTTTTTTAACTTGCTTCGCGTTTGACTCACAAACTTCTTTACAAAAAATTAAATAATTATTCAATTCTACTAATATTGAAGTTTGGATATTTATTGAAAACTCTATCGATGAATCCAATTGTTGCCCTCGCCAACGACAAAACTCGGGTGATAATCATTGTCAACGACATGATTTGATGACCACTTCTAATGTCTAACTTCAGAAGCAACTGTTGTTGATGACTACTACTGCCCATTCCAACTACATGGTTTGATGACCACCTCTGGCAGCAAACCCCAACAATAGTCTCCTTCGATATTTACCACCTCCAACAATCCTCTCCAGCGACCACCTCTGGCATTCAACTCCGCTTAAGTACTACTACCTCCAACAATAGTCTCCTTCGATATTTACCACCTCCAACAATCCTCTCCAGCGACCACCTCTGGCATTCAACTCCGCTTAAGTACTACTACCTCCAACAACCTACATTAGTGATCACCTACAGTGACCAACTGCGAGCACCAATTTATTGGTCATCTTCAACACTAACTCCCAATGACCATCTCAATCAATCATATACTAGAAAAACATGATGGTTGGTGAAAGTGTTTTATAAGCATAAAATTCAAGTTTTTTTTTTTTTTTGAAAAAGATACCATGGATTAACAAGTGCACCCAGACCATCTCCACTAGGTGGACACCTTCTTAAGACTCGTATCGTTTCCACTTCATTGATGATCAAGAAATACAATACATGAAGCAAAGAACAAGTAAAAAGGGCTAGAGATAAGTCCGAACAAGATCCTAAAGTTATACAAAAGCTTGAAGATTTACAACAATAGAGCTAACAATGTAATTGTTAAAGAGATATGATCTACTATTCCAATATCCGGTGAGAGCTTGAATGTCTTCCCAAAGCTCGAACGTGGATCTATTCTTATTCTTGAAATTTTTGTTGTTTTTCTGGAGCCAAATGGTCCAAAGGACAACAACAATGGTGTTAAAAATAATAGTATCTTTCCAGTTATTTATTTATTTATTTATTTATTTATTTATGCAACAGATGTTCTTGCATAATGAAGCTATATTGTTCATAATGTTTAATAATTGTCATATATAGTAATCTAACATTAATATAAAGACTTTAATTTGAGCATTATTGTCAAACCAAGAAATTGTGTATGAAAACACTTTATGAGAAAATGAACCTAATAACCCATTTGTATTTTTTCAAAATAGTTTTTATAAGAGTTAAAATGCAAATAACTTTCTAAAACACATTTTACTTTATATTCAAAAGCTCAACCATTGGATACCACCATGATTGCATCTTTTATAACGCTCAACTTCTTTCTTCAACACTCATTACAGGTATAAACTCTAATGATTTTACTTTTATTTTCATCCAAAATGTCCTCTCGTATCATTCAAGATAGTTGTCATTTCATATATACTAATTGTTGCAAAATCAACAATTAAGTAATAAAAGAATATAAAAATTGACATAAAAAGATGTGTGTGGTTCACTAACAGTGTGTTAGCTATACCTAAAATGTTTTCATAATACAATATATGACGTCACTAGGTTAGAAAGTTTATATATATGTACTTCTCTAAACCTTAAGGTCAAAATCGTAAATAACTGCATATGTCAATCTCAATTATTCATTTAGCGCCACATAAAGAACCCAAGAAGAACACCCATGATCATGATTCTCTCATCCATGCAATGTACGTGAGACTTTGATCACATTCCTAATACTAAAATAGATGCATAATACATTGCAATCTACGATTTGACATAATGCCATACAAAGTCCTATGCCACCCCTTGATGAAGTACTTCGTTTTTTGTGCATTTTACTTTTATACATTCTAATTTCTACTATTGAGAAAGTATACTATTGTAATTTTTTGTTGTTTAATTTATGTAAAATAATAGTATTTTGTAAACCTCGAGTAGAATGGTTACATATTTTTAGGAGAATTGTGACTAGCTAGAGAGCGTCGTCACGATACAATTAGTTTTACTCAAAATTATAACTATGGTCTTTTTTTACTGATCAAATTACTCAAATCATATGCAATTATATGATTTTTTATCCGTCGTTGGGATTAATAATTGGGAAATTGTATCAAATAACAAAAATATTTATAAAAAAACAACTCAATACACCAATTTTTTTCATATTTCAAATATGACCAAATTAGTGATATCATATGGTTATCAGACGCTAATTGAAGGACTATCAGACGATAATCATAGGGTTATCAGAGGATCATCACTTTTATATTTTCTACTTTTACAAATTTAGAAAATAATGCGACATGAGTTCTATTATCATAATTTTTTTTTCTATTTTTGTAAAAGCCCCTTAATAATTCGTCTCATCATCATAATCATCATAATTTATCTAATACATTATTGAAAGAAAGAAACTTTTATATTCTTTTTTCATAGCTATTCATTATTAAACATGAAAATATAAAAGATCGACATTGGCATCCGACATATTTACTAGAGCTAGTTATATAGTTTAGTAGTTAAGATATACATCTATATACTTTTAACCTCAAAGGTCAAAGTTTGATGTGATTCCAACTCTATAATTATTGAATTGAGAAAACATGCATATATACATAGATTAAAAAGAAGTATATATTAAAAGCATGTAATTTTTTCCATTCTTGAAGTTGTATAGAGTAAATAAGGGACATTGGAAGCCATTTAGTAGCATCATTTTTCTGTCGTAAGCTTAATACTACTTACTGCTTGTTCTCTAAGTCATCACATCTCCGTCATGTTGGCAATTGCAAATTGTTGGTAAAACAAATATCAATCATTATTGTGTTGTGTGTTGAACCACTGTCTTAGAAGCAAAATTTGACCCAACATTAATGGTGAATCGCATATGTTGGTTGTGTTCCACAAGATTAACACATCTCTATTGCTCTTAATTTAAATGTTTTTGTATAATCTACTTTTTTGGATTGGTTCTGACTTTGGGTCTCCCTTGGGCTTCCCTCTAGCCCTTGTCTTTGCTTTCTTGCTTCATGTACCTATCGTTTATTATTAATAGAGCGAGAATGATGATGATGGTGCTACGAAAGTGTCTACTTAGTGGAGATGTCCCGGTGCACCTGCTGACCCATATCATATCCTTTTTTAAAAAAACACAACTAAAAAACACAACTTCTCCAACTCATCGTGGAATGGAATCAAAGAAAATGTTGCTCAAAGAGAGAAATCAAAGTTTTGAAAAAGAAGAACCACTTGCAACACCAAAATCTTTCTTCAAAAATATATATAATAGTTTTAAATCTATAATAGTTAGTGTATTAAAATATATTATTATAACCATAAAATGGTTAAATATTATAATAATTATCAATAAACAACAATTACAAATCGTTACAATAATAGTCATTGCACAAATATCCTAAAACGAGGCACAAATCATTACTATATAAATTCGACCCGTAATCATGGCAAGTACTAAGAGCATCTTGAATCATCTTACAGCATTCTTTCTTCTACCCATTGGTTGGGTGGATCAAAATGAGTTGCAATATCAACACATCCTAATAATCTGTAATCACTTGCAATTGGTGGAGGTGGTTGATCAGCAGTGACAAAAGAAAAGAAAAGAAGGTTGAGACTAGAGAATAAGAGAGCAAGTGAAGAGGTTTTATTGGAATTAAGAAAACATTGGAAGAACCCAAAAAAGGAAATTCTTTGAGAGATATTTTTAGACGGGTGAAAAGATCAGTGTGGTAATGGGAAGGGTTTCTATAGGGCTTTAAGAAAGAGGGTGTGCATGAGCGTCCTGGTGTATAAACTCATTGTTAATTAACTTAGGCTCATTATCTATATTAATTGATTTGCAAATCTTTATGAAGTGGAGATAACGATATTTGTTGATCATATTTGCTGCGATTTCCACTAAATTACTTTGTCTTTCAGTGTTAGTGTGGTTTTTAATTAGTGTGATTTAAAATAAGCTAGCATTCGGTATTTTAAAACTCTGTTATTCCTCTCAAGTTGCAATGCTGAAGATATTCATGAAAATAACAGAGTTAATTAGTGGGCTAACCCATTTTCTAAGATATTGGAGATGAAAAAAAAAATTAATTTTAGTAATAATTAATAATAAGTATGCAAATTCTAGATGGGAATTTGACTTTTCTCGATGTGCAAACCAAAATTATCTCTTTCTCAAGAGAATCATTAAAAATACCTTTCTTGATTCGCAATGTCCACCAAGAAAACCTTTTGTATTAGGTTAATCCCGAACAACGAAATTTTACGCTCACCCCAAACTTAAATCGCTTTCGAATTTTGTGGGTAGAGATTTATTGATTTGCATACTGCATCAAACAACAACTATTTATGGCTATCCAACGAATTCAAAAACTGGAAAATCACCATTTTTACGAGAGACGACTTACATATTTAATTTGTTTATCAAGAAAGGTAATTTTCTTGATGAACGTGCACATCAAGGTAAATATGAACCTTTATTGTATAAAAAAAATATTTTTCTTGATGATCTTTTGTCATGACCATCAAGAAAACTAAGTTTGTGTGCGTCAAGAAAGGCAAAAATTAAATTACAATAGTGCAACGGTAAAATACATATGTATACACTTCATACATTTAGGTTTCCAAAAATTAAAAAATATAGTGTAATTTGTTGTTTAAATGAAACTATAGCATTTTGTCTACCATAAATAATACATTAGTTACGTACATACACAAAAAAAAATGTGCAATTTATGTCTAAGTTAAAGTTGATATATATCTCAATTGTATTGTAAATATGTGTAAAAATTACTCTATATTTTTAGGTCAACAACAAATCGAAAACAAAGATTTCTTAACTTCACTGTCATATTAATTTCAGATTTTAGAACTTTACTCAATTCACTTAGAAGGCTATGTTTTTTATTCTCTCTAAAATAAAGTAATGTATTTCAATATGCCTTTCTTTTATTATGCACAAATAAGTTGAATTGTCCACTTGTCACTCACACATTAGATAAAATAGATAAATGTTATCACATTTAGAAAAGGTAAGATATGATTGTACGTGTAATCTTGTAAGATATGTCGTTTGTGTTTCAATAATTATTCATGGAATTCAAATAATTAACTCACAAAAAATATCACGTTTCTTGTGGTTCTTAATTATATAAAGTTTTCTTTGTGTCCCCTTGATTAAATTACAAATGTACTATATGATATAATTGATCTCTAATCACATCAATAATATTTAATGAAGTTTTTTAATTTCTAGTGTGAAGTACCTTTGGTATAATATTTCTTTTTTATCATTACTTTAGTTTATTTAACAATAAATTATGAAGATTAAAAAAATATCTAACTTTTCAAACAAAGGTATAAGTTAGCTTAAATATTACTCTCTATATTATCAAAAGTATTAATTCAATGTAATGTTGGTTTGGTTTGGTAATAATTAAAGCATAATTCTACATTTCTAAGTGAGACCAATTTCATTTGGGAGTATGTGTTTTTCTATTACAACGATCGTAGAGAAAATGGATCGAAAATACCGACATCGATTGTAATTTACAAATTCGATCTAGTTCACTTTAATAATTGGGTTATGTTTGTGTGAATGAAAAAAATTGAATTGGGTTTAGGAAAGTAAAAAGTTTTACTAAAATATCACCTATATATAAAGATTTCTCGGTATATAGCAAAAAATATATCTTGTGAACTTTCGTGGTATTACAGTTTTAAATTTAATCTACTCTAACCTTTAAACTTAGATTTATATTGGAAATACGTCAAAGTCTCACGTCGATTAAATAAAGTGATGAATATGAGTTTATAAAGGAAGACACAATTGTTCCTAGTGGTTATGAACTTTTTAGGACGTGAGACCCAAAAGAAAGTAAGTTTCGAAAGACGCTCTGTCTAAAAGTTGATAATATCATATCATTATAGTGATATTTAAATGTTGGTTGTCTCTAACAATTTAAATATTATTTTTTCATACAATTTTGAGTTTATTAGGTTTTCAATAATTATTAAGACCCCAAATTAAACTATTAGGTTTTCAATAATTCTTCCTTACTTTCTTATTCACTATTCCACACACTTCTTTTTCAATCCTTTTCAAATTTTTAGAGATGGAACCACAAGTCATTTTCCACTTTTCTACATTTTCCCAATTTCCTTTTCTCTCTCTTTCTTAATTTATTTCTTTATAACACCCTTTTAACTCTTCTCTTTACGTTCTTTTTTATTTGTTTTAGTACAATAATTTTAATAATATAAGTTTGTAATTATATGTTTTCCATTATATGAGTATTTCACAACATAAACTAGTGAAAACTAACGATTCAAATTAAATTTATGAAATAAACATTATAATTAAGAAGATTAAAAAAATTAATTTGAAGCAAAATTTTGTATTTCATAGAAAATGTATATGCATGGAAAAAAAATTAGTGCAAAAGGAATATCCAAGCTTAATTTATGATATGAACGTCATAATTAAAAAACTTTTTTCATTTGATGTACCATATATGCATGCAAAAAAAAAAAAGTGGTGAAGATAACAATTTAATAATAGCAATTTTAATTTATAAAATGAACGTCGTAATTAAGAAGATTAAGAAAAATGCTTTTAAGAAAAATATTGCATGATGCTACATTTATTGAATGAATATCATGATAAAAATTATTTGATAAAAGCAATTTATGAAAATTGTGTTTTGGATCTACAATATATATTTTAGAGAGAAAAAAAGTTGTGAAAAACCTAGATTGCAATAGTTTGCACCCAAACATAGTTTATAATAATGCACATTATTATCATATATAATATAAATTATCAAAGTCTGCACCCCAAACACATATTATCAAAATATTTATTTAATCTTTTAAACTTTAAAATATTATATAGGCCATTGGGTAGCAATTTTAATTTTAAATTTTTAGTTTTTTTTTTTTTAAAAAAAAGTTAAAAGCATTTAAACACTCTTTCACTTTTATTTTTTTTTAATTTTTTATTTATCTACATTTTTACCAAGTTAAATCTTGAAAACTAAAAAAGTGTAATTTCTTTGAGAAATAATTTAACTATTATACATAAGAAATAGGTAAATTATGGTAAAGAATTTGAAAGTAAATATTCTTCATTTTAGAAAGAGAAAAACAAAAAGTAAAAAGATTATCGAATAAGGTTTAACATTTTAAAAATATCTCATAGGTATTGCCTATCTTTTGTACATTCCACCAAATTATCCAATCATAACTTGTTATATAACAAAGTTGGCTTTTTTTCCTTTTGTTAGAGTATTTCAATATGTTTTTATGCAAATGGTAAGAGGGATGCACAAATTAGATGAGTGGTACTCGAAACGCATAGTACCACTTAAGCGTATGTACTCTATACTAAATACTCCCTCAACACTTCAATCAACCCATGCCAACTTCCAATACACAGCCCATGCTACGAGAAGATTTAAATAAGGAGAATGGTTTCAAATACAGCAAAAATGAACTAATAAATTATAACAAAATTTTATATTCTATCAATGATAGACACTCATAGTCACTAATAGAAGACTATCAGTGATTATCGGTGTCTATCATTCATAGAATAATCTAAAATTTTGCTGTATTTTATAAATATTTTCACCAATTTTGTCATTTACAATCATTTTTTTTTAAATAAACATATTTAAATTTTGGAATGAACTTTGAATAATGTATATATCTCAAAAATGTTTCCACTCTAAAATTTTTAGTTTCATTCCAATTGAATATTTTAAAGTTCAATAATTGTTACAAACTTTACCCTAATTTATTCAATCTCTAGCAAATTTAATTTATTCAATCTCTAGGAAAACATGTCTCTCTCTCAAAAAAAAAAAAGAATTCAAGTAACACAAAAAAAATCATCCATAATTCATTGAATTATTGAAAACAAACAAACATTACATCAAACTAAGCCTGCATAAGATCAAACTCGACCGAATCAATAAAAAAACAAAACTTCAAAGCCCTCGTTCAGTCATTATTCAATTTCTGGCTTCGAAAATTTTACAGTACTGGATGACAATTTAAGAATATGATAGTCATATGTTTTTTTTTATTTTGTAGATATGACAATTTTTAGTGTGTGAAAAGTATCAAGTACATCATGTGTATCAAATGCGTATTAGGTTCGTCAAATCTACAACAAGTCTTTTTATTTTTAGTTTTTGAAAGTTAAAGCCTGCAAACACCTACTTCACTTCTATATTTTCTTACTTTCTTCCTTACTTTTATCTAGAGTTCTATAAATCAAGCAAACTTTTGAAACTAAAAAAAAATTGGAAAATTGTTTTAGTTTTTAAAATTTGACTAAGAATTCAACTACCTTACTCAAGAAAAATAAAAAATGGTAAGAAAATAATAATAATTATGATTATTTTTCAAAACAAAAAAAAAATTAATAAAATTATTTAAAAGTTTTGAGTAATTTTTTTAAAGGATAAAATTGTTGAAAATATTTTCAAATAGAGTTCACAAGCTAATGAATTTTGTTATATTTCAAAACAATCCTATCATTTTTTCTGGACACCCATCAATTTTATAGTAGAGAGATGTTATATAATTCACTAAATTCACATATCATAATTATACTTTTCTAACTATGAATTATAAAAAAATATTAAAAGGTAAAAAGTATCATAGATCACACCTTAGAATTTTGGAGGTTTGTATTCAATTTAATTTTTGAACTGACCACTATATCAATTTATTAAACTTCAAATTTTCAATAGTGTATTCCTTCTTAATCTTTAGTTTGCAAAATATTGTGTTAAACTTTATTAAGTGTCATGAATGAAACAATTTAAACCCTTTGTTAAGATTACATTTGCAAATCGTCAAAACATTTAAAATCTTACACATGTGCATTTAGACTTCTTCCATCGTCGAATTAATAAAATGAACTGTTGAGCAAGAAATTTCGACCAATTAAATTATGCCACATCATCAGAACAAAATTGTGATGATTATAATTTGATTGGATTTGGGGTAGACAAGTTTTATCATATCCAACCCAACGCAAATCCCTAATGAAAAATTTGGCCAAACACTGGAGCCCAATCCTGCCAAGAAAATGGGTCCAAGTCCAAGCTCAAGCACAACAGGCAAATGGGTCCAAGCCCAATCCAATAAAGCAAATGGGCCCAAGCCTAAGCCCATCAAGCAAATGGGTCCAAGCCCACTTAAAGCCAATAAAGTTTCTCTATAAATAGAGACATTTGTCACTCATTTGAGGGGTCTTTGGTTGAAGGAAGAATTGAAGCTCTGAAGTACTGAAGCTCTCTTCAAACTCTCTAAACGTGCAAGTTCGTATCAACCTCGAGATCAACATCTTTTGAAAGATTGAAGACTTTGAAGATTAAACTTTCCTTGGATTCCAGAAGATCGAAGTTCAAATCGACTTGCAACTACAACATCCTTAAGATCGAAGACCAAGAAGTTCTAAAGTTTTTATCTTGTATTCGAGAGAAAGCATCAAAGAAGTAAATACTAGAGATTGTATCCGCTATATTCATTAATATACAAAGTTCAATTCCACGAAATACATTTCTTCGAAATCTCGTGTGAACAGTTTGGCACGCCCAAGGCAATCTCTACCTTTCATCTCTTTCTCTTTTGAAGAACATCTAAAGAAATCATGACATCCCAAGGCAACACTTTCAAAGCTCCAAGTGACATCGACAAGCAGCCAAATACTCACAGTCGTTCAAGGGAGACTCAATCATATGAGGAAATGCCATCCTTTGAGGTCACAAAGAACATTTGGGAACAATTGTCTAGGTCACCAAAAGGTGGAATTATAATCAAAGAAAATTTTGTGATTGACGAACAAATTTTCTCCTGTGGACGTTCGAATGAGGAGATGCCTCATCCAAATATCATGTCGGTTATGGTGACTGGCGTGGATACAAGTGAAGACAAAATGGCTGAACTTGAAAAGAAGATCAACATACTCATGAAGGCCGTTGAAGAAAAGGATAATGAGATTGCATCTCTCAAGAATCACATCGAACGTCATGATGCTACTGATCAAGCCATACACATATTGTCAAAAATACTGACAAAGGGAAGACAGTTATGCAAGAAAGTTAACCACAAAATTCGACCTCAATTGCATCGTTGTCTATTCAGCAGTTGCAGGAGATGATTGCAAACTCCATCAAAACTCAATATGGTGGACTTGCTCAAACTCTCTCTTTGTATTCCAAACTATATTCGAAGAGGATCGACAATCTCATAATGCCGAATAGATACTAACCACCCAAGTTCCAACAGTTTGATGGAAAGGGCAACCCAAAACAACACGTTGCTCACTTAATTGAAACATGTGAAACTGCTGGTACACGAAGAGATTTATTGGTAAAACAGTTTGTTCGAACTCTCAAAGGAAATGCCTTCGACTTGTACATCGATCTGGAACATGAATCGATTGATAGTTGGGAGCAGCTTGAGGGGGACTTTCTCAATCGCTTCTACAGCACCCGACGTATTGTCAGCATGATGGAGTTGACAAACACCAAACAGCGAAAGGGGGAACCAGTCATCGACTACATAAATCGATGGAGAGCTCTAAGCCTGGACTGTAAAGACAAGCTCACAGAAATGTCTGCAATTGAGATGTGCACCCAAGGCATGCATTGGGAACTTCTCTATATTTTGCCGAGAATAAAACCACGCACGCTTGAAGAGTTGGCAACTCGTGACCATGATATGGAACTAAGTATCACACACAGAGGAGCAAAAGATTTCTTGGTTCCAAAAATGAGGAGTGACAAGAATGAAATTGATGACACTAAAATGATTGCAAATAGTGTCATAAATGAGTCTATGGTTGTTCATGCAACCCTTTTGAAATTTTTCTCTAAAAGAAAAGAAACAAAAATTGAAGGAAAGCATGATAGCGAGGAAAAGCGAAGCTCAACTCTTAAAGAAAGACAAGAAAAATTTTATCCATTTTCTGACTCTGATGTTGCAGACATGTTAGAGCAGCTGCTAGAGAAGCAACTTATTCAACTGCCAAAATGCAAACGATCGGAACTAGCAGGAAAAATAGATGATCCTAAGTACTGTAAGTATCATCGAGTCATTAGTCACCTTGTTGGAAAGTGTTTCGAGTTCAAAGAGTTGATTCTAAAGTTGGCTCATGAAAAGAAGATCGAGCTGGATATTGATGAAGTGTTCCACCATCAACACAACTTTATAATCAAAGGAAAAGCTTAATTCAGTTTGGAACTTTTGAACCTATTGTGGTCCAATTTCAACAAAGGATCGTGACGGCAGACTCCCAAAACAAAGAGCTTGTTAAAGATGATGACGAAGAATGGATAGTTGTGCCTCATCGAAAAGGAAGACAACCAAATTCAATTCAAAAGAAGTCATCATTCGGTCAAAAGCATGCAAAAGGAAACATCTTCCATAAAAAGAAGGGAAAAAGAAACAAGAAGATGAAAGCCTAAACCTGTTAAAGGAAAAGATGAGGACTTCTTTCAGCCTCAACGGTCAATAACTTTGACAGAATTCCTCCCAAGAAGCTTCCTTAATGATCATCCCAAGGAAGTATTAGAAGTCACTACATGTCATGTTGTCAGTATAACAGAAGTCGACAACAATTATGCATCTTCTGAAGAAATCGACAATTCAAATGAAATTAAGCAAATGACTTCTGTCTTTGATCGTATCAAGCCTTCAACTACTCGATCTTTAGTCTTTCGAAGATTGAGTATGGCCACGAAAGAAGAAGAAATCCAATGTTCAACATCTACTTCCACTCGAACTTCAGCTTTCAAGAGGCTAAGTATCTCCAATCGAAGAAAGATCAACCTTCAACATATGTTTTTTATCGACTAAAGATGACAAGCGATCAACATAAAAAAGAGATGAAAACTTTGAAGGTAAAATCACTTCATGAAGAAAACAATGACGAGAAGATTCACAGTCGTGTCTCATCACACATGAAGAGGAAGTTGTCTGTTGACATTAATACATAAGGTCCCTTGATCGTGAAGCCAAGACTTATTATATTCACCAATTCTACAAATGAAGAAGGTGAACAAATTTCTTATAAAAATATAAGTTGTTAAATGTGTAAAACTCTTTATCGCAAGAGCCTAAACTGCATGATGCTCCTAGTCCATAAGAGCTTAAAAGGTTAATGACAAAAAAAAAAAAAAAAAAACTCAATTGAACTACGTTATGACTTGATCCCTATGTTATAAAAAGGGTACGTAGGCAGCTTAAAGTTTAATTTAAGTCCAGTCGCACGAAAAAAAAAAGTATTATACTTCATCATGATGATGTAATCTCAATAGAAAATGAAATTCATGAGCAGTTATAACAGAAAAAGAAAGGGGGCAAAGTCAAAGTACCGAGCTATATCTTTTCTCCCAAGTGTTGTGGCTGAGAGGATCTTCTTCTCTCATATGTTGCAGCAGAGAGGATTCATCTCCATCTTCTTTCATGTGCCACAGCTGAGAGGATTCATCTCCATCTTCTTCAACGTGTTGCTGCTGAGAAGATCTATCTTCATCTTCTTTTGCATGTTGCATTCGAGATGTGTTGCAATCGAGAGGATTCATCTTCATCTCCTCCCATGTGTTGCAGCCGAAAGGATCTTCATCATCTTCATCTTCTCACATATGTTGCAGCCGAGAGGATTCATCTTCATTCTCACATATGTTGCAGCTGAGAGGATTCATCTCCATCTTCTTCGATGTGTTGCAGTATCAGTCATCATCTGCATCTTCTCACAGGTGTTGCAGCAAAGAGGATTCATCTTCATTCTCACATATGTTGTAGTCGAGAGGTTTCATCTCATCACTTCGATGTGTTGTAGTTGAGAGGATTCATCTCCATATTCTTCGACTTGTTGCATCAGCCGTCATCATCTGCATCTTCGACGTGTTGCAGCAGCTGTCATCATCTACATCTTCTCCCAGATGTTATAGCCGAGAGGATTCATCTTCATTCTCACATATGTTGCAGCAGAGAGGATTCATCTTCATCTTCTTCAATGTGTTGCAACTGAGAGGATTCATCTCCATCTTCTTCAACATGCTATAGCTGCCATCATTATCGACATCATCTTCATCTTGGCAGCAGTCGTCCATATCTACATCTTCGACGTGTTGTAGCAGTCGTCATCATCTGCATCTTCGACGTGTTGCAGTAGTCATCCTCATCTGCATCTTTGACGTGTTGCAGCTGTCATTCTCATCTGCATCTTCGACGTGTTGCAGTAGCAGTCATCATCTGCATCTTCGACGTGTTGCAGCAGTCGTTCTCATCTGCATCTTCGATGTGTTGCAGAAGTCATTCTCATCTGCATCTTCGACGCGTTGCAGTAGCAGTCATCATCTGCATCTTCGACGTGTTGCAGCAGTCGTCATTATCTGCATCTTCGACGTGTTGCAGCCGAGAAGATCATCATCTCCATCTTCTCCATGTGTTGCAGTCGAGAAGATCATCATCTCCATCTTCTCCTTGTGTTGCAGGCAAGAAGATCATCATCTTCTTCTCCATGTGTTGCACTCGAGAAGATCATCATCTTCTTCTCCATGTGTTGCACTTGAGATGATCATCATCTGCATCTTCAACGTGTTGCAGCGGGTGTCTTCGATGTGCGGATCTCCATCTCCATCTTCGATGTACCGCAGTCGAGTCGATCGGATCTCCATTTCCATCTTCGTCTTCGATGTGCCGCAGGATCTCCATCTCCATTTTCGTCCTCGATCAAGCTTGGTGTGCTCCATCTTCAAAAGATAAAAGTGAAAAAAAAAGAATTATCGAAAAGAAAAAAAAAAGAAGAAATAAATACAGACAAAAAAAAGATTTAAAAAAAGTATTAAAAAAATGAAGACAAAAAAAATGAAAAGGAAGGAAACAAAAAGTAATCGAGAAGAAAAAAGAAGAAAGAAAAAGAAAAACAGTAAAGAAAAAAAAAGTTAAAAACAAAAAAATAGAATAAAAAATAGAAATGAAAAAAGAAAAAAAAGTTTTTAAAAAATATTTGAAATAAAAAAAATAGAAAAAAATAGAAAAAAATAGAAAAACGAAAAGAAAAAGAAAAAAAGAAAAAAACAAGGAAAGAAAATAAAAGGAAGAAGATGGAAAAAAAAAAAAGAAAAAAATGGAAGGAAAAAAAAAAGAAAAGAAGAAAAAGAAAAGAACTTGAATTTAAAAAAAAAATCTTCTTTTCTTTCGGCTGCAACCATTCCAAAAAAAAGTTCATCGTTTCCATGTTCAAACATAGCAGCTATAATTCTCTATTCAAATAGTAAACAATTCTGCCATTGGCCATAAAAAAAAACTAAAAAAAAATTAGATGAGTCAAATACATGAGTAATGGTGATAATGGAATAATTTTTGTTCTTAACTTTCTTATCTATTTATAGAGCAGGAAATGTGTCAAATTTTAACCTTCTCCTCCAACTTTTCAACAAACTGTTAAGATTGGGAGTTGGATTAGTTCCTAACATTTTTCTTTATTTAAAAAAAAAATAATAACAAATAAACTAATTAAATAAAAAAATATATTTCTTTTAAAACGATAT